>WEDG01007400.1:0-305353 GCA_017591395.1 Schistocephalus solidus | reverse complement strand
CACGCAAGCCCAAAATTCAAGGCAAACTTTAGATGTGCAATGATCACGGGCAGGATTGGAGTAAAGTGACAAACGATAAGTGGACTTAAAAATAGAGATGTTAAATAAATATGTCCGGTTTTAGCGATACCATTGAAGGACACTGCGTCGAAAGTTGTCGGCCTTCTGATTCTTATTCAACTTTGGAGGTAAGAAAAGTAGCATACGGTTGAGCACTTCAGTAAAGTACTGTTTCTGCGTTGATAAAAGTTCTGATTATGTGGGATGGTGGAGAGTCTCTTGTCCATGTTTTCTGTCTGGTTTATCGTTAAATTGTTCTGAAGAAGCCTTTGAAAATTCAACGCACTGGAGTGGATGATTAGATGAAGACACAAGCATTTGTTACTGTCAATTGTAAATAAAAAGGTGACGACCTGGCCGACAAACATTCTTAGATGAATGAAGCACTTTGCACTGCTTAGTTGAATATCCTTATATCGCTGCACAGAAGGAGTGAACGTCTAGCTTTTCATCCTAAATATGCCGGCCATAGACCATAATGAGCCCGCGGTCGTCGGCAACTTTAGCGTATCTTACAACTCGACGATAAAAAGTAGTGGAATTTAAAATGAATAGCTGAGAAAAAGGGCTTCCTGTTGTTTCTTGTTATAACTCTTCGAAAAAGCCCTTTCGGACTGTGCCAGCCTCTTGACCGTCCCTAGAGCGTCCTTACGTCAAATATAACCATGATGCTTCAAAGTCCTTTAAGTAGGCTCTGCAGTATTCAACCCTGCAACGTTATTAAAGCCAAGGATTGACGGTTAATTTCTGTATGTAGTTATATCACGACTAATTGAAGGAAAAGTCAGATGCACAGAATTTCCACCAACACTTTCACTAACATATCGAAACTCCAGCTTTTTGCAGTCAGTTTTAAAATACGTTTAGCTATAGTGGTTAGAGTTATGTGCTTGCTACAAGGAAGGAAAAAGAATGAGCGAATTTAAAAGCCTGGTCACTGTTGAATCGGAAAAATGGCATTAGCACCAGGCGTTTACCTTGAGCTGTACATCCCAGATGACTTGTCAGAGAACCTCAGGGAAGTGTCCATGCTGATTCTAACCAGCTAAACTTCCGAAATCTAATCGTGTATCGTTAGACACCATTCGAGGTGGTCGAGGCAGACTCATCTGAGCAAAATATCCCCAAACAGCCGAAACGGCATCTCAAATAATTTCAGTTAGAGCTGAAACATGCACACGTGTTGAGCACGTGCTCCGCTACCATGCTGCACTGCTTAATCGAAGGTAGACAATTCAAAAACAACCCGAAAATCGATTGCCTTAGCAGAGCTGCACATTCACGACTAGGTACTTGGCAAAAATGCTGGAGCTCTTCTTGTGCGCCACTATTCTATTATTAATTAAGGCCTGCAATCAGTATCAGTGGAGGAGTAGATATTTTTCGGCAACGGAACAGTGTTCCAACTTGTTAGCCGAATCAGTAGGTAAGTGCGTGTGACTGAAATGTCCAACTTTGTAAATCATCTTTTACTGTTAATTTTCTTTCTTATAGATATCCTAGGGACGGAAATTTGCAACGCCAGCATTTCCAAGATATGTCCGCACCCAGTTTGTAATCTCTGCAGCACTATAATCACCGTGGAGCATCCGAGGTAAAGGAAAATTTGGTTAACATGCACAGTATTTTCGAGATGAGTCTGTGTTATCTATTCGTCAAATCTTTTGACGTTATCAAGCGGTTTATTTCTTTCGCTACTTATAGACGAATGAAATTTTTCGAGAGCCAGGAAATGTCACTTTGTCGGACGAAAATCAATGCAACAATAGAACGTCAGCAGGAAAATATGAAACCGTTGTTCAGAAGCCACTAATGGACTTCTTCTATTATTACTATAGAGACCGGAACATTTGTTCCAATAAACATTGAGACCAGGTGGCATGACGCGGATGATGGGAGGATGATGCCACTGGAAGCCAAGAGCCTTCCTGCCACCCATCGCCAACTTGGATTTATCCGGGGAATTGGCACGAGGCAGGGAGGTTGGGACACTGCCTGCTCGATCTGTTGGCAGGTAGAAAGTCGGGATCGGGAGACCGTCCAGTTTCAAAGGAATTTGCAACTGGTCACACAGTGAGTGCTCTGCCCATTCAGGGCTTTAAAATCCGAGCTAGTAAAGGGGCCCTTTAAGTCCAGAAGTCTGCTCCCACTTGCACCCTCTCTTTATAGACTCTAGTAATTAACAATTATTTTCCCTAATTTTCATAGAAAAAGCGTTCAAAGTTCAGGTGGGGACTATGCATCAACATCAACGACAAGAACAACAGAAACATTACCATCACCATCGACAGCAGTAGCAGTCACCGGAGGAGGAGGAACAGCGGAAGACAGAGCAGGACGTCTTGCCCTTCGTGGACGGTTTAAAGCCGTCAGATCCATGTTCCTATGCTGTTTTGGAAACAAGTGATTGTCCATCGCCTTAAGTCTGTCTAGTTGGTTGAATGAAACTTTCCATTGAGTTGTGAGTAGGATTGCAATTGTTTTTGACTAAAATTAGCCTACAAGTAGGTTGTTAGTTATTTTTCATGATAAATGAAGCAAAGTCTAAAAACCTTCTTCTTCATAAAAATTCCGAAAATTAACCTTGTTTAACATCGGGTTTTTAATCATTCGGTGACGTTCAAGCTGGGTAGTACGGTTCTCGTCTTTTTCCTAGGGGGCTCTCGTGCAGGACTATTTGCGTAAATGATGAGGTTAATTAATGGACATTTCATAAATGAGTAGGCTGAAATGTGAGAGATTAATATTTAATTGACGTTGGGGTTAGACATTTCGAGTTGTTGTTTATTTGGTTCGCACTGTCCGTCTCTCAGCACGCGGGAGAAGGTAATGTCGTGCATACAATCTACCTATACTTCAAAGAAGACCTTCAATAATGTGCTTCACCAGCATATTCTATACCAGGTTCAAGGCGTGTATTGTGCGCAGTGTGTGAGCTGTGACGTGCGAAGCAAATTTATTTCATGCTTATATTACAGACATCGAGTTCCCGCACAGTAACCCCGATTACTATGCCTAAAGAGCAGAAGCAAAGCGCAGCTACCAGTCTCCGGATGGTTAACATCGTACGTCGTGTCTTCAACCCCGAATGGTCTGACGATTAATTCTTAACCTGAAACTTCAAGGACGTAATGTGTTCATCACGAACATGGAAGCCCACGTGCAGGCATTCGAAACAAAGCTGATTCTATGGGAGAAACAGCTGTATGAGGGCGACTATGTCCATTTCCGCACCTCACCCGGTGTGATGCAGCCCTCGTTGACAACAAAGAATGCATCAGTGTGCTGTCAACCCTGCGGAGTGAATTCTCTTCGCGCTTCAATGATGGGCGTTCTCATTCGAAAGAGTTCAAGATTGTCAGCACTTCCTTTGACGTTCCCTATGACGACGCCCCATCTGATGTGCAATTGCAGTTGATTGAGCTGCAGGCTTCGGACGTTCTCTTGTTCGAGTTTACTTCGCACTACTCTCATTTGAATTCTACCGTCAGCTGCCACATGCTCAGTTTCCAACGTTGTTAGTCCGTGTCAAGCGTGTGATCACAATGTTTGGCCTCGTTTTTCTTCGAACTTATGCGCTTCGTACGCCAGTTCAGTCCTTTTACTGATATCCAGGCTTGGACATCGAGGTTGGGGATGTCGATGTGACTCGTTGAAGGGTCTATGAAGAAACATTCATTGAGTACGGTTCATTATTCCTGATTGTGAGAGCCTCGTGAATGTTCTTCAAACGTCCCACGTCAACTAAATACATGTTAGCACAAACTAACTAAAGACGTCTTTACATTATTTTACCCTGCAGTGATATAAGAACCTAGGTGCAAATATGAACTCCAAAATATATTTCGATGCGAGGCTTCGGAAACTGGATTAAGATTCAGTCTTGATAAAGAGAGACGCTATATGGCCGTCAAAACCTCTCAGAGCAATTAAGCACCTTTCCCTGTTCAGTGAAATATGCTTATATCGCGGTAAAGAAGGAGTGCTCGTCTTGTATTTCATCCACAATGCGCCCACAATCATTGAAAAGTATAACAATTCTTGCAACTGGAAGAACGCCGTAGAGAAAATCAAATGAATTGCAGTCACAAAAAGCTGGTCACCAAAAGCGAAACTCTTGGTTCTGTGAATATCGTAAAATCTTGTGGACATATGCTCTAACTGTTTTCTACAACACGCCTTTTCTGACAATGTCAGCCTCTCGAATGTCCATAGAGCGTCCCCACGTCAAACAGAACCATGTTGCAACAAAATACTTAAAGGAGCATCTGTAGTATTTAACACTGCAATGTTATTATAACCAAGTTTGGATGTCAGATATTGCAAGTGAATTTTGTGCAGTTGAAGTTCAAGACTGACGTCAATGCAATTATTGTAAGGGCATTTGTACGAGAGTGACATTGGTGATTCTGTCCTTCCCGGAATGGTATGTGAGTGGATTTTAGCTTGTTGACCTACATAAAGACTCCGCCATGTCTATGCCGAAATACTTCCACCATTTATTATTCGTGGGTGACTGCCTGCTCAACATCGCAACCGAAGCAGATATTTAACAAAGTATGAGCCTCTGCAAGATTCGGATTTTCCGCCGTTACACAAAACTGAAAGCAACTACCGTTGCATCACTGTCCACGGCAACAACATCAAAAAGAGTGGACATTTTCGAATATTTAAAGAGTACAGTCTCACGGAGGTGGCTGGCGCGACATCAGCTAGTGCCCTGGTGTATCATCCCAGCCCACCTCTTTATTTTGGATTTGTTATGAGGGCATATACCAAATAACGCCTGCCTTCTGGCCCTTCTAGGTTTACATGACACAATTTGAGCGCCGATTTTGACTAGGTCCACCATGTCCTCCACAGCATGGTGGTGCAGGGACGGTGAACTGTGCGTGGGTTAGTTTCAAGTGAAAATAGATTATCGCTGCAGCTACCAGGCTCTCTCATCCCTCAAATGTCTGTTGCTGGTGTCAAGAGTGATTCACGAAAAAAGGAGGCGGGATCGGGTTCAATTGGCTGGCACCCTATTTGGCTTAGATCCCAGGTAGTGTGAACGTCACCAAGGCCTCATTAAGAAGAAACCATTGCGGCCTGACCCTCAGTCCACCAGTCTCCCACTCCGCACAAAACACACACACTGAGCTGATCACGTGGTCCAAGTTATGCCATCAGTCTGAAACCTGTCAAGCCACGGCTTTTAGTCCACCATGATATCTTCAAGCTCCTCAGATTTTTGTATAGTGAGGAACATACGCTGAGGCATGGATCTCACTCTCTTTTCCCAATTTCAGGTCTCAGGTACCGTTCGAGTCGATTAATGGATGATTGCGTGGAATAGGCGCAACTACATACATAACTAATGATCTCGTCTACGTGAACCACGCACTCAATCTGGCCCCAAAAATGCAAGCACCAGGATTTTTCTAAATAAGGTGGTTAGCAGCTCGTCTCTCATATGTCTGAGAGGGTTGAAGGTCACGTAAAGAATGAGTCGTTGCAGCCTGACTCTCAGCATACCAGTCAGCCACTCCGCGCAGACGAACATTGGACTGACTACGATGGATTCGCATGTGAACTTCCCGGCCGATGTGTGCCGTTCATGTGCGGTGGTCATGAAGACAGGATTTATAGGAACTGCAAACTGGGATGCGTTAATGAAGCTACTATTAATGATCTTTTTAGTGCATGGGGAGTTCTTAGAACTGAATATAGGAGATTTTTCTGCTATCCTGGGTGCGTATGTCATGATGCTAATGTGATGTTTTCGATTCAAAATTGGCCCAGCTTTAAAGTCGCTCATTCATTTTCTTCCTTGTAGCAAGCACAAAACTCTAACCACTGTCCGTGGGCAGTGCGTATGTCGTGTGGATATCGCTGTAAACTCTGATTATGTAAATGCGCATAAGACCGATTAGTCCCGTTTCGTAAGGGAATGTCCGTGGGCAATGTGTGTAGTGGAGGCGGATCCGACGAGAGCGTGTTGGGGCTCCACACACTGAAGCACGTGTCAGTGTGAGATGGACGTTGCAATGACTGACCAGGCCAATGCGTGAGGTGCAGATGCTATCGTGATGAGGACAGTTTCGGGACGAGTGCTCGTGAGGGTCTTGGTTTGTTGAGAGTCGGAAGTGATGTCAACCGTGGTGTGCGTGGCAAAGGATGTGGTGTTGATGGTCGTGGAGGTGGTGGTGGTCGTCATCGTCTTCGTCATCGTAATTGACGCGGAGTTTCCAGCAAGGAGGATTGTATCCCTGATCGTGAGTGGAGGGGCATCGAGAGTGTGATATCATGTAGTAAGGATGGTGTTCCTACTGTATGCCAACCTTTGAGGTGAGGAAAGTACTTTATCCCTCAATCAGTCCACTATAAAAAAGTTTTGGCAAAAGCGGTAGACCTATTTTTGCCCTCAGAGGATTTCAGATCAACTCCGTTCCATTTCAACAGCCTACCACGGCAAGTTGCTTAAGCTGAAAACGGTCAATAAATGTACACATTCAGCGACATCTACGAATCGTCTTCTTTACCCTTCATCTTGGTTGTCAGAGCAAGCCATATTTCAGCCAGGTAGTTGGTTCTTTTCCTAATAGATTGTTCACGAAATCGTTAGCAAGCTTACCCGAGGGACGCTAACCAACCTTTGACGTTAGCAAGGTCCTGTCGCCCCTGCTCTAAATATCCAGTTCGGACAGCTAAAAAAGATGCAGACAGCAGCATTTCGATAGGTAGTCTTCAGTTCTGAGTAGAAAAGTGGGATACTGAAGTGAACTTGGTAGTATAGGTCGGCTTGGTCTACCCGACGAAGATCAGAATAGTTGCGGTATATTATCGTGGGTTCTAGGCCTACATTAGCTATTGTGATAAGATGGTGTTGGCAAACCAACTGGCTCCCTCGACCTATTACGCAGGGTTTCATCGTCTTCAGATATCGACGTCAGCCAGCGAAAATGTCCGCAAAGGAAAATAATGGTAACCCAGCATTAAAGAAAATTATTTTTGTTGTTATTAATTTTACGGTCGATTCCGATTATGTTCGCCATCTGCTCCACAGCATGGCAGTTCAGGGACGGTTGATTGCGGCGGGATTTGTTTTAAGCTTTAGTAGACTTATGCTACAGCTACCGCACTATCTCTTCCATCGCCCATATCTGTCATATTTAATGACAGAGTCGAGAAGTCTGGATGCGGGTTCAGGCGCATGTGTCTTTCACTGCATCAATTTCGCATCTCTACTTATCGCGCCATTCGTCGGAATTCCTGCAGGATCACGTCTCGTGTCAGAAACCGTACGGCATTTATTTTGGTAGCGTCTGATGGCCTCTGTTTGTTTTCCAGCAGAATAGCCCACTTGTGTGTGTTTAGGACACAATAATCAGTTGACTTTGTAAGACCGGAGGTTAGCCACCACCGCCATGGCTTTTTCGTTAGTAAACGTTCTTATTGAAAGGCAAATAATGGTAATCCTGTTGCTTACATGCATTACTGAGTACGTCCAGGGCAGTTTAGTGAACAACATTCCGCAGAAACCACTACTGGGTCCACCCGGTGGTGTTGTCGACTGGAGCCTGCAAGTCTTCTTGGCACTGGACCGGTTGATTGCCAAACTCGAGACGCTTCCACTTGGGGATGCCTGTGGCATGGGATCTTTTGGACAGTGGATTTCCGCCAAAGGCCCAGTATTTGCGAATGGTCCGTGAGGAGTTTTGACACATTGGATCTGGGCATTAACGCGCTTTCACTGACTATTGCACCGCAGATCGCCTCGATAAGCGCGAAAAAATGCATCTGTTCATTGCGATCCGCGTATACTTCGCGGTCTTTGGCCTTACGATCCACCCATGCGGCGTTCATCTCCCGTGGCGATCTCTACAGCAAATCGTTTTCAGCAAACATGTCTTGGTTTCGAGAGGTTTATTAAAAATTATCTTGCCAATGTGCATTGTTAAAAACGGACTTTTATATTTTCCTCGATAATTATTAAGATAACCTGGAGATCATGACTGGAATACCTGATGGAGGATTGATATTTTTCACATTTCAGAGAAGAATTCGCTGTAAGGACGCACTGAATCAGTTGGCATAACAACCAGGAAAAGTTGGATTCCATCTTGAGAATTGGGTAAGGACGACCTCCCTGTTTCTGAAGGGTGCACGTCACTGAAATGACCCATTTGTTTTAGGGGCATTTGAGAGAATATATCAATGTATCACTGCGCTGCGATAGCAACTTATATGAATGGATGAATTAATAAGCACGAATTTCAGTGGGTATAACCTGAGGTTTCTCATCGTCACTTTATCCAGAAGCCGAGGAGAATTGTGTCAGCCAAATGCGTCAAATATGTGGCTTCGATGCACAATGGAGCACTAAATCCAAACATTACTTCACAAAATCTACATTTGTAAGTTCACGCAAGCCCAAAATTCAAGGCAAACTTTAGATGTGCAATGATCACGGGCAGGATTGGAGTAAGTGACAAACGATAAGTGGACTTAAAAATAGAGATGTTAAATAAATATGTCCGGTTTTAGCGATACCATTGAAGGACACTGCGTCGAAAGTTGTCGGCCTTCTGATTCTTATTCAACTTTGGAGGTAAGAAAAGTAGCATACGGTTGAGCACTTCAGTAAAGTACTGTTTCTGCGTTGATAAAGTTCGATTTAGTGGGATGGTGGAGAGTCTCTTGTCCATGTTGTCTGTCTGGTTTATCGTTAAATTGTTCTGAAGAAGCCCTTGGAAATTCAACGCGCGGAGTGGATGATTAGATGAAGACACAAGCATTTGTTACTGTCAATTGTAAATAAAAGGTGACGACCTGGCCGACAAACATTCTTAGATGAATGAAGCACTTTGCACTGCTTAGTTGAATATCCTTATATCGCTGCACAGAAGGAGTGAACGTCTAGCTTTTCATCCTAAATATGCCGGCCATAGACCATAATGAGCCCGCGGTCGTCGGCAACTTTAGCGTATCTTACAACTCGACGATAAAAGTAGTGGAATTTAAATGAATAGCTGAGAAAAAAGGGCTTCCTGTTGTTTCTTGTTATAACTCTTCGAAAAAAAGCCCTTTTCGGACTGTGCCAGCCTCTTGACCGTCCCTAGAGCGTCCCCACGTCAAATATAACCATGATGCTTCAAAGTCCTTTAAGTAGGCTCTGCAGTATTCAACCCTGCAACGTTATTAAAGCCAAGGATTGACGGTTAATTTCTGTATGTAGTTATATCACGACTAATTGAAGGAAAAGTCAGATGCACAGAATTTCCACCAACACTTTCACTAACATATCGAAACTCCAGCTTTTTGCAGTCAGTTTTAAAATACGTTTAGCTATAGTGGTTAGAGTTATGTGCTTGCTACAAGGAAGGAAAAGAATGAGCGAATTTAAAGCCTGGTCACTGTTGAATCGGAAAAATGGCATTAGCACCAGGCGTTTACCTTGAGCTGTACATCCCAGATGACTTGTCAGAGAACCTCAGGGAAGTGTCCATGCTGATTCTAACCAGCTAAACTTCCGAAATCTAATCGTGTATCGTTAGACACCATTCGAGGTGGTCGAGGCAGACTCATCTGAGCAAAATATCCCCAAACAGCCGAAACGGCATCTCAAATAATTTCAGTTAGAGCTGAAACATGCACACGTGTTGAGCACGTGCTCCGCTACCATGCTGCACTGCTTAATCGAAGGTAGACAATTCAAAGACGACCCGAAAATCGATTGCCTTAGCAGAGCTGCACATTCACGACTAGGTACTTGGCGAAAATGCTGGAGCTCTTCTTGTGCGCCACTATTCTATTATTAATTAAGGCCTGCAATCAGTATCAGTGGAGGAGTAGATATTTTTCGGCAACGGAACAGTGTTCCAACTTGTTAGCCGAATCAGTAGGTAAGTGCGTGTGACTGAAATGTCCAACTTTTGTAAATCATCTTTTAACTGTTAATTTTCTTTCTTATAGATATCCTAGGGACGGAAATTTGCAACGCCAGCATTTCCAAGATATGTCCGCACCCAGTTTGTAATCTCTGCAGCACTATAATCACCGTAGGGCATCCAAGGTAAAGGAAAAATTTGGTTAACATGCAATAGTATTTTCGAATGAGTCTGTGTTATCTATTCGTCAAATTTTGCTTTACGTTACTTGGCGGTTTATTTCTTGCTACTTATAGACGAATGAAATTTTCGAAGGCTAGGAAATGTCACTTTGTGGACGAAAATCAATGCAACAATAGAACGTCAGCAAGGAAATATGAAACCGTTGTTCAGAAGCCACTAATGGACTTCTTCTATTATTACTATAGAGACGGAACATTTGTTCCAATAAACATTGAGACCAGGTGGCATGACGCGGATGATGGGAGGATGATGCCACTGGAAGCCAAGGCCTTCCTGCCACCCACCATCGCCAACTTGGATTTATCCGGGAATTGGCACGAGGCAGGGGGAGGTTGGGGACACTGCCTGCTCTAGTCTGTTGGCAGGTAGAAAGTCGGGACGGAGACCGTCCAGTTTCAAAGGAATTTGCAACTGGTCACACAGTGAGTGCTCTGCCCATTCAGGGCTTTAAAATCGAGCTATTAAAGGGGCCCTTTAAGTCTAGAAGTCTGCTCCCACTTGCACCCTCTCTTTATAGACTCTAGTAATTAACAATTATTTTTTTCCTAATTTTCATAGAAAAGCGTTCAAGTTCAGGTGGGGACTATGCATCAACATCAACGACAAGAACAACAGAAACATTACCATCACCATCGACAGCAGTAGCAGTCACCGGAGGAGGAGGAACAGCGGAAGACAGAGCAGGACGTCTTGCCCTTCGTGGACGGTTTAAAGCCGTCAGATCCATGTTCCTATGCTGTTTTGGAAACAAGTGATTGTCCATCGCCTTAAGTCTGTCTAGTTGGTTGAATGAAACTTTCCATTGAGTTGTGAGTAGGATTGCGAATTGTTTTGACTAAAATAAGCCTACAAGTAGGTTGTAAGTTATTTTTTTCATGATAAATGAAGCAAAGTCTAAAAACCTTCTTCTTCATAAAATTCCGAAAATTAACTCTTGTTTAACATCGGGTTTTTAATCATTCGGTGACGTTCAAGCTGGGTAGTACGGTTCTCGTCTTTTTCCTAGGGGCTCTCGTGTGCAGGACTATTTGCGTAAATGATGAGGTTAATTAATGGACATTTCATAAATGAGTAGGCTGAAATGTGAGAGATTAATATTTAATTGACGTTGGGGGTTAGACATTTCGAGTTGTTGTTTATTTGGTTCGCACTGTCCGTCTCTCAGCACGCGGGAGAAGGTAATGTGGTGCATGCAATCTACCTATACTTCAAGAAGACCTTCAATAATGTGCTTCACCAGCATATTCTATACCAGGTTCAAGGCGTGTGTTGTGCGCACGTGTGTGAGCTGTGACGTGCGAAGCAAATTTATTTCATGCTCATATTACAGACATCGAGTTCCCGCACAGTAACCCCGATTACTATGCCTAAAGAGCAGAAGCAAAGCGCAGCTACCAGTCTCCGGATGGTTAACATCGTACGTCGTGTCTTCAACCCCGAATGGTCTGACGATTAATTCTTAACCTGAAACTTCAAGGACGTAATGTGTTCATCACGAACATGGAAGCCCACGTGCAGGCATTCGAAACAAAGCTGATTCTATGGGAGAAACAGCTGTATGAGGGCGACTATGTCCATTTCCCGCACCTCACCCGGTGTGATGCAGCCCTCGTTGACAACAAAGAATGCATCAGTGTGCTGTCAACCCTGCGGAGTGAATTCTCTTCGCGCTTCAATGATGGGCGTTCTCATTCGAAAGAGTTCAAGATTGTCAGCACTTCCTTTGACGTTCCCTATGACGACGCCCCATCTGATGTGCAATTGCAGTTGATTGAGCTGCAGGCTTCGGACGTTCTCTTGTTCGAGTTTACTTCTTGCACTACTCTCATTGAATTCTACCGTCAGCTGCCACATGCTCAGTTTCCAACGTTGTTAGTCCGTGTCAAGCGTGTGATCACAATGTTTGGCCTCGTTTTTCTTCGAACTTATGCGCTTCGTACGCCAGTTCAGTCCTTTTTACTGATATCCAGGCTTGGACATCGAGGTTGGGGATGTCGATGTGACTCGTTGAAGGGTCTATGAAGAAACATTCATTGAGTACGGTTCATTATTCCTGATTGTGAGAGCCTCGTGAATGTTCTTCAAACGTCCCACGTCAACTAAATACATGTTAGCACAAACTAACTAAAGACGTCTTTACATTATTTTACCCTGCAGTGATATAAGAACCTAGGTGCAAATATGAACTCCAAAATATATTTCGATGCGAGGCTTCGGAAACTGGATTAAGATTCAGTCTTGATAAAGAGAGACGCTATATGGCCGTCAAAACCTCTCAGAGCAATTAAGCACCTTTCCCTGTTCAGTGAAATATGCTTATATCGCGGTAAAGAAGGAGTGCTCGTCTTGTATTTCATCCACAATGCGCCCACAATCATTGAAAAGTATAACAATTCTTGCAACTGGAAGAACGCCGTAGAGAAAATCAAATGAATTGCAGAGTCACAAAAAGCTGGTCACCAAAAGCGAAACTGTTGGTTCTGTGAATATCGTAAAATCTTGTGCACATATGCTCTTACTGTTTTGTATAACAAGCCGTTTCTGAGAGTGTCAGCCTCTCGAATGTCCATAGAGCGTCCCCACGTCAAACATAACCATGTTGCAACAGAATACTTAAATGAGGATCTGCAGTTTTTAACACTGCAATGTTATTATAACCAAGTTTGGATGTCAGATATTGCAAGTGAATTTTGTGCAGTTGAAGTTCAAAACTGCCGTCGATGCAATTATTGTAAGGGCATCTGTACGAGAGTAACTTTGGTGATTATGTCCTTTCTGGAATGGTATGTGAGTGAATTTTAGCTTGTTGACTCACATAAAGACTCCGCCATGTCTATGCCGAAAAACTTCCACCATTTATTCTTCGTGGGTGACTGCCTGCTCAACATCGCAACCGAAGCAGATATTTAACAAAGTATGAGCCTCTGCAAGATTCGGATTTTCCGCCGTCACACAAAACTGAAAGCAACTACCGTTGCATCACTGTCCACGGCAACAACATCAAAAGAGTGGACATTTTCGAATATTTAAAGAGTACAGTCTCACAAGGGTGGCTGGCGCGACATCAGCTAGTGCCCTGGTGTATCATCACAGCCCACCTCTTTATTTTGGATTTGTTATGAGGGCATAGACCAAATAACGCCTGTTTTCTGGCCCTTCTAGGTGACATGACACAATTCGAGCGCCGATTTTGACTAGGTCCACCATGTACTCCACAGCATGGTGGTGCAGGGACGGTGAACTGCGCGGTAGATTATCGCGCTCTCTCTTCCCTCAAAGGTATGCGCCCGTTGTCAAGAGGGCTTCACGAATACCGGAGGCGGGATCGGGTTCAATTGGCTGGCACTCTTTTTGGCTTAGATCCCAGGTAGTGTGAACGTCATAAAGGCCTCATTAAGAAAAAACCATTGCGGCCTGACCCTCAGTCCACCAGTCTCCCACTCCGCACAAAACAAACACACTGAGCTGATCACGCGGTCCAAGTTATGCCATCAGTCTGAAACCTGTCAAGCCACGGCTTTTAGTTCACCATGATATCTTCAAGCTCCTCAGATTTTGTATAGTGAGGAACATACGCTGAGCTATCGATCTCACTCTCTTTTCCCAATTTCAGGTCTCAGGTACCGTTCGAGTCGATTAATGGATGATTGCGTGGAATAGGCGCAACTACATACATAACTAATGATCTCGTCTACGTGAACCAAGCACTCAATCTGGCCCCAAAATGCAAGCACCAGGATTTTTCTAAATAAGGTGGTTAGCAGCTCGTCTCTCATATGTCTGAGAGGGTTGAAGGTCACGTAAAGAATGAGTCGTTGCAGCCTGACTCTCAGCCTACCCGTCCGTCACTCCGCGCAGACGCACATTGGACTGACTACGATGGATTCGCATGTGAACTTCCCGGCCGATGTGTGCCGTTCATGTGCGGTGGTCATGAAGACAGGATTTATAGGAACTGCAAACTGGGATGCGCTAATAAAGCTACTATTAATGATCTTTTTAGTGCATGGGGAGTTCTTAGAACTGAATATAGGAGATTTTTCTGCTATCCTGGGTGCGTATGTCATGATGCTAATGTGATGTTTTCGATTCAAAATTGGCCCAGCTTTAAAGTCGCTCATTAATTTTCTTCCTTGTAGCAAGCACAAAACTCTAACCACTGCCCGTGGGCAGTGCGTATGTCGTGTGGATATCGTTGTAAACTCTGATTATGTTAATGCGCCTAAGACCGATTAGTCCCGTTTCGTAAGGGAATGTCCGTGGGCAATGTGTGTAGTGGAGGCGGATCCGACGAGAGCGTGTTGGGGCTCCACACACTGAAGCACGTGTCAGTGTGAGATGGACGTTGCAATGACTGACCAGGCCAATGCGTGAGGTGCAGATGCTATCGTGATGAGGACAGCTTCGGGACGAGTGCTCGTGAGGGTCTTGGTTTGTTGAGAGTCGGAAGTGATGTCAACCGTGGTGTGCGTGGCAAAGGATGTGGTGTTGATGGTCGTGGAGGTGGTGGTGGTCGTCATCGTCTTCGTCATCGTAATTGACGCGGAGTTTCCAGCAAGGAGGATTGCATCCCTGATCGTGAGTGGAGGGGCATCGAGAGTGTGATATCATGTAGTAAGGATGGTGTTCCTACTGTATGCCAACCTTTGAGGCGAGGAAAGTACTTTATCCCTCAATCAGTCCACTATAAAAAGTTTTGGCAAAGCGGTAGACCTATTTTTGCCCTCAGAGGATTTCAGATCAACTCCGTTCCATTTCAAAAGCCTACCACGGCAAGTTGCTTAAGCTGAAAACGGTGAATAAATGTACACATTCAGCGACATCTACGAATCGTCTTCTTTACCCTTCATCTTGGTTGTCAGAGCAAGCCATATTTCAGCCAGGTAGTTGGTTCTTTTCCTAATAGATTGTTCACGAAATCGTTAGCAAGCTTACCCGAGGGACGCTAACCAACCTTTGACGTTAGCAAGGTCCTGTCGCCCCTGCTCTAAATATCCAGTTCGGACAGCTAAAAAAGATGCAGACAGCAGCATTTCGATAGGTAGTCTTCAGTTCTGAGTAGAAAAGTGGGATACTGAAGTGAACTTGGTAGTATAGGTCGGCTTGGTCTACCCGACGAAGATCAGAGTAGTTGCAGGATATTATCGTGGGTTCTAGGCCTACATTAGCTATTGTGATAAGATGGTGTTGGCAAACCAACTGGCTCCCTCGACCTATTACGCAGGGTTTCATCGTCTTCAGATATCGACGTCAGCCAGCGAAAATGTCCGCAAAGGAAAATAATGGTAACCAAGCATTAAAGAAAATTATTTTTGTTGTTATTAATTTTACGGTCGATTCCGATTATGTTCGCCATCTGCTCCACAGCATGGCAGTTCAGGGACGGTTGATTGCGGCGGGATTTGTTTTAAGCTTTAGTAGACTTATGCTACAGCTACCGCACTATCTCTTCCATCACCCATATCTGTCATATTTAATGACAGAGTCGAGAAGTCTGGATGCGGGTTCAGGCGCATGTGTCTTTCACTGCATCAATTTCGCATCTCTACTTATCGCGCCATTCGTCGGAATTCCTGCAGGATCACGTCTCGTGTCAGAAACCGTACGGCGTTTATTTTGGTAGCGTCTGATGGCCTCTGTTTGTTTTCCAGCAGAATAACCCACTTGTGTGTGTTTAGGACACAATAATCAGTTGACTTTGTAAGACCGGAGGTTAGCCACCACCGCCATGGCTTTTTTCGTTAGTAAACGTTCTTATTGAAAGGCAAATAATGGTAATCCTGTTGCTTACATGCATTACCGAGTACGTCCAGGGCAGTTTAGTGAACAACATTCCGCAGAAACCACTACTGGGTCCACCCGGTGGTGTTGTCGACTGGAGCCTGCAAGTCTTCTTGGCACTGGACCGGTTGATTGCCAAACTCGAGACGCTTCCACTTGGGGATGCCTGTGGCATGGGATCTTTTGGACAGTGGATTTCCGCCAAAGGCCCAGTATTTGCGAATGGTCCATGAGGAGTTTTGACACATTGGATCTGGGCATTAACGCGCTTTCACTGACTATTGCACCACAGATCACCTAGATAAGCGCGTACAAATGCATTGTTCATTGCGATCCGCGTATACTTCGCGGTCTTTGGCCTTACGATCCACCCATGCGGCGTTCATCTCCCGTGGCGATCTCTGCAGCAAATCGTTTTTAGCAAACATGTCTTGGTTTCGAGAGGTTTATTAAAAATTATCTTGCCAATGTGCATTGTTAAAAACGGACTTTTATATTTTCCTCGATAATTATTAAGATAACCTGGAGATCATGACTGGAATACCTGATGGAGTATTGATATTTTTTACATTTCAGAGAAGAATTCGCTGTAAGGACGCACTGAATCATTTGGCATAACAACCAGGAAAGGTTGGATTCCATCTTGAGAATTGGTTAAGAACGACCTCCTGTTTCTGAAGGGTGCACGTCACTGAAATGACCCATTTGTTTTTGGGGCATTTGAGAGAATATATCAATGTTTCACTGCGCTGCGACAGCCACTTATATGAATGGATTAATTAATAAGCACCAATTTCAGTGGGTATAACCTGAGGTTTCTCATCGTCACTTTATCCAGAAGCCGAGAAGAATTGTGTCAGCCAAATGCGTCAAACATGTGGCTTCGATGCACAATGGAGCACTAAATCCAAATATTACTCCACAAAATCTACACTTGTAAGTTCACGCAAGCCCAAATTTCTGAAGAAGCCCTTGGGAATTCAACGCGTGGAGTGGAAGATTAGATGAAGACGCAAGCATTGGTTACTGTCAATTGTAAATAAAAGGTGACGACCTGGCCGACAAACATTCTTAGATGAATGAAGCACTTTGCACTGCTTAGTTGAATATCGCTGCACAGAAGGAGTGAACGTCCTGCTTTTCATCCTAAATATGCCTGCCATGGACCATAATGAGCCCGTGGTCGTCGGCAACTTTAGCATATCTTACAACTCAACGATAATAGTAGTGGAATTTAAATGAATTGCTGAGCCAAAGGGCTTCCTGTTGTTTCTTGTTATAACTCTTTTCGAAAAAAGCCTTTTCGGACTGTGCCAGCCTCTCGACCGTCCCTAGAGCGTCCCCACGTCAAATATAACCATGATGCTTCAAAGTGCTTTAAGTAGGCTCTGCAGTATTCAACCCTGCAACGTTATTAAAGCCAAGGATTGACGGTTAATTTCTGTATGAAGTTATATCACGGCTAATTGAAGAAAAAGTCAGATGCACAGAATTTCCACCAACACTTTAACTAACTTATCGAAACTCCAGCTTTTTGCAGTCAGTTTTAAAATACGTTTAGCTATAGTGGTTAGAGTTATGTGCTTGCTACAAGGAAGGAAAAGAATGAGCGACTTTTTAGCTGGGTCACTTTTGAATCGAAAAGATTGCATTAGCACCAGGCGTTTACCTTGAGCTGTACATCCCAGATGACTAGTCAGAGAGCCTCAGGGAAGTGTCCATGCTGATTCTAACCAGCTGACCTTCCGAAATCTAAAGAGTATATCGGTAAACACCATTCGAGGTGGTCGAGGCATACACAGCTGAGCACATTTTCCCTCAACAGCCGATACGGCATCCCAAATAACTTCAGCCAGGGCTAAATCATGCACAATTGACAGCATCAACCCAAATCTCGTGTTGGACACGTGTTCTGCTATCACGTTGCACTGCTTAATCGAAGGTAGACAATTCAAAGACGACCCGAAAATCGATTGCCTTAGCAGAGCTGCACATTCACGACTAGGTACTTGGCGAAAATGCTGGAGCTCTTCTTGTGCGCCACTATTCTATTATTAATTAAGGCCTGCAATCAGTATCAGCGGAGGAGTAGATATTTTTCGGCAACGGAACAGTGTTCCAACTTGTTAGCCGAAGCAGTCGGTAAGTGCGTGTGACTGAAATGTCCAACTTTGTAAATCGTCTTTCTACTGTTATTTTTCTTTATTGTAGATATCCTAGGGACGGAAATTTGCAACGCCAGCATTTCCAAGATATGTCCGCACCCAGTTTGTAATCTCTGCAGCACTATAATCACCGTAGGGTACCCAAGGTAAAGGAAAAATTTTGTTAACATGCAATAGTATTTTCGAATGAATCTGTGTTATCTATTCGTCAAATTTTGCTTTATGTTACTTGGCGGTTTATTTGTTGCTACTTATAGACCGGATGAAATTTTCGAAGGCTAGGAAATGTCACTTTGTGGACGAAAATCAATGCAACAATAGAACGTCAGCAAGGAAATATGAAACCGTTGTGCAGAAGCCACTAATGGACTACTTCTATTATTACTATAGAGACGGAACATTTGTTCCAATAAACATTGAGACCAGGCGGCATGACGCGGATGATGGGAGGATGATGCCGCTGGAAGCTAAGGCCTTCCTGCCACCCACCATCGCCAACTTGGATTTATCCGGCAATTGGCACGAGGCAGAGGAGGTTGGGGACACTGCCTGCTCTAGTTTGCTGGCAGGTAGAAAGTCGGGACGGAGACCGTCCAGTTTCAAAGGAATTTGCAACTTGTCACACAGTGAGTGCTCTACCTATTCAGGGCCTTAAAATCCGGCTATTTCAGGGGCCCTTTTAGTTCAGTAGTCTGCTTCCGCAAGCACCCTCTCTTTATAGACTCTTGTACTTAACAATTATTTTTTCCTTATTTTCCTAGAAAAGCGTTCAAGTGCAGGTGGGGACTATTCATCAACATCAACGATAAGAACAACAGAAACATTACCATCACCATCGACAGCAGTAGCAGTCACCGGAGAAGGAGGAACAGCTGAAGACAGAGCAGGACGTCTTGCCCTTCGTGGACGGTTTAAAGCCGTCAGATCCATGTTCTTATGCTGTTTTAGAAGCCATTGATTGTCCATCGCCAAAGTTCTGTCAAGTTTGTTGGATAAAACTGTCCATTGAGTTACGAGTATCAACGAAAATTGTCTTGAATAAAGTAAGCCTACAAATATGTCGGAAGTTATTTTTCCATATTAAATGAAGCAAAGTCTAAAGGTCTTCTGCTTCATAAAATTCGGGAAGTTGATACGAGCTTGGTATCGGGGTCTTAATCAATCGGTTAGTACGCTTCTCGGCTTTATCATAGGGCTCTTGTGTGCAGGGCTATTTTTGTAAACTATGAGGTTGTTTAATGGGCATTTCTTAAATGAGTAGGCTTAGCCGTTTTATGTGGCACGAAAACCTCTCAATTGGCCTATCTCAGAATCTCCTGCGACACCTTCACTTGTCAGATTCTATATCACTACTTGTCGAAACCTTATGCAAAACGACGTTTTAGCAATTTACAGCCACTGTCCTTATCCACACACATGCATCTGTAACGCTGTACTCCTTTACCGGAAGTATTGCCTTTACGAATTCCAAACGGACGATTTACCTCAGGGGCACCATTTTGTCGTTCATTAGTTCCTACTCAAACTAAACACATTGATAACATCAACATTTGGCTAAAGTTTCGTGCCCACGAAATAGCACCTGCGTTTCCTCGTTTTGTAGATTCAGGGAAAGTTTACTTTGATTGGTGGCCGCTGAGTATTTCCTGTTCTGCAAACATGCTATACTCTGTCAACGTGGTCAATTGCATGCTTCAAATGCTCAATCCACTATGTGGCCATTTTTTAATGCTTCAAATGCTCAATCCACTATGAACTATAGAAACCGCACTCCTAATCACTCCTCCAGTATTCTTATCTGTGACTGTCTGTCATGCTTGCTTCGAATTAAAGTCTAAAGCGTCGGTCCAATAATTTTTTTAATCCAGAAATCGCAGCTTCTTCTACCGAATGCTCACGAAGGGACGTAAATGGCTTTCTTTCTGTAAAATGTTTTGGATGTCTTTGACATACAGTGCTTCCTGTGTAGATGGGAGAGGAAATCCACGAGGCATGTGAGCGTTAGGTTCAAAACATCTGGAAGTAGTCTCCTTTTCCATGTATAAAAACTTGGTCATGTCGTTGAAAAACGATGCAAATGTGGGGAAATAGCGTAGACCATTTTAGCA
Source organism: Schistocephalus solidus (assembly GCA_017591395.1). Taxonomy (NCBI): domain Eukaryota; kingdom Metazoa; phylum Platyhelminthes; class Cestoda; order Diphyllobothriidea; family Diphyllobothriidae; genus Schistocephalus; species Schistocephalus solidus. The sequence continues at coordinate 285,124 of WEDG01007400.1, read as the reverse complement.
CAGATTTGTCTCACAAAATCTAAAATCATCAAAAGGCTCACGTCATATTGGTTGTTGATGAAGTGCTAGACAGCTAATGGAAAAGAGCCAACTACCTGGCCGTCTGATTGCTTGCCCAAACATGCAAAATGCAACCGGTGCAGTCAACTCTGACGGATTTTTAAAGTTCACTGGAGAGCAAAACCACTGTCGTGAATGCCAGGCCCTTTCTTCTGCACTTGACATTTTGTACGGTCTAAGCCTATGAGGCTGAATGTGTACATTTATTTGCCAGATTTCAGCTCAAGCAACTGGCCACGGTTAGCTGTCGAAAGGGAACAAAGTTCGTCTGAAATCCTCTGAGGGCAAGGATAGGTCTACCGCTTTGCCAAAACCTTTTCTAGCGGACAGATCGAGGGATAAAGTCCCTTCCCTGCCTGTCCATTGTTTCCCATCCTCAAAGTTTGGCTTCATTTCTGTTTAGTTGGCCACATAGATCCCAATGGATCAAACACCTGTTTAAGTAATTGAAGATTTGAGGAAGCAGAACGAATGGCGATTAATTGGTTCCATGAGGTAAAAGACTGGCATGGAGGGCGATCGTAATGCCAGCGAAGCATATATTAGGAACACCATCCTCAGAACATGATATCACACTCTCGATGTCCCTCCAAACACGATCTGGGATACAAACCTCCTTGCTGCAAACTCCGCGTCGATTACGATGAAGATGACGATGACCACCACCACCACCACCTCCACGACCATCAACACCACAACGTTTGCCACGCACACCACTGTTGTCATCACTTCTGACTCTCAACAAACCAAATACCCTCACCAGCACTCGTCCCGAACCTGTCCTCATCGCGATAGCATATGCACCTCACGCATTGGCCTGGTCAGTCATTGCAACATCCATCGCTCACCGATTAGCGCTTATATTCAACTCTAAGAACTCCCCAGGCACCAGCAAGATCATTAATAGTAGCTTCATAAGCGCAACCAAGTTTGCAGTTCCCAAAAATCCTGTCCTCTTAGCCACCGCACATGAATGGCACACATAGGCCGGGTAGTTCACGTGCGAATCCATCGCAGTCAGTTCACTGTGCGTGTCTGCGGAGTGGCCGATCAGTGGGCTGAGAGTAAGGCTGCAACGACTCCTTTTTAAGGTGACCTCCAACCCTCTCAGACATATACGACATGAGCTGCTAACCATCTTTTTTAGAAAAATCCTGGTGCTTGTTTTTTGGGGCCATATTGCATGCGTGGTTCACGTAGACGAGAGCATTAGTTATGTATGTAGTTGTGCCCATTCCACACAATCATCCATTAATCGACTCGAACGGTACCTGAGACCTGAAATTGGGAAAAGAGAGTGAGATCAATGGCTTAGCGTATGTTCATCACTATAAAAAATCTGACGAGCTTGAAGATATGACGGTGGACTCAAAGTCGTGGCTTGGAAGGTTTCAGACTGATGTCGTAACTTGGACCGCATGATCAGCTCAGTGCGTGTTTTGTGTGAAACGGAAGACTGGTGGACTGAGGATCAGGCTGCAGTGGTTTCTTCTTAATGTGGCCTTGGTGTCGTTCACACTACCTGGGATCTAAGCCAAAAAGGGTGCCAGCCAATTGAACCCGATCCCGCCTCCGGTTTTCGTGAAGCCCTCTTGACACCGGGCACATACCTTTGAGGGAAGAGAGAGCGTGATAGCTACAGCGCAGTTCACCATCCCTGCACTACCATGCTGTGGAGTACATGTTGGACCTAGTCAAAATCGGTGCTCGAATAGTGTTGTGTCCCCTAGAAGGGCCAGAAGGCAGGCAGTCGCCCACGAAAAGTAAGCGGTGGAAGTACTTTTGGACATATATGGTATGCAGGTCTGTATGCAGGTCAGCTAGCTAAAATCTACTTACATACCATTCCGGGAAGGACAGAATCACCAATCTGAATGTCACTCTCGTACAAATGCCCTTACGGAGTAGTCCGGTTGAAAAAAAATACCTCTGTGACCGGGGACACCCCGGCTGTTTGCTCGATTAGAAGGTCTCTCTGAAGTTTGTTTTTCAAAATAATTTTTAAAGGCCTTGATTTATTTCTTTAAAAGTTTATGTTATCTTTACTATTTATTCGGAAATGTTTAAAACGCTAATTTTGTATCCTCTCTTATTATTTCACTCAAACACTCTTGCAAGGCCATGATATCATCATTTATACTACACCTGGGGATTTCGTGGGTTGATTCACGAAGCCCGTGGACGATTATGCATTGTGACCTGTCCACAGCACCTCTATCCAGGGGGTTCTGTTGAATAATTTGTCTGGCTGATGTTGGGGCTTCCCCAATACTGGCTTTAACGTCTTTTGGCTTGGGGAGGTACTACGGCTGCGGGTCCACTTTGTGTCATCCATTCGGTGGGCAACAGCTCGTCTATATTTGCCTCTGATGAAGCGCGCGCGTGGCCTGGATACTATTTTCGTTAATCGTTATCTGCCGTGTTTCGTTTAGCTTGTTTATTGGTATATTTTGATCAATTTCATTTTGTACTTTCGATTGCTTTTCTGGCGAGTTTGACATCATATCCTTCGGAATTTTGGTACCCGTCCCTGTGGTCTTACCTTTCGCCTTTTCTTATTCTTCAGTGTGGCCGCTGAGTATTTCATGGTCTGCCAAATTGCGAACATGCTAAACTATGTCAACGTGGTAAATTTCATGCTTCAAATGCTTAATCCACTACGTGGTCAATTTCTTGCTTCAAATGCTCAATTAACTACGTACAATAGATACCGCACTCCTAATGCCTCCAGTATTCTTTTCTTAGACTGTCTGTCCTGATTGCTTCGAATTAGAGGAAGAAACACCGGTCCAATAAATCTTTTAATCTAGCAATCTCAGCTTCTTCTTCCGAATTCTCAGGCTACTCCAGATTGAGTTCATTCCCAAACAGGGACGTAAAAGGCCTTAATGTAGTATTTTGTGGATTTCTTCGACATTCAGTGCTTCCTGTGTAGAAGGGAGAGGAAGTCCAGGTAGTGTGTGGGAATAAGGTTCAAAACACCTGGTCCGTGAGGAGTTTTGACACATTGGACCTGGGCATTAACGCGCTTTCACTGACTATTGCGCCGCAGATCGCCTCGAGTAGCGCGAACAAATGCATCTGTTCATTGCGATCCGCGTATCCTTCGAGGTCTTTGGCCTTACGATCCACCCATGCGGCGTTCATCTCCCACGGCGAACTCTGCAGCAAATCGTTTCAGCAAACATGTCTTGGTTTCGAGAGGTTTATTAAAAATTATCTTGCCAATGTGCATTGTTAAAAACGGACTTTTATATTTTCCTCGATAATTATTAAGATAACCTGGAGATCATGACTGGAATACCTGATGGAGGATTGATATTTTTCACATTTCAGAGAAGAATTCGCTGTAAGGACGCACTGAATCAGTTGGCATAACAACCAGGAAAAGTTGGATTCCATCTTGAGAATTGGTAAGGACGACCTCCCGTTTCTGAAGGGTGCACGTCACTGAAATGACCCATTTGTTTTTGGGGCATTTGAGAGAATATATCAATGTATCACTGCGCTGCGATAGCCACTTATATAAATGGATTAATTAATAAAGCACGAATTTCAGTGGGTATAACCTGAGGTTTCTCATCGTCACTTTATCCAGAAGCCGAGGAGAATTGTGTCAGCCAAATGCGTCAAACATGTGGCCTCGATGCACAATGGAGCACTAAATCCAAATATTACTTCACAACATCTACACTTGTAAGTTCACGCAAGTTCAAAATTCAAGGCAAACTTTTGATGTGCAATGATCACGGGCAGGATAGGAGTAAATGAAAAAATAAAATAGGACTTAAAAATATAGATTTTAAATTAATATGTCCGGTTTTAGCGGTACCATTGAAGGAAACTGCGTCGAAAGTTGTCGGCCTTCTGATTCTTATTCAACTTTGGAGGGAAGAAAAGGAGCATACGGTTGAGCACTTCAGTAAAGAACTGTTTCTGCGTTGATAAATTTCGATTGAAGTGGGATGGTGGAGAGTTTCTTGTCCATGTTGTCTGTCTATTTTATCGTTAAATTGTTCTGAAGAAGCCCTTGGGAATTCAACGCGCGGAGTGGAAGACTAGATGCAGACACAAGCATTGGTTACTGTCAATTGTAAATAAAAGTTGATGACCTGGCCGACAAACATTCTTAGACGAATGAAGCACTTTACACGGCTTAGTTGAATATCCTTATATCGCTGCACAGAAGGAGTGAATGTCTAGCTTTTCATCCTAAATATGCCTGCCATGGACCATAATGTGCCCGTGGTCGTCGGCAACTTTTGAATATCTTACAACTCGACGATAATAGTAGTGGAATTTAAATGAATTGCTGAGCCAAAGGGCTTCCTGTTGTTTCTTGTTATAACTCTTTTCGAAAAAAAGCCTTTTCGGACTGTGCCAGCCTCTCGACCGTCCCTAGAGCGTCCCCACGTCAAATTTAACCATGATGCTTCAAAGTGCTTTAAGTAGGCTCTGCGGTATTCAACGCTGCAACGTTATTAAAGCCAAGGATTGACGGTTAATTTCTGTATGTAGTTATATCACGACTAATTGAAGGAAAAGTCAGATGCACAGAATTTCCACCAACACTTTAACTAACACATAGTGGTTAGAGTTATGTGCTTGCTACAAGGAAGGAAAAGAATGAGCGAATTTAAAGCCTGGTCACTGTTGAATCGAAAAAATGGCATTAGCACCAGGCGTTTACCTTGAGCTGTACATCCCAGATGACTTGTCAGAGTCCTCAGGAAAGTGTCCAATCCTGATTCTAACCAGCTGAACTTCCGAAATCTAAATCGTGTATCGTTAGACATCATTCGAGGTGGTCGATGCATACTCAGCTGAGTACATTATCCCCAAACAGCCGATACGGCATCCCAAATAACTTGCAGCCAGAGCTGAAACATGCACACGTGTTGAGCACGTGTTCTGCTATCATGTTGCACTGCTTAATCGAAGGTAGACAATTCAAAAGACGACCCGAAAAATCGATTGCCTTAGCAGAGCTGCACATTCACGACTAGGTACTTGGCAAAAATGCTGGAGCTCTTCTTGTGCGCCACTATTTCTATTAATTAAGGCCTGCAATCAGTATCAGCGGAGGAGTAGATATTTTTTTCGGCAACGGAACAGTGTTCCAACTTGTTAGCCGAAGCAGTCGGTAAGTGCGTGAGACTGAAATGTCCGTTTTTGTAAATCGTCTTTCTACTGTTATTTTTCTTTATTGTAGATATCCTAGGGACGGAAATTTGCAACGCCAGCATTTCCAAGATATGTCCGCACCCAGTTTGTAATCTCTGCAGCACTATAATCACCGTAGGGGCACCCAAGGTAAAGGAAAAATTTGGTTAACATGCAATAGTATTTTCGAATGAGCCTGCGTTATTTATTCGTCACATGTTGCTTTACGTTACTAGGCGGTTTAACTCTTGCTACTTATAGACGGATGCAATTTTTTGGAAACAAGGAAATGTCACTTTGTGGACGAAAATCAATGCAACAATAAAACATCAGTGAGGAACTATGAGACCGTTGTTCAGAAGCCACTAATGGACTAATTCTATTATTACTATAGAGACGGAACATTTGTTCCAATAAACATTGAGACCAGGCGGCCTAACATGGATGATGGGAGGATGCTGCCGCTGGAAGCCAAGGCCTTCCTGCCACCCACCATCGCCAAATTGGATTTATCCGGGAATTGGCACGAGGCAGAGGACCTCAACCTCCTCTGCCTCGTGCCAATTCCCACTGTCTGCTCTAGTTTGTTGGCAGGTAGAAAGTCGAGACGGAGACCGTCCAGTTTCAAAGGAATTTGCAAATGGTCACACAGTGAGTGCTCTGCCCATTCAGGGCTTTAAAATCCGGCTATTTCAGGGGCCCTTTAAGTTCAGTAGTTTGCTTCCGCAAGCACCCTCTCTTTATAGACTCCAGTACATAACAATTCTTTATTCCTAATTTTCATAGAAAAGCGTTCAAGTTCAGGTGGGGACTATTCATCAACATCAACGATAAGAACAACAGAAACATTACCATCACCATCGACAGCAGTAGCAGTCACCGGAGGAGGAGGAACAGCGGAAGACAGAGCAGGACGTCTTGCCCTTCGTGGACGGTTTAAAGCCGTCAGATCCTTGTTCTTATGCTGTTTTGGAAACAAGTGATTGTCCATCGCCTTAAGTCTGTCTAGTTGGTTGAATGAAACTTTACATTGAGTTGTGAGTAGGAATGCGAATTGTTTTAACTAAAATAAGTCTACAAGTCACATGGTTTTCTGCTATACACTGATATCTCTGGATTAAATAACAAACGCAAATTTCGGTGCGTATACCTGAACACAATTATATACCCAAAGGTTTTTTCATTGGTGCTATATCGAGGGACTGAGGACCATTGTGTCAGATAAATTCGTCAAACGTGTAACCTTGGTGCATAGTGGACAGTGCCTGGGCTCAATTGAATAATACCTCACCGTAAAACCACCTGAATTCTACGAACAACATGTATTGGATGAAAACTTTTACGGAAACCCAAAGTTCAAGGTAACATGTTGATATGTAAGGAGCATCGGCAGGATTAGGGGTAACTGGGAAAGACCACTGGCTTTAAAAATAACGATATAAAACTATTGCTTCCGGGTTCAAGCATGTTTATAGCTGTCGGTTTTAGGATCCTTGTGTAACTCTTTAGGAAACATACGAGTTGAGCACATCCGTAAGGCACTGCTGCTGGTGCGGCAAAATCGGATTAAATGGGATCATGTAGAGGCTCGTTTCCAAGTTGCCTGCATGGAGGATCTTTGAATTGTTCTGAAGTGAACTCTTAAGCAGGTTTCAAAATTTCACTAACCCTCCTCTCAAACTCTTTTTTTCTATATTTTGATGACAATAAGTGGGCACACAATTAAAAATCTTATTGGGTATTTTCCACCCGATATGTTTATTAGAGATGCAGTTGTGTACATGCCTCGATAGATAGATATTTTTCGAATTTCAGGGAAACATTCACAGATGGACGGACTGAAAACAGTTTGCATAACAACCAGGAAAAGTCGGATTCCATCTTGAGAAGCGGGTTTGGAAGGACCTTCCGTTTCTGAAGGGTGCAGATTTCTGAAAGGACTCATTTCATTCCTTGGTAGCTCAGCTTAGATGTCAAGGTCACACTGTGATCTGAAAGCAATTGATATGATTGGATGAAATATTAACCGCGCATTTCAGTGCGAAAATATAATCCCAATAGGATACCTGACTGTTCCCTTTGTCGCTCTATCCAGAGAACGAGGAGCACTGTGTCAGTTAAATGCATCAAACATGTAACCTCTATGCACAATGAGACATAGGAGCACTAAATCCAATAGTACATCAACATACCACAAGCAGAAAGTGTGGTGTCGAACAAGTTCACGGAAGCCCACACGGTAAGGCATCGTTTCGGCTTACAGTGACCCCTCGCAGGATTGGATTGAATGAAAAGAATAGGTGGCCACTTGTATAAAGACGTGAATTAAATATGACCGGTTTTTGCGATACCCTTGAGGGACAAATACGCTGATGGCTGAGGTAGACGTTCTGATCTTTATTCGACTTTCGGTTAAATTGGATTTGATGGGATGGTAGGAGGATAGATTCCTATTTACCTGTCTGGCTGATAATTGAATTATTCTGGGAACCTCTGATGTCACCGTTTTTGCGCACGCCCCCCGGATTTTGAAAACCGTTCCATGCTATGAGGCCAGGTTGAGAAAATTTAAAGCATTGACCATGCGGCACCCACATCAAAAGAGTGGACAATTTCGAACATTTAAATAGTACGGTCTCACGCAGGTGGCTGGCACGACATCAGCTGGTGCCCTGGTGTATCATCACAGCACACCTCTTTATTTTGGATTTGTTATGAGGGCACGTACTAAATAACGCCTGCCTTCTGGCCCTTCTAGGGGACACAACACAATTCGAGCGCCGATTTTGACTAGGTCCACCATGTACTCCACAGCATCGGTGGTGCAGGGACGGTGAACTGCGCGTGGGTTAGTTGTAAGTGAAAGTAGATTATCGCTGCAGCTACCAGGCTCTCTCATCCATCAAATGTCTGTTTGCTGGTGTCAAGAGTGATTCACGAAAACCGGATGTGGGATCGGGTTCAATTGGCTGGCACCCTATTTTTGGCTTAGATCCCAGGTAGTGTGAACGTCACCAAGGCCTCATTAAGGAGAAACCATTGCAGCCTGACCCTCAGTACACCAGTCTCCCACTCCGCACAAAACACACACACTGAGCTGATCACGCGGTCCAAATTATGTCAGCAGTCTGAAACCTTCCAAACCACGGCTTTGAGTCCACCGTGATATCTTCAAGCTCGTCAGATTGTGCATAGTGAGGAACATACGCTGAGCCATCGATCTCGCTCTCTATTCCCAATTTCAGGTCTCATGTACCGTTCGAGTCGATAAATGGATGATTGCTTGGAATAGACGCAATTACATGCATAACTAATGATCTAGTCTACGCGAACCACGCATACAATCTGGCCCCAAATTGCAAGCACCAGGATTTTTCTTAAATAAGGTGGTTAGCAGCTCACCTCTCATATGTCTGAGAGGGTTGGAGGTCACGTAAAGAATGAGTCGTTGTAGCCTTACTCTTAGCCCACTCGTCGGCCACTCCGCAGAGACGCACATTGAACTGACTGCGATGGATTCGCATATGAACTTCCCGGCCGATGTGTACCATTCATGTGTGGTGGCCATGAACACAGGATTTATAGGAACTGCAAACTTGGTTGCGCTAATGAAGCTACTGTTAATGATCTTGTTGAGTGCTTGGGGAGTTCTTAGAACTGAATATAGGAGATTTTTCTGCTATCCTGGGTGCGTATGTCATGTGGATATGGTGGTAAGCTCTGAATATTTTCGATGCGCATAAGACCGATTAGTCCTATGCGGTAAGTGAATGTTCGTGAGCAGTGCGTGTAGTGAAGGCCGATGCTATGAGCGTATTTCGAGGCTGCGCACACTGAAGCGCTTGTCAGCGTGGGATGGATTTTGCAATGACTGACCAGGCCAATGCGTGAGGTGAATGTTCTATGGCGATGAGGATAGTTTCGAGACGAGTGCTGGTGATGGTATTTATTTGAGGGGAGTCAGAATTGATGTCAACGGTGATGTGAGTGGGAAATGTTTTGGTGTTGATGGTAGTGGTGGTGGTGACGGTGGTGGTGGCGGTAGTGGTGGTGGTTTGGCGGTTGTGGTGGTGGTGGATATGGTGGTTTTGGTGGTTGTGGTGTTGGTGAAGGTGGTGGTGGTGGTGGTGGTCATCGTCATCATCTTCGTGATTGACGTGGAGTTTGCGGCAAGGAAGGTTGTATCCCTGATCGTGGGTGGAGCGACCTCGAGAGTGTGGTAATATGTTGTGAGGATGGTTTTCTTACTGTATGTTTCGCTGGAAGTACGATCGCCCTCCATGCCAGTCATTCACCTCATGAAACCAATAAATCGTCGTTCGTTGTGCTTCCTCAAAACTTCAGTTACTTAAACGGGTGTTTGGCCCATTGGAATCTGTTTCGCCAACGTAACAGAAAGGAGGCCTACCTTTGAGGATGGAAAACAATAGTCAGGCAAGGAAAGGACTTTATCCCTCAATCAGTCCACTAGAAAAATTTTTGGCAAAGTGATTGACCTATTATTACCCAAAGAGGATTTCAGATCAACTCCGTTCCATTTCAACAGCCTACCACGGCCAGTTGCTTAAGCTGGAAAGGGTCAAATAAATGTACACATTCAGCCTCGTTTACGAAAACATCTCCTTTACCCTTCATCTCGCTTGTCAGGGCTAGCAATTGTTTGGCCAGGTAGTTGGTTCTTTTCTTAATAGATTGTTCAAGAGATCGTTAGCAAGCTTACCCGAGGGATGCTTACCAACCTTTAACTTTAGCAAGTTCCTTGCACCCCTGCGCACAATATCCGGTTTCGACAGCTAAAAAAGAAGCAGACACCAGCATTTCCATAGGTAGTCTTCAGTACAAAGAAGAAAAATTGAATACTGAAGTGATCTTGGTACTATAGGTAGGCTTGTTCTACTCGACGAAGACCAGAATACTTGCGGCATATTGTCGTGTGTTCTAGGCCTATGAATTTTTTGTGATAAGGTGGTGTTGGCAAACCACCTGGCTGCCTCGACCTTTTACGCAGGGCTTCATCCTCATCGGATATTAACGTCAGCCGTTGAACATATCCGCAAAGGAAAATAATGGCAACCCGGCATTAAATATTATTATTTATTTATGTATGTATTCGACCGTCGATTCCGATGAGATTCATCGTGTGCTCCACAGCATGACAGTTCATGGACGGTTAATTGTCTGCTCTCTTTCATCGCCCATCTCTGCCCGATTTCAAGACAGATTCGAGAAGTCTGGATGTGGGGTCAGGCACAAGTGGCTTGTTCCGCATCTGGTTTCATCCCACGGATTGGGAGTGCCATAAGGACCACATTATGAAGGAGCAATTGCATGCTGACTCTCGATTTGCCAGTCAGACATTCCACGGAAGCACACACTGGGCTGGCCAAGGTAATGGTATTACTATAGTCTAATTGTATATACTATATATGACACAAACCAGGTCTTTGTATCTCTGTACAAGTTGCGCGGCTTGGAGCTAAAAATGTTTTTGTTATCTCTGCTTTTCGCGCCACTTGCAGGAAATCCTGCAGGTTCATGTCTCGTGTCAGCAACCTTACTGCGTATATGTTGGTAGCGTCTTATGTCCTCTGGTTGTTTTCCAGTAAAATAACCCGCTTGTGTGTTTTTTAGGCTACAATAAGCTATTTAATGTGTAAGACCGGAAGGTAGAACCACCGACATGGCATTTTTCTCGCAATAGCCGGGAGTCCAAAATATAACCGCAATCAGTATGGAATGCCAGGTGTGCACCCCAACGGTTAACCAATTCACGGGGAATGGCATTTGCCCCGGATTGAGCATCTTGGTACAACAAAGGTATCGCTTCGACCCATTTAGTGAAATGGTCCATCATGACTAATATGTACTCGTAACCCCGTACTGATATTGGCAAAGGTCCGATAATGTCCAGGCCGACGCGTTCGCCCGGGAAGCCAGTTATCATCGGTTTCCCTCGGGGATGGCATAGGGGATTTTAATGTAGCACACGTATTGCAGGATTGACAAAATTGTGTAACAGACGACCGAAGTTGTGGCCACCAGAACCACGTTCGAGCTGCCAGCTATGTTTGTTTCTGCCCTCTGTGCCTAACGCCTTGTGAAGGTTTGTCAGTACACTTTCTATAAGCGAGCCTGGTACGAAAGGACGTACCGTTTTGTGCGTTGTTCGCGGTAGTAAAGGATGTCGTGTTCTAGTGTAAGGTTTGGCCAATGATTAAGGAGGAGTCTTTTGCCTTGGCTGGAACCGAGCATCTCTTGAGAATTTGGCTTATTTCTGCCCTTTAGAATGTGCTGGTATATAACGGACGTGTCTGGGTCTGTCTGTTGGCCTGAAGACCAGACATCTCTTGTCTGTTCGTCGACACTGATTGCGTTCACTATGGGTTCTGGAGTGTCATCGTTAGGTGGTCTAGAGGGCCTTAGGTGGGACAAAGTGTCTGCGTTCGTATGTTTTGAACCTGGGTGGTATTGGCATTCAAAGTCAAAGTCTTGTAGGATTTCCTGCCAACGGGCTAACTGGTCCAGTGGATCTTTGAATGACTGTAGCAATTTGAGTGCCCTGTGGTAAGTGCGTAGCAGGAAGCGCTTGCCTCTGTGGAAGTGTTGAAAATGTTGAACGAACGTAACTATAGCAAGCATTTCCCGTCGGAACGTGCAGTAGTTTCATTGCGTCTTCGATAGCGTGTGACTGGTGAAACAGATGGGGTGTTCTTATCCATGGTTATTGGTCTGGGAGAGGACGGCTCCCATTGCGAAACCACTAGCGTCAGTGTCTAGTCTGAAATGTGGAGTGTCGGTTTGCATATTAGGTAAAGTAAGGACTGGTGCTGAACAGAGTGCTGATTTCAGTGTACGGAAAGCCTCATCGCATTCAAAGATCCACTTAAATGTTCTGCCTTTCTCTGTCATTTTATGGAATGGTGAGGCTTTACATGTGAAACTGCGGATGAATCGGCGGTTGTATGATGCTTAACCGACAAAGCTCCTCATTTGAGTCTGGTTCAGCGGTGTCGGTCAGTTTTGAATTTCGTTTATCTTTTCGGGGATTGTAGCAATCTGTCCTGGTGATACCCGATAGCCCAGGAAGCTAACGTCTGGTCTTAAAAATACGCATTTGCTAGGGTTCAGTGTCAGACCCGCATCTCTGAGGTCTGTGAGTACTAGGTTTAGGTTAGCGTTGTGTTCGTGCATAGTGCGGCCGAAAATAATAATATCGTCTAAGTAGATGAGACGAGTGTTGGGGGAATAGATACCAGAGGGCCTGTTGCATGAGGCGTTGGAACGTCGTGGCGGCATTACATAATCCGAAAGGGAGTGTCGGGAACTCAAAAAGGCCTTGGGGTACCGTGAACGTGGTTTTGTGACGATCCTTAGGGTCTATTTCAACCTGCCAGTATACGGACTTGAGATCCATGGTTGAAAACTATCTTGCGTCACCTAGGGCGTCTAGGGTATCATCGATACGGGGCAACGGAAAAGAGTCACGCACTGTAACCACATTTAGTCGCTGGTAGTCGACGCAAAACCGTAGCTTACCGTCTTTCTTGGGGATGAGGGTAATGGGTGATGTCCATGGTGAAGATGATGGGTGGATAATGTCTGCGTTAAATAGTTCGTCTTACAGCTTCTCGACTTCGGCTTTATAATGGATGGGGATGCGGTGGGGTGGTTGCCACATTGGTTTGGCGGAACCTGTATCGATCACATGATGCGTTTAATTTGTGCGTCCGATTTCTGAAGGTGCCCAGGCAAACAATTCGAGGAATGCTTGTAGAATAGACTTGATTTCTGTCAAATGGTTGGGGTGTTCATCGGAAATTTTGGATAACAGTTCGTCGATATTTGTTGGTTGGAACCTTACTGCTGCAATCACCGCTTCATATATCTGATCGGTGTTCGTCTCTGTCGATATACTTGCACGGTTCGGTGCAGTTCTTAGGCTTACATTTCGGTCTTTGACGTGTTTAATGCAGTCTGCTGTGGAGAGGAAATCGCCCCCTAGTATGAAATCCCAATCAAGGTTGGGGGTGACTTAGAAGCCGTGTTGGATCGTTGTAGAGTCGAGCCGCACCGACAACTGTATCTTACCCATGATTGTCATCGGGGTGTTATTGGCAGTCTTAGGGTTCGGTCTATTGTAAGGTCTGATTGCCGTCGTGCATATGGATGGAGGGATCGTAGAGGCATTTACGACTGAAACATTAGCTCCCGTATCAATAAGTGCGCGTTTTTTATATCCCGCGTGATCAATATCTACGGTAATGGATGGAAATAGTGAGGTAATCTGGGCGCAAGAAGGGATAACATATCTAGACTTACAGTTGGAGGTGTGTCCGCATCGATAAGCTTGGGATCCGAAGGGCAGCACAATATTGACAACCCGGGTGGTAGTTTGGGAACCGGAATGGCAGTTAACGAGTCTCTCGGGTTAGTAAGTCAGGTAGAGTGCTGCTGGCACGGCTAGGTATGTTCTGTACGTCTGCGTGTGTCTGAAAATCGTCGTATCTCCTGCACTGACGGATTGCTGCTGCCAGACTTGGTGATGGATGCAAGACCAAATTTTTGTGGTCGTACGATATAGGAGGCCTGTCACAAAATGGTGTAGTATTATTTCAGCCCGATCGACCTGTGGTAGTTTGGGGAAAGCAAGGGATGTTAAGCGACTGCGTTCTCGGGCTAAGTCATCTACAGATTGGTTGCGAGTCTTGCGAAGGTTCGCAAAACATTGATTGGCGGTCCCCGGGCTTAACTGGTTGTCAAACAGGGTGGATAGCAGAGCGGTTGCCGTAGGAAAGGGGCTGTTTCTGTTATTTCCTGCGGTAAGGGCAAGTTTGCGGGTTGGAGGAGAGAGGAATCTTAACATGTGTCGGGTGTGGTTGGTTGGGGGAACGTCGGTGAGGAATAAGGAGAGTTCGATCAGCCATTCCTGAAGGTTTTGGCCCGGTTGGTAAGCATTAGGGGCTAGAAGGGGGTCGGGCGGTTGTCTGTCATAGTGGTAGGAGGGTTCTGAGTGTGGGACGTCTGAGGCTGTACAAGAGGTGAGTACGGGTTGACGCCGGCTGTCACCAATATCACGTCCTTCTTCCTTCCGTCACTAGGACGTCGACTCTCACCTTCGATATTAGACGCTGATACGGGGGATGATGCTTCACAATCCAATAGTGCAGGCTTGGTAAGAGATTCATCCATCTCGGATTTGTCTTGCTGCCGTGATACATTCATATCAAGACTCATAGAAGTAGATAATGTAGAGAGTAGACGATTGTTTATTCACGAGAATACGTAATCGATGAAATGTAGAAAACTAGTAATGATAAACGCTATCTGAGAAAGAATTCAATAGCAATAGATAATACAAAGGTTTGACTTCACCGAATCGGAAGACTTTACAGAGAGAAAGGGATTTGGCGGAAGATTGATCCTTCGAAGGATGCAGGTTGCTGGACTGCGGAGACTCGACTAGCACCACGGCCACTGAGATGCGAATTGAAAACGAAAACGAAAGTGAGAAGTGCATTTTAAACACCCCACCGGTTTCCGTTTGACCTGTACGGTCCACTTGGGCAGTTCTGGATTGCATAGCCTGAGCAGCCGAAACAACTCTTTCGGTGTGGAAACTGGCAATTTTCACCTCAAACATAGTTCCCAGAAGTTCACCAGCCAGCGCAGTCCCTCCACTGTGCCCAGTCTCTCCTAATTTCTGTGGATCTATAACTTCTAGAAAGAAACACTTGTAGGACTCCTACCCATAGCAACTTCCAGGCTTGGTTGAGATTTTTCTAATTCAGCTGATTGCTTGACCACTTATGACGATGACGGAATTGAAGATTCTTCCACCGCAACATAGCATGCCTTCGTTGCACGCAAAATCTGTTTTTATACAAGGCTTCAATAAAAGCTTTAATACTTAAGTTTCATAATTACTATCAAATGACAACATAAAACGATCTAAAACTGTTTGCTTTCACTTCTAGCCCTCTTTTAGGAATGAAAATTTATAATCGGCTGCTGCAACTATTGCTACATTAATGAACATAAAATGCATTCTCGGTGGCATAAATTAGAGCTAAATGCATAGCAAACATGAAATAGACGCCGGAAGACGTATGACTGTCTTACAAACATTCGTTGAGTAAGGGTACTGCAGCACGTACCACAAACAAAGTCACCGGTAAGTGGCGTCTAAGTAAACCGCTTAAAGATGCATCTGAAACAGTTTTTTCTAGGGATATTACAGTTTCCATGTATTTTCTAAGTGAATTAACATACAGTTGGTCAAACGCAATACGCTTTATGTAATTGCAGCCATTTGAACAACTGAAATGATTCTAGAAACTTTCATTATAATAGGCATGATCATGGTTGCAACTTGACTCACCTGGCCACAGTCGTTAGGTGGGGCCATGTGCTGGCACAATAATATACAAACATAAATGTATGTAGTTGTGCCTCACCAAATATACTGTTTGATTTTAAACTGCTGGTCTAAACGTTTCTTGGGTAACCGTTTATCTTTCTAGAATTTGTTCAACTCGCCTGCTGAGAGGACTCGATACATTGCTTACCGCAATATTTTAATACCCACAGTGGCTTTCTGCTGAGCACACAGGCGTCTAGATTGGGTTTCTTTTAAGAAAGATGTGTGTAGAATCAGTAAACTCTGGACTAATTAAGAATCCAATTGCTCCTGCTCTTCTCCAAATAAAGAAATATATCTTCTTTTTTTCTTGCGGTTAGGTTGTTTGAATGGTTTGGTTTGCTTCTTACTAAAATTTCCGTGGGATAAGTCAACAATCGTTTAAGAACAACTTATTCTATCTACGTCTGCTAAAAACGGCGTTTTCGGTGCCATCATCAAAATTTCGCTACAGTTGCCGTGCTTTTTAGCATTTTAATCCACGCACTTTGTTTCTGAGTGCGCAACTAGTTGTGATTTTCTCTATTCCCACCTTCCTTTAACCCTAAAATTATGGACATCGGATTAGGTTAATATATAATGGCTTCGTTTTCCTGTATAAAAACACACTTGGAAACATAGGAATGTTTAATAAAATCTTGATAGGCAAGAATTCCCTACATTTATTTTCTCATCCACAGTTATATTTTTTTTAACCGCCTCTCATGTGTTTGTCTACTCCGTTAAAGTACCGCAAAATAGGTAGTTCTCGCACTCGGTGTTGTCGTGCGGTCCGCGCATGGCAGTTGAAGTAAGCATTTACGTGAATTGCTATGTGTACTTTTAGGTTTTCAGTATAAGGGTAAATTTTGGGCGCTTAATTATTACCGGCATTTCCTTTTCTAAACCTACTGTCTAATATTTAAATAATATCGAACTAACAAATGTTTGCTAGAAACAGCTTGAATATGGTACAAGTTTACCTTATGCAGACCTATATATATATGCGTGTGTGTCAAAGTGTGGATAATAACTCGGAATAAATATGCAAATTTCAGTGTTATCTATACGGGTCCTGCTGCCATGATAGCACTGTACTATCCATACACTAGCAGTCCAAATGTTCGGGCTTGTGTTTGTCTGGTGATCTGTTTGGCCGACTAGATACAGCCTGCTGCGCAGATTGTGCCGCTATATCCGCAAGCTAACCGTACAGCATAGTTCTGGGCGATTTTTATGTTGTCTATACTACGACTTGCACTGATTGTCGTATGTCAGTCGTAAGAGAATTTCGCCTTCGAAGTCAAAACGACTCTAACACAATACTGAGCTGCAGTTAAGGTGAATTCCATATATGGAAGCGCAACGGCGTTGCGCTTCTCCGTACCTATAAAGGACCTACTTTTATGGCAGTTCCCTTGACGATTCCCTGGTTATTTCTTTCTTTAGGAAACTTTGTCCTCACAGATGACGCACAGGGTCAACCGTTATTGTGTCACCGACTCGCTGCCAACGAATAAATGTTACAACTGTATATGCTTTCGGCTGATGCTTAAACTCCCATCCTGTCTACATTTTTCTTTTCCTGCAGGCCTTACTTCATTCAAAATTTCAAGCGCCTTTGCTGGATAGGGTTGTGCACTGATGGTGAGGTTTTTTGATCGATATAAGACACGTGGGAATATGCTTCAGTTTCACTGAGCTGTATTAGATGGCGTTGGGTGGTGGATTCAGTCTTGGTAGATTTTCATGGACATTATTGTGCGTCTTGTGGTGAATCCGAACGGACTTATGATTTCGCTATAAATGCTGCCTGCTGGTGGATTAGTTAACAGTTCTGCATTTGGAAATCTTTCAAAAACACAACAAAACTAAATATGGGTGGAATTCGCGTTTTTTTCCGAAGCCACTATTCAGGTTTTTCGTAAAAATGCATCCTAGATTAACTTGCGATATGGCTGACTAATGCTAGTAAGCACTTGACCCTCTCAATTGGTTATGGTGTTTCCTAAAATATCATTGAATTAAGTCCGTCGCCACGTTCTGGTCCTCCCTCCACCAAAGGCACATCCTTATAGTCTTATGACTGGACTTAATTGCCATTAAAAGCGAAAATACCTCTTGATGATTTTGCCTTTTTGCCTAAGACTTTATTGCGCATTATGTATTTTGTCGTGATAGATTTCTTCAAGCTTACTTGAAGCCTTATTTGTATTGGCCAACACCAATACAAACTTACCCCGCACCCAATTTGATGGCGTTAGGAGCCATTGTGGCCCATACCCTGTCTGTGATCGATAAGTAGGCACCAGCGCTAATCGTTTGACGCACCATTTCCAAATTCCGATAGCAGTGAGATCTGCATTACACCCGTCTTTCCATTTCGTCAGCCGGCCACCACGACAACAACAAATCAGAGAGTTGACGTTGCACATGAGTTACTTTCGAGCCGACAAAGTGGCCTCACTGACCTTTTACCCTATCTTCATCAATTGCCACTTATCTACGGTATATTTCCACAGTAAACATGTGGTCTTTTGACCAGTTTTCAAACATCAATATCTTCGTCATACCACCAGAACATAAAGCATTTTTCGCAGAAGTAGAACAGGACAGCTCTAACTAATGTTTCATACACCGATACCTGTCATCGCGGTGGTACAACCGGCAGTCCAAGAGGTGACGAAACCTGCTTTTTGTGGAATGCGGCAGCTTATCCCAACTGGTTGACCGGCAGCACAAAAATGGCGGGACCGCTGTTTATCTCCCAATTTCCAGGAGGAGGGCACCAACTCTCTCTTTTATAAGGTCATTACCAAATGTCGGATTTTGCGGAATTAATCGCTGGGTGTCCCCGAGGTAGTTTCTAAGTAAAGTAATATTGCTAGCACAATCAAGGTTGAAAACGAAAAATTGTGTCTTGCCTAGATTCTCTTGTAGTTGTGGACTGCTGTAGACAGCCGAATTCCTAGCACAGTACCCTTGACGACACCGAAGTTGGCCATGATTATTCGCTTTTTACAATACACTTGCACTTGGGTTCGTTCGAGCTCATAGTATACCTTGCTAAAGTTCATACGTTTTAGGGGCATTTCGTCATCATCAATGTCTTCTACGGGAAAACGTCTTTAATATAATTTGAATGCGTTGACCAAGTCATTTAAACAGGCAATCGTCTCATCGTTATCGAAACACCTTTGTTCCGAGATTCATCGCAGAGCAAATGTCTGATCGACGTTTTTCCTTTATTCCTGCGTCCCTCCTTGGCGGTTCAAAGTTGCTTCGGAGGAGACATAAAGCCTCTGCAGTTGCACGTTCTATATCCCCATTTTGTAGATGAAAAGTAGAATGGCACACTTAAATTCATGTTGCAGCTTCGCCACGCTGGGGATGATCGCTCGCCGTGGATGTGTGGACCAGATATTCACACTGGAGCGCATTCTTTATTTCCATCATAGCTACCAACAACCGACGGCCGTTAGTTTTGTTGAATTATTTGCTGCGTTCAATTCCGTCCATCATCCGTTCCTGTTGCAGATAATAACACTAGATGGTGTACCGGTAAATCCTCGCTCTTGTCAAAACCTACTACTGCTCGATCCTTGCGCGAGCTCTTGTCCATAATGATATGCCCCATTTTTTAATACTCGGTCTGTTATTCGACAAGGTTGTATCCTGTTGCCCATTCTGTTTAACTAAGTCATTGGCTGGATTCTTTGAAAGTGGGCAGTTTTGAGCTTGCACCCAGACACCGGCTGAAAGACCTCGACTACGCTAAGGATATCGCCCTGTTAACTTCAGGCTTTTGTGATCTGCCGTCTATGGTGTCGCGGGTTAATGAGATCGTCAAATCGGTCGGTTTGTCTATAAACGCTGAGAAGACCAGCATTTTCAAGCTGCATCCCTACACATGAGAAGGCACCTCTCGAGATAATGACTGTCAACTTTAAGAATTAGAAAGTTGCAAATGCCTCGGGCGAGGCTGCTGCCGAATGGACTGATTAAGGATGACATTGTCTTCCGAATCGATTCTGCTGACCGGGTTTTTTTCAGCCTTAGAAAGTTCATATGGACCCGACGTGACATCTCCATCGTCACGAAGACTCGCGTGTACTGTGCATCCATCCGGTCTCTCCTCTATGTTTGCGAATGCTGGGGTATGTGCCTGGAAGATGAGCGAAAAGTGGAGCCATTTGACCATCACTGCTTGAAACGTCCTTTGAGTGTAGTAAACCGACGTCCTCTCAAACGTGACAGTCCACACTCGCTGTCACAATATCCAGAGGATATCTCAGGCCATCTGAGAAAGACGACTGAGCTGGTTTAGGCACGAACTCACTTTTACTTCCCTCGATCTGGCACGTTTGCCCACTTACAGGCGTCGATGAGGTCACCTTTACACCTGACTCGAAACGGTTCATCAAGTCATGAAAGTGTTTTTTGACTTTCGGTATTCGATTTCTGTCGCTGGAGAAGAAAATGAGATGAGTGGTCCAGGTCTTCTGCCGTGGCTTATCACGCTTGGAGGGTTAAACTCTGTAATGGCATCCAGGTCGACTAGATCAGGCGTGTTAATAGCCGTACCCAGTACAAGTAAATAAGTAAGTGTTGCGCAGAGCGCTTGGTTCAACGAAACAAGTTTCTGAAGCTCGGGTATCAGCGTTGGACAGCCTGTGCAGTATGAGCCGCTCTGATCATTGCACTTGAGGCTCACTCCATGCCGCGACGCATACTTTTGCGTAACTCCTCTTGACAGGTACTTCAAAGAGCTGACTAGGTTGGTTCATTTCTGAAACTGAAGATACTTTACTTGCGGCATGGTTGCAAGGTCATACAAAAGCCTCTAAAAGTTGGAGGATTCTTGAGAGGTTGGACTTTGTGTTACAGTCAACTGTGTTGTTTCTAACGCACGTTGTCTGAGCCATGGCCGAACTATTTTCGCTGTGTGTTGACAGCACCGTGCGGGTCTGGCAATGCGCTGTTCCAACGCCCCGGGCCAAGTATACAACCAAAATTATTTTTAATGTTGCCAATTTTTAAGTACTTGAGTAAAATTTCTGAGCCTCCCGCCGCTTGCTCATCGATCTTTCCCCATTCGTATGCCAAGGCTTCACTTCGTAAATGTGCCACACTTTTTCATCACTCTTTCACACACCTGGCTACTAGACGGAAGTGTTATTCCTGCCGACCACGTTCCCCTGCGCACTCAGGATGCTTTTTGGCGTCATGCCGACTGCAGTTGTTAGTCCCGATCTGTCAATGGCGAACGCATTTCTCAACGCCTTGTTTATTAGTGCTGCTCAAGGGTGTGATGCGTAGTTCTTTCTTCCTTATGAAAAGCTCAGTCTTCGTTTTTGAAATTCGGCTAGCTGGTAAGGTTTCGAACGTGCCGGTCCTCGCGAAACCCCGCGTATTATGAGTTCTCGAAAGGTCTTCTCAAGCTGCTCGCAACTAACATCAAAAATATCTCTTATGAACATTAGCTGGTAGTCAATCTTCGTTGTTTCGAATGAGCCGGATTTAAACAGTAGATGGCTCCGCGCAGTGTTAATCCACATTAAATCCTTGGGTACATGCTTGCTTTTACTGATATGCGTAAGCGAAGTCTTTGGGATTCTGGTACTGGATGGGACCTATTCCTAACCCACACCGGGCAGTGAGGGGCCATCATTTTTTCAGCAAAGTAAGGTGATTGATGACGTTCTGGAAGAGGTTGTCCATGGTTTCGTCGAATAGAAATTCGCGAACATCAATGCTTTAATTCAGAGTAACTTTTATTCGCATCTTCAGGTGAGGGCATGTTCGAGCTATCGTGATCCATCGCTCTGAAGTGTAGTTGCTGCTTGCCCGGTTCCACCCATTGATCGACATTCGCAAACCGCATTTGAGCAGGGTCTGCCCACAATATAGTAGTCACTATGCAGAACTCATCCTGTCATTTTTAATTCCAAGTCATTAAGTTTATTTTTCTGTATCGAAATCTGATGATATTAACAACACCCGACTGTTTATCTTTGACAAAATCAACAAGTGGATCAACACGAGCCCGTGGCTCAATGGTTAAAGTGTTGGACTTCCGATCAACGGGCCACGAGTCTGATCGTCGGGTGTTCCACCACCTGGGGTTGGATATGACTGGCTGACAACGGCTACCAAGCTAGAAATGGCCATTACAGTTTCCCTTACCTTTAACGGCAATATTCATTTGCCTATTCTATTACTAGCCGCTCTGCGGCTGCTGGTGAGACTCGAGAGTGAGCCTAAATGCAAAAAAAGAACGAGTGAGTTCCGTTTGCGATCGGTGAGCGTTAATCAACGAATGCAGGTCAATATTCCTGGTCTAAATAGGCAAGGCAACGAGCCCATGGTTCAGTGGTTAGAGCGTTGGACTTCTGATCAACAGTTTGCAGGTTCGATCCTCGACTGGTGTGCCACCTGGAGTTGGCGATAGCTAGCTGTAGACGGCAAATAAACCGGAAATTCCCATTCAAGTCTCCTTTTGTCTTTGCCAGCAATACTCAGGTGGATGTTAATTGATGCGTCGATTATCGTTGGCAAACTTGCCGAGGGCGCGCTGGGTTGTTGTTCAGGTTTGCCGGTGTGCATGCAGCAATTTTTACGTCGTGCTGGAGTAGACCGAGGACAAAACGTTTTTTGAGTTGGTCGGAAAATTTGTATTTTATACTCTCAACAGCTGCACCCATGCATTTTGGTAGTTGTTCCTTTCAGTTGCATGCAGCAGAATGCACGCAGCGATAGTCACCGTCCATGATCGATTTCTCGCCTCTTGGCGTCTTGCAAGCACAACCTCATGTACATCGAGTTATAATGCACGCCACTGTGATAGGGGTAGACGGTGTTCGCCCGTAACATTGTTATTGTACCGGACAACGTCACATTTATGGAAAATGCCTTCGAGAACTTTGTTAGCCTGAAGTTTTTAATTCATGTTCGAAACCATCCTCAGACACAGCATTAGATACGGTTGCTGTCGCCGAGGATGGGTTCGAACGTGAATCCGAAACGTCAGGCAAATAAAGTTCTTGCTTCCGCGATCGCGTCTTCTTCTCTTCTATCTTCTGAAACTCGTACTTTCGCTTGTATCGAGAATGCGCTTCGTCAGGGCTTGCGTGCCTGAGTCTGCGTGTGCAGGTTCCAGTAAGCATTCTGTCTGCTGGTTAAATTCTGGACACCTCGATTCCCGTGGACGTAGTAACGTGAATCGGATTAATTGGCCATGAACGGTCTTAGCTATTCGACTTAGGTCTCCAGTCGAGGCTAGTCCTTTAGCTGACTGATCAAGTAATCTTCGCATGTCGTATTACCGCTTTATTTTGGATTCTTTTTGATAACCAATTTGCCATTTCTGTATCCTAAAGCTGTTGGCGTTGCAATTGCACACTGCGTACTTACGTTTAATTGTTATGGCTTTAATCATGTCTGATCTAACTGGCCTCGATAGTTTCGCAGATTGTACCTCGTCACGCGTGAGGATTTGCGGCATTGAATCTGGATAGCTCGACCCTTTCTCTTCTCCACCGATGGAGACCGAATAGCGCAGGTTCAAGACACACCTTGCATGTCTTGACGAATCTTGTCGACCCAGGTCTTGAGTTTACCTTCACTTCGATGCCTCTAGGGGGCTTAGGGTACCAGATAGAGGACAGCGGCGCAGAGCTCATGAGCCGGGCAATCGAGAATTTGCCCAAACCGTCTCATTCGTCTTTCTTGGATGGCTTTAAATATCCTCGCGATGTTTTTCAGTTGTCTATCTTATTCGAGAGTAAGTCGGGTTTCTTCAATGAAAGAATGGTTCACGAGCACCAATTAGTATTCACAACCCCAGAGCAAGACTGATCGGACGAATGCACGGTCCTTCCTGGTGACAAACATGTCACGTCGGGTCTACAGACACTTTCTATGGCTTGATAGCAGTCATAATTTGAATGCCACGTTTAAGTTTAACTTTGACTATGGGCTGAATTAAGAGCTCGGACGGCAGCAGGAACATAATTTTGAGCCCATAAATCATCTTCCCCATTTTTTCTCTACAACTGTTGGTGGATCACCTGTTTGCCACCATCTCAGCCCCCCTCCCTGGCTGCCAGGGCTGGAGACTAGACTCTAGAGCGCAAAGAAACGAGCATGTTCCGTCGCCTGATTGGTAAACGACCCTCCAACCATAACATCTGTTATGCATTTTCCATCACTCTGCTCCAGATCATGAATGGTGAGGTGTCCACCGTCAACGCCGAGGACGGACTGGTTGAGCCTGCACCTGAAGTTTCGGAGATCTTAAAAGTTTTCTCTAAAAATATCATTCTACTTCCCCCGACGGACGAACTTCGGGAGATGCAGACTGTACTGCGCGATAAGTTTGTTTTTCTCACAGTTAAACCTCCTCTTCGCATTTTATCAGAAAGACTACACGGAACGACTTTGTCTTTTATGCTAACCGCCTGGTAAGTGGGCAGTAATTGCCTAACTGTTCTCGCATTTAGATCCGTTTAGTTATGGAGGAGGGTTTAAACCAGCTCCCCTTCGAGGAGGTTACTGTAATCACGCCGACAGGTGAGATTTATATGGTTACTTTCGGGCATTCGGAAAGCTTTTGTTATGTATACTTCACTTTTGGGTCAGATTTCGGACCCGTAGAAAATTAATCGTCGGACCCAAGTGTCATTGCCCGAGCATACTCGGCTGAGCTATGCTGGTCGTCTTTATCCTTAAATGCTTGCGTAGGGTTTTAGGTGGTACGTGTGTTGGGTATATCGTTGGGACCGTTTCTGTCTGTTTTACTTCTAGTATCTAATCCATGGTTGCATATGTACGCTTACATTCAGGACCATATCTTGCATTAATCCAAACTTCGGCGTTTGCACCTGGTCCTTCACAGTCACACAGCAGATGAAGGCTAGTTTACTTGCAAGTCAATAACAGTGTTTTGAAGTCAGATCTTGAGTGCAAAGAATGCTAGTAGAGAGGCTGATCTGGCTTGACTAAGCGAGTGGAAAAGAGAGGGAGATGAGAAAGGATCATTTTTGAGAAACAGTGTAGGGTTTTTGCTCGACCAATTTGCACTTCCGAGACAGAAAGAGTGAGACTCCTATTTCACACACGTCGCGCTGTGTTTAGCGATAAAAGCCTTCCAGCTGGCGAACCATTCCCTGTGCATTTCCACAGCTTTGTGTCTCAGCTGGTAGCGCATTGTTTGATGTCTCTGAAGATGGGTTCGTGCTGGAATCCGAAACGTCAGGCGAATAAAGTCCTTGTCCCAGCGGTCGCGTCCACTTCTTATCAGAACTAAATTAACCCGACTACATCTGTCACACACGCACACAACCTGGTTCCCCGTCCAATGTACCAGGTTTTCATAAACTTCTACTAACCGCCAAGCTCACTCTTCTTTTTTATGCTTCACTCCCTCTACCAGGCCACAAGTATAATGGATTAAAGTTCCTGAAGGGCAATTGCGGTGTCTCCATTGTTCGCAGTGGCGAGGCCATGGAGCGAGGGCTGAGGGATTGCTGCCGTGCGATGCGCATCGGCAAGATCCTCATCCACACGCCCGAGGAGTCTCCGCCCTCGGAGGCCCAGGTGGTCTACGCCAAACTGCCACCGGGCGTGCATTTGCGCAAGATCCTCCTCATGTATCCCATTCTCCGTGAGTGTAGCCCCCCCATGCTGTTTTTTTCCCCAGATGTGCAGCAGTCCCTTTTTTCTCATCATACAACGAGTTAGGTGCACCCATAACAAATGTCACACATGCTGGGTGTGGCAGCACGCCTAGGTGCAGCTTCACGCCGCATCAGCCACCTGCGCCCACATTCCGTGTGTGCTCTTGACTCCAGCATGAGACCGGACCCAGGAGCGGGAGGAAGGGTAGATGTCGTGCATTTGCGCTATCACTATAGACTACTTCACGCGTAAGTCGCCATCTCTGTACGCACCGTGCTGTGGGACAAACACGGTGGATCTCATAGATAACGACGGTTGAACTGTCATTTCTCACACTGTCAGGGGTCTGTGATGGGAACCAGATCAGTTTGCACGCATAGATGAGCTGCTTAGCTTTGTTAGCCACTGCGACCGGATCCATCTTGCCATCGCAACCAGGTAGGTGCGGGAGTGCGGTAGATCCCGAGCAAGTCCGTCTCGCTATAAACTAATTAACGCACAAGTCACCAATGCTGCGTTAACTTCCTGGTAGCCGTTGCCGCTTGCGACGTTCGAAATATCCTTTGTCTGACTTATCTTTCCTTGTGGAAAGTTGGAAGAATCTGGTTGTGCTCTTCTACCTGTCCTACTCGGACGCCTCTTTTGAGAGGCTATGTTACGCCGCTTTGACCTGAAGATTTAACAGTTTTCCTGTTGATTGCTGTAAGATGATGTTCAGGGCTCTGCTTGACTGACTAAACCCGAAACGGTGTTATATCAACCTACTCCAAAGATAGGTGGTTTTTTGAAATTTTTAAATATTTAGCACTTTTCAGTACTAATTTTCAGAAAGACCCGTCATTCCGCTACAAATGAGCCCCAGCTATTTCGAGGGAATAGTTTCTAAAATTATTAAGTGCAGGACACGACTTCCTAAGAGCCAGACCTGAAATTTCAGTGAACATTTGGATCGAAGACAATCAACCACTGTGGAATAACCTCGTAATGCCTAT
Source organism: Schistocephalus solidus (assembly GCA_017591395.1). NCBI lineage: Eukaryota > Metazoa > Platyhelminthes > Cestoda > Diphyllobothriidea > Diphyllobothriidae > Schistocephalus > Schistocephalus solidus. The sequence continues at coordinate 258,835 of WEDG01007400.1, read as the reverse complement.
TCTACAAATGAGTAGCACTATAAGCTTCATACATTTTATATGGCGAAGACGTTAAACCGTACTACCGCCATAGGTACTAGCTAAAACCCGGACGCGTGTTTCACCGATTTTTCTGCTGCTGCATGATGCAGCAACGAGGGGTTCGGTTCCTCAGTTGGTCCCCAGCATTCTTTGTGCGGTTTCTGGTATATGGACTCCAGAGAATTCTCAAGGAAATAATTTCTGAAATTATTAAGTGCAGGATGCGGAGTTACTTGACCGGGGCATTATTTTAATCAACCATCTTCCCAGCCTGTAAATATGCATAGTTATGTTTCGTTTTGATCCTGCGGTTTCGAGCAGACCCAGTAGAGGCCTTCTTGCCAGCCTGTGTCGTGACAGCGTCCCTCGCGTGTCCAGGCATTTTTGCGGTTTGGCGACTGCCAAACTGCGCAGTATGGCTAACAGGTGGCGCCACTTGTTATTTTTGGACAGCAACTTGCATCTCTTGATAAGATAAGCTAGAACGCGCAGTCCGCAGGTCTCTGGTAGTCAGAACAAAACCTGATGCCCACTAGACAATGCTGGCTTTGGACAGCTTGGCTGCAGAGATCCGCCCTATTCCATGGAAGGGCGCAGTGACCTCTGGGACGCTCTGAATTATCGCTTACTTTTCTCCTGCCTTCGTTTTCCCTACGACATAGACACCGGAACAGCGGTCCTAAAAGCCATTGATCTTCTGCGATCCTACAACGTCTCAGCGGAGAATATAATCCTCGAGACCCTGTTTGCGTCGCCATCTGGTACGTTTGAGCACTTATTGCGGTGGATCCTTTTTTGTTCCTGTTACAGAGTATTTAATTTTTTGAGTGTTTTTCTGCACACCTGCGCTTGTAATTAAGAATAGTAAAGCCTCTCAAGTCAAACTGCGAATTTTCCTTCAGTGAAACTAGTAATTAACTAGATAACTGATTAACTAGATAACTAATTAACTAATTAACTAGATAACTAATTAACTAATTAACTAGATAACTAATTAACTAGTAATTAACTAGTATTTTTTCGTGTTTTTCGTTTCTAACAGCAAAAGTTATAAATTATGCGGCCACCATTTCAGTATACTGCATGTCGGCGTACGGTTGAGCGTCTTTTCAGCCACCTACTTGGGTATTTTCTGTAAATGCACGCTTGCTTCATTTCTTGTGTACATTTGTGTGGGAAATTCGACCTCTACACATTCTTTATTTTGAGGGGGGGTGTGTGTTTTGGTTAATCATTTGCAACTAGGAGCCTTTTTAGACACTGAGCAGATTATTTGCGCTGATTTTTTGATACTACTTTGAAAATGCGCATTTTTGATACCGAAAGGCCCCGTCCTAGCAGCTCGAACAATGTTTTTTTAAAACTGAAATATGCAAGTGATCCAGTTATGAAAAACTCGATGGCTTCAGTTGGATTTGAATCCACAGTAGCAACCGTAAGACCTCAGTACAACCAATGCTCTAACCATTTGAGCTATGAGGTCTCACCAAAAGCCGTGAGTTTAATCAGGCCTAGGTCAAGTTACGCACCCAGCCTAATGTAGCGTATCACATCTACCAAATGTGATGTGATAAGCTAACTGCCGAAGCAGAAGTTCGCAAGCAATCAATCTATAATCCACCACATGACTGTCAGGCGCGCTTAAGTAACATAGCGTTTGGTAGATTTGAATACTTCATTTGACCAAATTATGAAAGAGAGAGATACCGATAACAGGGAATCCATCCACAGAACAACTCAACGCATTTCGTTACCGGGATAAATCTGATCCTAAATGTTGTGGCTTTGGGAAGGCAGTTAACAGACGGGATGATTCGGTCCTCGGAGTACTGTAGAATGACTGGAATCGACTACATTTGGCCCTCTTTTCTGGCCTCTATGGCGCTCAGGCATGTACTATCGGGGCCTCCCGCCGAAAAGCCCTGAGGATCAGTTCGTGTGCGCCCGTAGGCAAGCTATTTAACTTTGTGACACAGCGATTTTTGCGCCCGCCTCTGATCGTCTTGACTTTTGTCTTGTCATCGGGGGAGGCACCACTGCCACCACCACCACTTAGTCCCTCTCGACTTCTGCTGCCCGCAACTTCACCTCGCGCATCGGCCTGATCGGTCACCTGCAAATCTCGCTCGGAGACTGACTGGAGACTGCAGCTCCGACATACAGTCGCCGCACCCGCCACCACTACCCTCACTGCACCCACACATTCGCACACCGCCTGGGCCTATCAGATAATATACATCTCCACGATAGCCTGCGGTAAACCATCATAGGCTAAACCATGTCAACGCACACTACCTCCACAAACACACGACGACAGTTCGACCGTCGATTACGATGAGGTCCACCGTATGCCCCACGGAAGGGTGATGCGGGGACGGTGACTTGCGCGTGATTTAGTTTTAAGTGATAGTAGACTTGCGCTGCATCTACCGCACTCTACTCTACCCTCACCTGAGCCCGTTGTCATGACAGAGTCAAGAAGAACGGAGATGGGAGAGGGCGCATGTGGCTGGCGCGGCTGGAGCCGCCCTGGGCGTGCCACCACACCTGGCTCGGATCCCACGGAGTGGGAGTACCATAAAGGCCAAATTAAGAATGTGCCATTGTAGCCTGACTCTCAGTCTGCCAGTCAGCCACTCCACACAGAACACACATAAGGCTGACCACGCTGTCCGAATGTTCCCATCAGTTGGCAACTTTCCAAGCCACGACTTTTAGCGTACCGTGATAGTTTCAAGCACGTCAGATTGTTTATAGTGAGGAACATGCGCTGAGCCGTCGACCTCACTCTCCTTCCCACCCCCTCACTCACACCACCTTCCGAGCCGGTCAGTTGTCTGATGCGGAAGTGAGCGCATCTGCTGGTTACTTCGTCTACTTATACAACGTACATGACCTAGCCATCCAAACACAAGCACCAGGATTTCACACGACAGTTCGGCCGTCGTAGTCCGACGATGTCCACCGTATGCTCCCCAAAAGGGTGTTGCAGGGACGGTGACTTGTGCGCAAATTAGTTTTAAGTGATAGTAGACTTGCACTGCATCTACCGCACTCTCTCTTCCCTTAATCGCCTGTGTCCGGTGTCAAGACTTAGTCAAGAAGACCGGGGGTGTGGTTGGGTGCAGATGAAGCATCTCCCACGGAGTTAGAGAGCTGGGTGCAGCATGAGCCTGCACCTACCTATGCTCATGTTTGGCCTTTGTTATGGTACCTCATCCCATAATAATAACTCCTGCCGCACCCTGATTTAGCCCCCGTGTTTGTCCAGCGCATCTACCACGTGGCCCGTTTAGTGGGCACTACACATACACACACATCAACCCCACCATCATCGCATACCTGAGGCTATCACGGTCTCCTAGAAACCATGGCTTGGAAGGCCGCCAATGGATGAAATAACTGGGGCCGCTTGATCAACCCGGTTTGTGTGTGTGTGTGTTGGTGCAGGGGAAAGAGTGAGGTCGACGGCTCAGCGCATTTTTTCCTCACTATAAACAAGCTGACGCACTTGAAACTATCATGGTGTGCTAAAAGCCGTGGCTTGGAAGGTCGCCAACTGACGGGATAACTCGGACCGCGTGGTCAGTCCAGTGCTTGCATTTGTGCGCAAGGGACGACTGGTGAACTGACAATGACTCCTTCTTAATGTGGTCTTTCTGGCATTCCCATTCAGTTAGGATCCGGACCGCCCCTCTCTTGTTTGGTGTTGGACCATAGTGCGTGGGACTGCGCCCTCTCCTATCTCCGGTCTTCTAAACTCTGACTTGACACCGGGTCCAGGTGGGGAGTGGAACAGAGCAGAGCGGGTCACCAGCCCTGTACCGCCCTGCTGTGATGCGTTCGGTGGACATCGTCGAAATCGACAGTCGAACTATCGAGTGGGGGGGGGACGGTAGATGCCGCTCAAGTCGGCCTCACAATGTTTATCAAAATGCCCGAATATTTCAGTCACACCGGGACTGACTGAGCACCTTTTCGGCCGCCTGCCACAATTACCTCGTAAAAGGGACTTTGGACATTTTTCGTGAAGTTTCTTGGGGATTTTGAATACAGTCGGGTCCCCAACAGCCGCTCGGGTCGTTAGTTCAAGGTTGTCTCCTCTAGCGATTTGGCTCAAGAACCTAACCGCAAGGCAGCAGTGGAAAGTAATCGGTTCACGGTTGCCATACCGCAGTGCCGTCGTAGGGATTTTGAACATTTTATAAGGCAGTCGGTGTGCCAGATCTCAGCCCTCCGCTACTGGTCCGTGACTGCTTATTCGTCGAACCCGAGTGTCCACTATCTGCCACCTCTGAACGCACTGGGTAGCCAGTAGCTAGGCTAACGGGGATCAACTTATTAATATAACCCTCTAAATCCGAGTATATTTTATAGAAGATATGCGCAAAAATATTACTTTAGTAGCAAATTAATCTCTTTTAGCCCTTTTTCCTTCAAAAAGTTTCCTATTATGACATTTTTTAAGAAATGTATGATTCTCCTGAAAATGTACAGCTTGCCGTTTGGAAACCTGGAATGCAAGTGTAACTGCAGGTCGATCTCAAAATTATTTGTGGGTGGAAAGGTTTTTTACTCGAAAAGATACTCTTTTTTTAAGTATAAAGCTTGAGGAACACGTAATTTGCTACCAAATAAAGTACAAGAAAGAACACATGGACGCATACCTTCCATAACATATATTTCAAATGAAAATGGCGACCGAAAAGCAGTTCCGTCAAAGGCTGGCCCCCTGATGTGACTGAAATATTTGGTGATCATGCTGTATGCTAATTAATATTACAAGTCTACTTCCGTAGTATTTTCTAATCGAAAACAAATTCGAAAAATTGTGGTTAACATTTCAGTAGGAGGCACATCTACTGCGACATGACAGTCAGTAACGACCACGTCCGCCGGTGCGGCCTCTACGTAGGGCGCAGCGGTGGACGTGATCGTTACAGGCGGCCGAACTGTCGTGTCTCATTTCACATTAGGAGGAAAACATGCTGCCAAACTTCAGAGGAGATACTGACCGAGAGTCAGTCGTTTGGGGGTACTCCTATCCTTAGCCCAAATTTTCATCTTCACGAATTTCACAAGGCCGCCAAATGCATAACATGTGATAATTATGCAGTTAAGTGCCCAATACCTGTTTGGCGTTGGATTTATCAGGATTTTTAGCCAATTAAGTTGCGTGGCAGCCGTCCTCACCTCCGCCGGGAATCACATTACCGTAATCGTTACGTCCGGCGTGTAGAAACTGACGAGATTATGCCTTTCAAGCCAGATCAGTGACTGCGCTTCGACCGTTTTTACCAGGCTTTCAGTGGATTACAGTGAGCATGAGAAGATCAGAGTTGATGTTGTTTACGTTTTCCTCCCCTACGGTCTAGTTCACACTGATGTACTCGTTGCTGGCCGAGATAATGATAGCCACTACCGTTTCGATCTTGTCAATATTGCGATCGTTGGCTGCTCCACAGCCTTTTGCACACTGTTCATAATCTGACCACTCATATACTGGCAGTAGGGGTGACCCCCATTCCATTCGGTAGGTCGTGTCCCTACGCTGGTTAAGCTCCTGCGTAACAACCTACTTTCGTAAGCACTTCGGTCTGCTACTCTCCAGTTACTGTGTAATTTTTACCGCGCATGTTGGGTCGCTTTGGTCGAGTAGGGGGCTAGAACGATCATTTATGGCTTTTCTGTTTTTCAAACATAGCGATAAGTGGGGCTTTCTCGATCATAGCCGTTATATCTTGATGCCAGTATTCCACATCACGGTTGATCAAGCCGTAGTCGGCAACCCAGCGATCGACTACCATACTCTGATTGAGAACTGGTTTGCTGATTATGAAAAATAAGTCGGAATCCGGCGTCAGACTCTCGTCTCTATGCAACCTCACCCCTTCCCCCTCCAAAATCGGTGAATAATGTTTGTTTAAGTAGGAACAGTCTGTCACGAAGGGAAGCTATGGCTAATCTGTCAGAAAATACCATTTTATCCTCAAAATGACTTACGAGACGGAATTCGGACAAATTTTAAAACTGTATTAAAAACGTAACACATTTTGGTCTGCCACGCTTAGATGTGGCAAAGAACGGCTCGCACACACCCATTTTGCAAAAGTTAAACATTTCGGCTTCACGTCACTTGCCTCTTTCTCTCTCTCTCTCTCTGGGTACCCCTTTAAAGGTGTGCGAAACGTGCTCGCTCGGAATCCTGCACTGACAATCGTCACCTCGGAAATTCACTCGGTCGTACCGTGGCACTTTGAACACCTCTACTTTGGAACTGTGTGAGCGCCGCCCTGCAGACCCATGACTACTTACTGCTGCTATCGCCTCACCCTCCCCCCCCCCACTTCTCACCCCTAAAAGGGCGCCCCATTTCTCCTGACTTCTTGCCCTCCCCAGACTACGTAGACCATCACTATAGGGTCCGTGAGAATGTTACCTTTTCTTACCATGCGTTGATTGAATTCATTCATTGTTATATTCGCCTTCTAGACTACTTTCTGTCGATGAGGTTTCACCTGTAGACTAATACTAGCTCTCACCTGCATCGCCTACCAAAGTCGTGAAAATTGGCATGCATCGCTGGTTGTGGGTCAGGGCAGCGTACTGTAAGGTAAGGTAACTCAGGTCTGTATTTGTCTTATGACGGCGTAGGCTTTAATTTTTCATGTTAATCTCGCACAGTCGCGTGGAGCACCAAAGGTGATGTGAGTGAGTGATGAAATTGTTATGCATAGATATATTGAACGCCGACAACGGGTGAAGTCTGAAAAACGGGGTTCAAAATGTGACTTTTTTTTTCCAAATGAGCCTACATTTCCTTCAAATCAAAATTGGGCTCGATGAATGTATTAAACCCTTGTAAGATCTGATACAGCAAGCTCGTTAAATATAGTATGGTATCGGCGCGAAAATTTGGCCCAAAATGGATAATTTGAACTTTAAGCGCCCTTCGGTGATTTGCACTGTAAGCTTTTGTTATCTTGAAGGATACGTTCCTTGGATTTTTGAGTATCGTCGAAGTTTGCGACCTGCCCGATAGCGGTCGAAATTTCGGTATCGTACCTATCTCTAGCTGGCTATCGCCACTTTCGGAAGATGGCGGAAGAAATCATTGTTACATGGCCTCGCTCGATTTGTGTCTAAGGAACTATAAAGCCCTTGAGTTAATCCAACCATCACGGTACTGCTGCGTGGATTTAAGAACTCGCAGCTAGCCTGTGAACTCAGAATTACAATAGTGACTATTTCCTACTGCCTTCAACTCGGGTTTTTTGTACCATGCACGCGACAACTGGGGGCCCACATGAAGGATGACCTTTTAGACGTCTGTGGCCTGTAAGCGTTGCCAGTTTCGGCATCATGCACCGATCTGCTCTCGTGAATTCAGCTAGGAAAACTTGGCCTAATAAGATGCAACCCATACGACCAGCGTTTTAATACATGACAAGTGGATGATTGTGGTGGCTAGGAACATGTGGTCACGGCAGCCAGCCGGTTCTAGTTGGCGACTTTCAACGTTCTTTTGTGATTGTCACCTTGAGAACCAAGCATTAAACGATGAGTCGGGTGGTTGCACCGGGTATTCCCTTATAGTGCGCAAATTAACATTTTAAGATACTGTCTAACCCAGCTTAGAAGACGATCCGCTGACTACAAACAGGTGATTTGGTGGCCTCCGACCTGGTGTTCCAAAACTGGATATGCAAACTTCGGTCGATCCACGGTTGTGTAGCTGCGTGCAATGCATCCCATTGACGCGTAGTGTTGACACGAGCACGGCTAAGCGACTGTGGCAAACATTTACACATCGCATAATTAAAACATACAAGCATAACTGGGTATTCGAAAATTGGAGGCCGAACAAATGATGGAATGACAACATCCGTTAACTTCGTAACCTGACGGCAGTCAATCAAAGACGGTGAACATTTTAAGTCATCGTAGCGGCTCTCGTGGAACAAGTATCTGTGACATGACAATCTCTCCCGAACGTTCGGTCTTAAGTCTCTCGTCCGATAAGTTTGTATCATGTTGCCAATTCTGTAAAAATTGCCAATGACTTGATTCTCAGGAAGGCTCCACACGAAGTTCACGGTGTTGAGTTTACACCCGGACACCGGCTGATCTATCTCGACTACGCTGATGGTATCGCCTTGCTAACTTCAAGCTATAGTGCAAACCGTATATGGCGTCATGGGTGAATGAGGTCGCTAAATCGGTAGACTTATCCATACAGGCTGGGAAGACAAGTGTTTTCAAGCTGCATCCCTGATCAGGAGGGAAGCTAAAAATTAATGGCCAAAGACTTAAGGCGGTTAAACATCGCTGCCTGACGAATGAAGTACACAACTTTCGTATCAAATAAGACAGTCCACACTCGCTGCCACAATATCGAGTGGATGTCTTTGTCCATCCAAGAAAGACGACTGAAGTTGTTTTGACACTTTTTTTGCTGTCCAGCTCACGAACTCAGTGTTGCTGCCCTCGATCCAGAACCGTAACCCAATCGGAGACTTCGAGGGAGGGGTCGACTCAAAATCTACGTCGAAACAGCTCTCTAAGAAAGGGAAGTGGTTCTTTTACCTTTGGTATTCGGTCTCTGTCGCTGACGAGGAGGCGTCTAGATCTGCTCCCGCGAATCGTCATTCATCGAGTTCGGCTAGATCTGGCAAGACTGCAGTCGTACCATGTATAATTCCAAGTAGTCGTTAGCATAGCTTTATTCGTCTCGGTAATGAACCAAACTATTGCTGATTTTTGTCGACCATCCGAGTCTTGTCAAGCGGCTGATCGGGGCATTATGACTGTGTGGTGCCGCTGCTCATAGACCTCCAAGGGCAAAATCGGAAGAGAACGAAAGGCCGAAATAATAGACTCCAATACACAAGATAATGTTCACATGCGATAATCGAGGCACCAGACATCAAAAACGGTAGCTGTTACTCGAATACGCTATCCCATTATTCTGTTTATTTAGGTCTCGTCGAAAAATACGCGGACCTAAATAGGTATAAAGCGATCAGATTGGTATCTCTGGGTAAATCGGTTTTATTTCCTGCCCAGAATGGCCTGCCACGTGAGCAACTGGCGACGCAACTGAGACGGAGGCAACAGATGTTTCAGGTTTATTCAGGCCTCCGTCATGCAACAATACCATAGACCAATCCCTGTGAGCTTACACCAAGCCAGTGTGTATAAGCACAGAGTATGTGGTCGATAGCAGGCTATGCATGTAATCAGCATCCTCAAGAACCGGCGTCCAAACAATTATCTCCGTATCAGACAGTTATTTCAGAGATAGCGTTGTATGGCATCGATTAGTCCACAGAGCTGGTATGTGACATTTTCAGTGGACGAGGACATAGGCAAGGATAATCTGATTGCTGTTTTATTGGTCACTGTCTTTATCAGCATCATCATTAATAGCTGACTATTCATAGAATGACAGGTAGCTATCAAGTTCGTTTTGCATGCGGAATCGAAAAAATGAACACTTTTTATAATTAAGATATAAGGGTCGACCTAGACTGATACATCAAAATTTGGACAGCTTTAATGGATAAAAATGAAGGAAGGGCAGATAATCTTTGTGTTTTTCGGCATGATGTGATCGAAGCATTTAATGATTCTTTCTTATTCCTACTTCAGAGCGCCTTAGCCAGTCTATCCTACCATTTTAAGCGCAAGCCATTTGGTCGCCTGTATCTAAACAAAACCATAGGCATGCCAATTAGCGGTGCTTCCTAATTTGCCAGATAAAGAACGCACAAGCTGATAAGTTATTTATCACCGGTTCTTTGTTCCTCCATAGTTGGGGGACCTATGAACTGGAAAGAGAACGATCGTGTGGATCAAAGGCTTTACAATTTTATTATTTATAAGAAAAAAACATGTTCATAAATGACGTAAATCGCGCATGGGCTAGTGAGAAGCCAATAGTTCTGACCACAGCATATTAGATCTCATGGTTTTATTACCGACTCACGTTCAATCCGTGAAAAGCATGCCTTAAATTTCGCAGTATGGCCAAACAAACAGTTAATCAGCATCAGTAGCGAGGGGAAAAGACAGTTTCTCCATTAGATTATCGACCTGCTCCTGGAGCTTTGGAAGAACTTCGGGATCAATAAAGATATGGCAGTCATCCAGATCATTGTAAAGAAACTGGGTTCCAAGAATCAGATTTTCCGATAGATGAATCAGAAACTGTTTCATAGCTGGGTCACTTTTGACGAGAGGGTGAAATAAATAATTAAGTACCATCTGATCAGGACACCCTTATGCACGTTAACCATGTGGACGCCGGGAACTAGTATAACAGCTGCACGTTGTAGACGTATTTGGTCCGCCCTTCTTTCTATTTAGGCGACGGCTGCCTTCAAAGCTGAAGATGTACACCACGACCACTGAGAATATACAATCAGAAAAGGCAGGAACGTGCCGCGACAAAAGTCCACAATATGCAAAACTATACAACTATTTTGATTTTCCTTCCAAATTTCAGTCCAGTAAAATCCAACCACCGTGTATCACACTTATAACTTTTTATTTGTGTTTTTAAAACTTATTAAATGCTTTTTTTATTTTTGTGGTGCTACTGTTTCTTGACTCCTTCCTACGGGGTTTTCTACATCAATTTTATTAAGGTCTTTGCTGAATATTCAAATATAGATGTGGGACATTGTTGTTGTTGATTATAGTTTAGCCGAAATGAGCCGGAATGCACAACCTTCTTTTATATAAGAAGTTCCAGATTATAATGAAGTTGAAGGTAGTAATCGCAGATTACAACGTTGGACGCATTTTGGATTTCCAACCTTTTGGAGACTGTCAATAGGTGTCCCTAGGTTCCTCAAAAGTAGTATTTGCTACTTAGATGCTTTCATGATATGAGCATATAGCAGGGTGGCCATAGAGGTCTCTGTCCGCGGGCCTTCGGAAGGTTTGGTGAGAGTTGCAGAGTCTAAAGTCTATACGCACTCTCTTGAAATGCACCAAATTGATGATGCAGCCGTCTTCAAAACATGTTTCCTGATAACGATAATATGATAGCATCTACGGATCGGGTCAAATTTGGGTAAGGCAGGCCTATCTTCGTTCTCAAATTATAAGCCCAAATCTTTCAACTTTACCACTGTTTTCAATGTTCGCTAACGTTTTTTATGTTTGGGTTGCATATTTTTGAATGCAAACTTACAAAATGCTGTAGGGTTTGTGCTTAATCGTTCTTAAATTTACTCTTAAATGTAATTTATCTTTGCCTACCATGAAATATGCTCCAGAAAACGAGTTATTTTTGGAATACTCAACGGATTCTTCTGCGAAGACGTCCCTACCTACGCTCACCATGAAGGATGACGAAGCTGACTGATAGATATATATATATATTTTTATTTGAGTACCCAGAGGGCCACCGCCAAAGGCAGCCAATGGACTTCCCTTAATGATCTACAAATTAATTTGGCTACTTGTTACGACATCGCCCACGATTGTCTAACATGGAGAATCTTTATGAGTACCGAGGCAGCAATTAACGGTGGCAACCGGCTCTCCACTGTTAAAGACAGAAGAAACGCTTGCAAGCCCCTAGCTCCTCCGATCCACAATGCTAACCCCCAATCCAACATGATCGCATTGACAATAAACATGCCGCACATGGATCTGTATCGTGGGACATCTCGAGATCGATGTAACAACAACTCGACAACCCCACATGCTTCCTCCACAACGCTCACTTATTACACATTAACCAACCACCTCGATGACCACCACAGCCACTACACATTTTGATCACATTTCAAAGACCTCGCCTTCGGTTTAATTGACTCCCACCACCTCCAGCACCTCTGCCACAAACCTTGCGATGACGACGACCACTACTACAGTCTATCAAAACTCCGCCAGTGTTGAGAAAACATACGATGCCCTATCAGCTTCTTCCCTCACCACCACCGCCACCCATTATCAGTAATGTGGGCTCTCTCCCAACCTATCCCCATGACGATCGCATACTCACATCATGCAGCAACCTGGTCGACTACTTGGGAATCCATCGCCCAGATATAAGCAAACCAGTATCAGAAGCAGCAACATAACTCGCCGTAGTTAAAACCGAATTACTCCGTATAAAGCCTGCCAAGTCGCCTGGGCCGGATAGAATTCCTGCATTAGCACTTAGAGAACTTGCTAACGAACTGTGTGTACCACTGTCCATCATATTCCAAAAGTCCTTTGAAGAAAGCAAACTCCCGGAAGAATAGAAGTGCGCATTCATCGCCCCGATCTGCAAAAATCGTTGGAACACCCCAAAATGCTATATGGCTACATACGGAATACAAAGAGAATTTTGGAAATGAGCCCTGCCCATAGGTCTGCAGACGGAAACTTGGAGACCGACGATCAGGTTAAAGCATCCATTCTTTCAAAATTATTTCAGACCATCTTCACCTGAGAGCCTTATAATTTTGCTGCTATTCCACCAGTTTGTCAACCAATGTATACCCCTCATTTTCCTTCCTCATCCACCTCCTCCTCATCGACAACAGAGGACCTACACCTAGACTTTTCATCGATCATATTTAGAACCGAATTACTTCGTATAAAGCCTGCCAAGTTGCCTGGGCAAGATAGAATTCCTGCATTAATACTTAGAGAACTTGCTGATGAACTGTGTTTACCATTGTCCATCATATTCCAAAAGTCCTTTGAAGAAAGCAAACTCCCGGAAGAATGGAAGTGTGCATTCATCACCCCAATCTATAAAGAAAGGTTCACGACTCGACTGTGAAAATTACCGCCCTGTCAGTTTAACTTGCATAGCGTGTAAAATAATGGAGCGTATTATCAAGAGGCATTTAATGCGCTATCTGAAAACAACCAAATTCTATGCGATGCCGAACACGGCTTCCGTCCAGGACGTTCCTGTCTCACGAGTGCCCTTCAGTCGCACGAGAAATGGACAAAGGCCACAGATAAGTGTCATGCAGTAGATGTTGTATTTTTTGACTTCAAAAAGGCCTTTGATAGTGTACCCCACGGGCTTCTTTTACAGAAGATTTGGAACGTAGGAATTCAAGTAAAACTGTTAAATTGGATCAAGAGTTTCTTGTCTTTCAGAGTACAGAGAGTTGTTGTTGGAAACTCTAGCTCAGAATGGGCAAAAGTAGAAATTGGTGTTCCACAGGGTTCTGTTTTGGGCCCCCTACTCTTCCTAATCTACGTTGACAGTTCGACCGTCGATTTCGACGAGGTCCACCGTATGCTCCACACCAGGTGGTGCAGGGACGGTGACTTATGCGTGAATTAGTTTTAAGTGATAGTAGCCTTGCGCTGCAGCTACCGCACTCTCTCCTCCTCCCCCACCTGAGCCCGGTGTCAAGACAGAGTCAAGAAGACCGGAGATGGGAGAGGGCGCAGGTGGCTGGCGCGGCCGGAGCCGCCCCTGGGCGTGCCACCACACCTGGCTCGGATCCCACGGAGTGAGAGTGCCATAAAGGCCACATTAAGAAGGAGCCATTGCAACCTGACTCTCAGTCCGCCAGTCAGCCACTCCACACAAAACACACATTGGGCTGACCACGCGGTCCGAGTTATCCCGTCAGTTGGCAACCTTCCAAGCCACGGCTTTTAGCGCACCGTGATAGTTTCAAGCGCGTCAGATTGTTTTATAGTGAGGAATATGCACTGAGCTGTCGACCTCACTCTCTTCACCCCCACAGTCAGACCACTGTCCGAGCCGGTCAGTTGCCTGATGTGGGAGTGGGCGCATTGGCTGACGGATCGGCGTACCCGTCTCCGCGCTCCACAGCATGACCTGGCCCCCATAACGCACACACCAGGATTCACAAACTCAGGGGATATGGAGCAGCCATCGCCGTCTGACTCCCAGTCCACTGGTCAGCCACTCGACACACACAGCACATACACTGAGCCGACGGCGTGGTCTGGTGGAAGCGTCAGATTGGCAGCCTTCCAAGCCACGGTTTCTAGGACACCGTGATATTCTTCGGTAAACATGATGATGGTGAGGGGTGTTGTCGTATGTATCAGGGTAAAGTAGTGTGCGCTGATGTGATTTAGCCTCCGGTGGTTTACCGGAGGTTTGTCGTGGAGGCGCATGTATCCTAATAGGCCCATGCGGTGTGTAAATGTGCGGGAGCAGTGAGGGCAGTGAAAGCGGGCGCGTCGACTGTATGTCGGAGCCCCAGGCACTGGTTCACCAGCCTCCGTGCGATGGATTCGCAGGTGACCGGCCAGGCCGATGCGTGAGTTGAAGTTGCGGGCGCAGTGTGGGCAGGAGAAATCGGTAGAGGCTGGGGCGATGTCATTCATGGTAGTGGGGGTGGCAGGGGCGCTAAGAATGGCAGGAGCGGAGGGTGTGAATGGTTTATCGGTGTTGTCGGCATTGGGGTGAATTCCGCTGTTATGGATGCGCATGTGACCGAATAGGCCCATGTGATGAGTGAATGCGCGAGTACAGTGAGGGCAGTGGAGGCGACGATCTCTGTTGTGTGATGGTGTTCCAGGCACTGGCTCACCGGTCTCTGTACGATGTATTCGCAAGTGACCGACCAGGCCGATGCGTGAGGTGAATGTGCGGTCGCATTGAGTACAGCTAAGAGAGATTCCATCGCTGATGGTGGTTGTGGTGGAAGTAGTGAAGGCGAAGGCAATGGTGGTTGCGGTGGTGGGGGTAACAGGCGATGAGTAGATGGATGTGGTCTCTATGATGGTGGGAGTAATGGAATTGATGTCAGGAGTGAGGGTGGGGGAGACAGAATGAGGGTTGGCAGAATTTGACGTAGAAATTGGAATTGTGGGATTGTTGGTGCATTGCGTCCGAAGATGTCCGACCAGGCCGATTCGCGCGCGGAAGATGCGTTGACAGCGCGGGCATGTTGGCAGGGCCTGGGCATTGGCGGTGTTGGTGCGGGGCGCTGGTGACTTTCGTGCCGCTCTTTTGGCCTTGGCGGCGGCGATCCGGTTGGCCTCGTAGATTGCTGAACCAGTCTTCACTGATCTTCTCCATGCCGGTCTATCCTGGGCGAGGTCTTCCCAGGTCGCCGAGTTGATTTGCAGTTGCTTCAGCGATTTCTTCAAAGTGTCCTTGTAGCGTCGTTTTTTTGACCCCCCTGCCGACGAGAACCCGTAGCGACATCTCCGTAGAAAAAGTCGTTTGGGTAGTCGCTCGTCGTCCATTCTTACCAAGTGGCCGCTCCATCGCAGCTGCACTTGCCTCAGCATGGCATGGATGCTGAGGATTCCGGTCCGCTGCAGGACTTCCGTGTCCGGTATCCTGTCTTGCCATCTCAGCTTCAGTATTCTGCGGAGGCAGCTGAGATGAAAGTGATTCAGCTTCCTGGCTTGGTTCGAGTAGACGGTCCAGGTTTCCGCTCCGTAAAGGAGTGTCGACAAGACGACGGCCTTGTACATCTTCAGTTTGGTGTTCAGGTGAATACCGTGGCGATTCCACACGGAGGCCTGCAGTCGGCCGAAGGCCTGACTAGCTTTGGAAATCTGTTGGGCAACCTCGTCATCGATTCTCGTGTTGCGCGAAATCGTGCTTCCTAGATAAGCGAAGGTCTCCACGTTTTTGAGTTGAGCACCGTTGACATTGATTCGAGGAGCATTGTATTCCGCGCTGGGTGGCGGCTGGTGCATGACAACCGTTTTGGCTGTACTGATTGTTAATCCAAAATCGGCGCAGCCTTCGGCGAAGAGGTCCATGCTCCTTTGCATGTCCTCCTCCGTCACGGTGTTAAGGGCGCAGTCGTCCACGAAGAGCAAGTCATGGACTGTAGTCGTAGACACGCGCGTTGGAGCCTGCATACGCCGACTGTTGAGAAGGCGCCCGTCAGTTCTGTAGGCGATGCGAATACCAGGCTGCTCATCACGGTAGGCGTCCATCAGCATAGCCGAGAACATGAGACTGAAGAGGGTGGGGGCCAGTACGCAGCCCTGCTTTACTCCGTTGGTCACTGCGAATGCTTCGGATACCGTCCCGTTGTCAGTGACGCGCGCCGTCATCCCGTCATGAAGCTGACGCACCATGTGCGTGAACCGCTCAGGACAACCAAATTTCTGCATGACTTTCCACAGTCCGTCACGATTCACCGTGTCAAAGGCTTTCGTTAGATCCACGAAGGTAGTGTATAGGTGAGTTCGCATCTCCTGACACTTCTCTTGTAGCTGGCGGGCGGCGAAGATCATATCGGTTGTCCCGCGGTGTCGGCAGAAGCCACATTGGCTTTCCGGGAGCAGGCCCTGCTCAAGGTGACCGTTAAGACGATTGAGAAGGATACGGGCGAAGATCTTCCCGGCTATAATGAGCAACTAGATGCCTCTGTGATTATCATAAAGTTGCCGGTTCCCCTTCTGTTTATAGAGATGGACGATGGTCGCGTCTTTGAAATCCTGAGGAACTTGTCCTTGGCGCCACATCTCCTGGAAGAGTGTTGTGAGTTCTGCCATCAGCCGGGGCCCACCGTGCTTGTAGACTTCCGGTGGGATTGCGTCGGATCCCGGTGCTTTACCGCTGGAAATCTGCTGCACGGCCGGATGGTTTCTGGTAGGGAAGGCGGCAGATCCAGGTCATTGTTCGTGTCCACTTGAGGGAGCCGGTCAATGGCAGCATCGGAGATGGCTGATGAGCAATTAAGGACACTTCTGAAGTGCTCGGCCCAGCGCTTCAGAATTTGCGATTTCTCTGTCAGCAGTGTTGTCCCATCAGAGCTGAGCAGCGGTGCGGACCCCTTGATACACGGGCCGTAGATGGCCTTGATGGCTTTGAAAAAGTTTTTCATTTCATTGCGGTCCGCATACCCCTGGATTTCTTCAGCCTTTCGGATCATCCAGGCATCCTGCATCTCCCGCAGCCGTTGTTGTACAAGGCGCCGGCATCTGAAAAAAAGGCTGCTTTGGTGGCGTCAGTCCGAAGGTCCATGTAGGCTTTGTGTAGTCTATTCTTCTCCGCGAGTAAGTTGCTGATGTCGGCGTCATTGTCGTCAAACCAGTCCTGGTGTCGACGGTGTGCGCGTCCGAGTACATCGAGGGCGGTGGACTGGATGACATTTCGCAGTTGACACCATCGTGTCTCCACGGTAGCGTTATCATCTGGAGCATGCAGGTCCTCCAGTTTCTCGGTTATTTGGTTGCTGAAATCAAAAACAGTGAGCAGGCAAATTTAATAAAAAGAGTATTTAACTTACATGGCGGCCTCTTACCTTGGGGGCCTTCGTCGGGGTTGCAGTCGGAGCCTCATCTGGGAGATGACAAGGCGGTGATCTGTCCAACCATCGGCATCGCGGATCGCCTTGGTTACCAGCACGTCCTGTCGATCTCGCCTCCGGACGAGAACATAGTCCAGCAGATGCCAGCGCCGCGACCGAGGGTGCATCCACGTGGCCTTCTCCCGCGTCGGAAGGCGGAAGAAGGTGTTGGACAGCAGGAGACGGTGTTCCGCACACGTGCGCAGAAGAAGGAGGCCGTTAGCGTTGCAGCTACCCAGACCGTGGGGACCCAGCACTCCCCTGCCAGGCAGCGTGGTCCGTCCCGACGCGGGCATTGAAGTCACCAAGGACAATTAACTTGTCCTCTTTCGGCACAGTCGCCAGCAAGGCGTGCAGGTCCTCGTAGAATTGGTCCTTCGCCGCATCAGAGCTCGTCATTGGGGGAGCGTAGGCGCTGATGATGGTGGCGAACTGGTCTCCCCGAAGAGGCAGGCGGAGGCTCATCAGGCGATCATTGATACCCTGCGGCAGACAGGGCAGACGTCCCACGATGTCGTTACGGATGGCAAAAGGCAACACCAGCGTCGCGTTGCTCTGCCTTTGGCCGGCCGCTCCAGAAGAAGGTGTAGCTGGCCCCCACCTCCTCCAGCTGACCCTGCTCAGAGAATCGGGTCTCGCTGAGAGCAGCAATGTCCACCTTGTAGCGCGCCAGTTCCCGAGCGACTAGTGCCGTCCTCCGTTCCGGCCGGTTGCTCCTAGGATTGTCTAAAAGGGAACGAACATTCCAGGCTGCTAGTGTGAGTGTACTCACCCGAGCAGCCTGGAGAGTATGGCGAGGGGGATGAGGACCGGGGGTATTGTTGTTTGTTTGAGTTTTACGACCGCGTAGTTTGCGATCTGCGAGCCGCGGCCGGCTGCAGAAGACGTGAGAACCAGCATTTTTTTAGGGCACATTTTCTAGCCCCTTCCTCCGCGAGGAGGCAAGCAGTGCTATCCCTAAATAGGGCTGCTCGGACATCCCAGACGGCTGCCGAACTCCACTATGGGTCACGGTTTTGGTTTAGTGGAAGAACGACCCGAGTTAGTCTGGGCCGCCTACGGGGTTGCTGTCGCCCCACCGTAGGACTTTTTGAGAGGGGGGAGAGATGGGAAGTTCGGGAGTCAGACATACCGGGTGTGGAGGCACACACAACACCGGAGACCCTCACCTGGTTTAGCCCGCCGGTCGTGACGGTTGCCCGGGGTGTGGCCGCTGGGAAGAACCCAACTTCGAGGAGCCACAGGTGAGAGTTGGGTACCAGTTAGAGGCGGCCACAGGAGCATTCACCACCTGTATGAGACAAATGGAGCGACCAAATGCAAGCTGTGTGGTGCTGCCCCTAACTAGTACCCCTACACCCCTAATCTACGTTAACGACTGTCTCAATGACCTAGATTGTGAAGCTGTCATGTTTTCAGATGACATAAAAATATTGACTTAAGTCAGCTGCGCTGATGACGCATAAGGGTTACAATCGAATATCGACAAACTAAGTGCCTGGTCGGTTAGGTGGCTTCTTAAGTTTAATGTATCCAAGTGCGTGCTCCTACACATAAGCGCCGGTCGAAAAGTATCTCTGAGACATCAGTACTTTATTAATGGCACTGCATTAAAAGAGTTAGAAACATACAAAGATCTGGGCATATGGACAACTGCGAATTTGATGCCCTCAGAACACTGTAAGAAAGCAGTCCAGAAGGCAACATGTACACTACATTGGATCAGACGTGCGTTTAAAATATTCCCCCCTGATCTATTCGGAAAAGTCTATGGCGCCTTTGTGAGACCACATTTAGAGTACGGAGTACCAGCTTGGATACCGTGGATGAAGAAAGAAGTTGACCTCCTAGAACAGGTGCACCGGAGAGCAACGAAGATGGTTGATGGTCTTAAGACTTTACCGTACCAAGACAGATTGAAAAAGCTTGACTTATTTCCTCTTTCCTACAGGCACTTACGGTGTAGCCTGCTCTGGATATTCCGGATTATCCGGGGCCATGATTCCTCCCTGAGATTGCAGGATTTCTTCGACTTTTCCTGCACAACTCATCTGCGTGGTCATCCTTACAAGGTTAATAGCGAACGCACGCGATTGAACCTCAGAAAGTTTTGTTTCAGCCAACGAGATGTACGACCTTGGAACTCGTAACCAAGCGAGACGGTTACCTCTGACAGCGTAACTGATTTTAAAAGAAGGCTTGGTGGCATTATATTTAACAAAAGACGACTTTCACAACATGATTACTTAAAACCAGCCTTTTAAAATCTTTCGGGCTCTAATTTTGTTCAACAATGTTTCACCTATGGCTGTGAAAACGCATTTGATGTTATTTTATGCTTTGACTCAAAAATTTTTAAATGTACACCATTTTATATTTACTGTACACATGAAATGATAACTTGACATTATTAGGGTCATCAAGGGCAATGCCTGTAACCCTTCAAAATATACAAAAAAAATATTTAAAAAAATTACCACGCACATTCAGTCACCACGTAAGCCTACTCCATCACATGTGCATGCACAAAAACCTGCGATAAAACCACCAGTCAAACCCCAACATGGGACACAAATCCGTCCCATATTACTTGCAGCAGGCTCCGAATCAACACGTCTCATGTAAGTGGGAACGTGCTTTTTGGTTTCTTCTCCATGTGGCGTCTATGACACTCATCCCTGTCAACTTGGATGTGTCCATTTGCTTTGTGTACAATTCTGGCAGGTATTTTTCCACTAGGTCGTGCGTGTAGCATGCATAGACGGGCTGTCTAACACTCGGAAACAATGGTCTTCCCAAGTATTAGTTAGTAGGCGGGCCAAAATCAAGCCGTCTGTAGCGCCCATTTACATTATTAAAAGGGTAGCATGGAAAGTATTAATTTTTCACAGGAACCCAAAGTTTTCATGATAACGAATGTGTTGTCGAGACTCTTCGAGGCCGTTAAGAGGCAGTTTATTACTGAAAAAAGAAAACAAGTTGGCTCAGCATTGCATGATATTTTACGCGTGGCAACAGAATTTGAAGTTCTAAAAAGCAAAAGTCGAAGGCATTAAAGCAACAAATGTAGTCTTCGTGCGAAATTTTACAGTGTATGTTTAAGCCTGTCCATAACAGCGCCACGATCCACTATTCATCACTGGCCACAAAAGGCCCACACAATCAAAGAACATTTAACTGATGATAAAAAGAACGGAAATTTTTTTGTAGAGATGCAAACATTTTCTTTGGTTTGATATGTTAAATGAATTGGACTATGGTTGTTATGTTATGTTTAATACAGTATGCACCGAAATACCCATAAATATAAAAAATCCTGAAATGTCAAAGAAATCAGTCACTGTCGCAAAATTGTCGTCCACAAAACAAAATCAAGGAAAATATCATAAAATGGATAAGAATGATAATTTCGGGAGAAAATCTAAAATTCGAAAGATGGGGAAACTACCGGTGTTAAATTAATATTAAATTATATCATACCTGAAAATATAAAGTTATAAATTCGATTTGGGTAACTTATGGAGTCATACCGTCCGGAATAGGCAGAAAATTGCGCATGTTTTAACCACAGAATCGAAGAGGCTATTTCCAGGAAGCAGTTTAGAAGATTGTCAGAACAAGACATTTATTGGCCTGTTGTTTCAAATTTCCACACGAGCTCATCATCAGAGATTGTCACAGAGGATATTGGTTGACGCATAATAGGCGCAGTTTTTATAAAATTCAGGCTTGTAGTATCCCTTTTCTGGGTACCTATTGCAACGCTACGCCCCTCATGATTACTTGCACGTGCACACCAGTTTCAGTCTGTTCTCGGCCAACCAGGGTTGTACAAAGTGACCAATCATCTTTAATGCCAACTTGAGCGTGCTCCCGCTCAAGACCCTGTGTCGACTTCCACTTTCCCGGTTCCACATGTGTCCCCTTCGGCTATCGACTTCTTGCCAATTTTTCGTCAATATTTCTGTACACAATACAACGTCCTCTCAAGTGGCATTCACTTCTTCACTTTCTATTCGGAACCGGGCGTGAAGGTCGTGGTGGTTGGGGTCTCCGTGTGACTTAATCTGCCGAAATAGTCGTATTGCAACCCTATAACTATCATTATTAACAGTGGTTGACTTCATCACCGATTTGAGGATTTGGTGCTGTAATGTGGAGTGATTATGGCATGCTCGTCCGCACCCACGTCGTTGGTCGTCGTCATTTCGTCATCAACGTTGGCTATTGGTGTGATAATTACTCAGGAATTGGTCTCGCCGATGCTGTCATTGAGAACGGAATCCTACGTGCCCTTCCGCGCAGTCAGTTCCTCTATCTAGACAAAGCCTTTGCGCTGAATATGAAGGGGGCGGCAACTTCTCTTGTCTAATCGTCAGAGATCTATGACTCCAGAAACTCGCGGCGCATGCAGTTGTCACCTTTTGGGAGAAATTCGACTTCGTCGAACTTGAGGGAAGGCGGGGTCCCATCGAATGAGCCGCAACCTGAGAGCTAGCGTTATTCCTCCTCGTCGTCACTGCTCCTGCGCATTCGGTCATCCACTGACAGATTAACCTCTCAGTTGCTCTAGCATAGTTAGTTTTACAGCAACTCTGCCATATCCGGTAAACGGCTCCAGATGTTTTCTTACGAGGCAATAGACTGTTCGACCTCATCACATGGTATCTGATAGTTTCTTCTGGTCTGTTTGAAACTCTAACTTCAAGCGGTATGAGAAGTTCTTTGACATCCTACGAGACGTCCTTGACAAACGGAAGCACTCGCCAAAACGTCGGGCCTTTTTGAGCATACACCGGTGGACGAAATAGCGTGGGTAGCCATTCGTAGTAAGCACCCATCGAATTTACTGCAATTCTGCAACTGTATCTTCCTGCTCACTGCTACGTATCTCCACATGCAGATAACGCGCCCTTATGCAAATGCGTTTGTGACTGTCAAAGCTCAGTACTTGCATCATTTTGATAATTTTCCCGAACACTAGCGCTGAGGCAACCCCAATGTTTGCGGCAGATGAAGGCAGATGAAGGTGACTACTTAACCTTAACAATATCAGTGTACCACGTAAACCTGCATGCATTCACTTGACTGCTACTTCTTTAATTTGCTTCTTATTCTTGCAACTTTTATGTAACAAATAGGGATTTCAAAGGCGTAAGCCTATTTTCCTCAAATACACTGAACTGAACTGAACTGAACTGAAGAATAAACAACTAGTTATTTCCTTCCTCATGTATAGCAAATAGTTTGTCCGCGAAGACGGCTTTGGGAGATTTCTTGAATGTCAACACCTGACCCTTTTGATGACGGCCAGTGCATCATCCAAATACCGAAAGCAGAATTTTGGTCGATAGTGTGGGAAACCAATGGCTCGGGTGTGGACGAGCAAACAGCGATCGTACCAATTGCGACCACCCTCGGTGAATACGGGAACTGATAGTTATGGTGGTTATGAGTTACATGGCACCTACATCCTTCGAATCTTTTACTTCCACTAACCTCATCTGCGATTATATCAAGTGATGTTTTAGAGTAAAAATTTGATACATCTGACGAGCACATCTAATTCTACGGAAGTTCATGTCAAGTAAATGTGTGAGGAAGTAATTCCCAGTGTCTCAACGTTGTAAGATGGCCGTTTTATTGCATTAAAACTGAATATTGCCTTATGCCAGGAGCACGTGGTATGAGTGAGGATGATGCACAATATGCAGTATTGGAAAAAAGCATAGGCACATGGTTTGCCAACTGCCGGTAGCTATGGACGGACATAGCCACTAAAATCTCTAAGCTATGTTCTGAATGGAAAGAGGAGAAATTGAACGCCAGAAAATAGGATATTGTGTTTTGTAAAGAATGGATGGAGCACACAGCCTGTGACCCAGCTCAGGAAACGTGATGACGGAAAGCGGGGCGACCAATCGTGTGCATAATAAATGTTGCACCCTTTATTTAGTCACCTAGCCTATTACGGAAAATGTCCTTTTTTCATGCAGAATATCTTCGTAAATAATTTTACCATTTAAAGTATTTTACAAATTTCGGTAACCTATGCTCCTAGCTACGAGAAGAGAGTATTTCAAACGCGAGAGTTTTACCAAATGCAACTTGCTGCACTTGAAAACGAAAAATAATACAGCCAATTCGTGTGAAACCTACTCAAACTGTAAATTGTTTTCTAACCACCATATATAACATTACACTTATTCTTGAAGGATATAATTAGAAGCAAAGACGTTCTTTGGGAAACAATAGGTAACTTTATTATGTAAATTTTCGACAAGCTTAGCTAAAGTGTTATTTCTAAAAATTATATTTGTGCTGTTTTATTTACTCGTTCCTTTGTATGGGAAGGTCTTTTGGGCATCTATAACTCAAGTTTACTCAGTTACAACGATTCTTGACGTTTTCGGAAAAAAAATGTGGGTAGTTCTACCAAACGTGCTTTTATTTTAATATCTCTTTTGTAATATAATGTAATATAGCCGCTTTGCTTCGTTGAATGTCTGTAATATATTGTGTAAGGTGCACTTAATAAGGATGAAGAAGAGGCAGCATATGGAGAGCATTAATACTAGGCAAAAAGCTTAGGCACACAGTTTGCCAATTGCTAGTAATTATGTCGTGGGTGCTTAAACTATGGGCGGATATAACCACTACAACCCTCAGGCCTGGTTCGGAATAAAAAACCAGAAGTTGGACCCCTAGTTGATAGGAAATTGTATTTTGCAAAGAATGGATGGAACACAGGTTGACGCAAGGTTGCAACCGGACAAGACGTGCACATGCGACGACGCCGGAGCGCTCTTCAGAGCGTCTGGAGGGCATGTCAGCCTCGGCCTTGACAATAACTGACCTGTTTGGAGAGCGGTGATTGAATTAAACCAATAGGGCCTCTCAGTTTCAGGGACTGGCCTGACGCAGTAAGAACACCAAAGGGGGCCTCATAATGTCACGCGATCGATAGCCGCTGGTGCGCGCCTGCAGGTACGCACCAGGAGCGCAGCAGGCCCCCGAAGTAGAGCACCATAGCTGCCGAAAGCAGCTGTGAGGGAGGTTCCTCTGTGTTCCCCGTAGAACATTTCTGCTACAGGCAGCACCTCTATGTTACAGGCAGTAACGAGGTGATGGTATCTTAGTCCACAAGATGCCTCACGGCGTTGAGCAAGGGTTGCACTTTGAGGACATAGTTCAGTGGCGACTCTCACCTCATCTTTGTGGACACGAAATGAAGCTGCGCACAAAAATGTCCAGGTTAAAGGTCCGCTCTGAATTCTTCACGCACCGGGTAGTAAAACAGTGGAATGCTCTCCCGCAATCAGTCGTTGAGGCTACGTCCCTTCAGCTTTTCAAGTATCGCTTGGATAATTATATGTGTTGCAAATATTCCCTTGTTTTCCGTTGACGATCTTAACCAGAAGTAATACCACGTTAACTCCAGTCATAAGTTATTAAACAACAGTGCTACTTATATTTTGTGAATAGTATATACATAGTGTAAATTAATATGAGTACGTACACAGCTGTGCTTGACACATCGACAGGTAAGCAATACGGCTTTAAAGGGCGCTGCCTATCACCCTCACCAAATAAACTGAAATAAACTGAACAACGAGTTTCCAAATAACAGCCAATTTAGGAGCATTTAGAGTTGTACCTATGGTCACCAGGATATCATTAACTGCTGTTTAGGCATAGGCGATTATGTCTGGTATCAACAACATTACCACGAATCATAAAAGCAGGAGAATTTAAATAACTGTAAACCATGTGACCTCTTATCACGCATATATTCGCTGCTCGCAACGGGTAAATCAATGAGGAGAGTACTAAAGGAGTTTCTGAGTCAACTATTCACGTCTGCGCAAACGCGGTTGATAGTCGGCGGGAATGCCTGCGCTCTCAAGCAGCTCTAAGGCGTTCAAACTGAATGGAAAGGTTTGATTACCAAAGAACAATATTTAAAGAAGTAGACGCAATCGCTGGGACAAGAAGTTTATTTGCCTGAAGTTTCGGATTACTCCTCGAACCCATCTTCAGAGAAATTATCAGTTGCGAGTGATCATTATCAGTATCAGTATATTTGAGGGAGATGTAAGTGAGTAACCTTTGAATTCCCTATTTGCACATGCGTGTTGTGGTTTCAAAATAAAGTATCTCGGTTTGTTGGCGAGGCCAAATGATATGAGCCAACGAGGGTGAAACATAGTTGAATTAGAGTAGACAGTGAAAAAATACTCCATGTGATTTTTAGGAGAAATAAACTGTCGCCCTTGGGGGTGGTCCAACGTGGGAAGCATCGCGGAGGTCACCTGGATCATCACCGAAGTGCGGCAGATACAGCCAGACACTCCCTTGCTGATTGCAGAGTCCGCCGACTGGTTTCATAGGCAGAAATATCCGCCCAGTTCGTTCTCGGTCTGTTGCGGTTCAAACCAAGGGAGACCATTCAGTAACCGCATGAACTATGGCTGCCAGGTTCGGCTGCTGTAAGCACTCATGGTTTCACCAAGGTGTGCGGATATTTAAGCAGGGAACATCTCGGGGACCTTTGCTTGGGAATTATGGGAGACAGCAGGAGCCCTCGGATGGAAATAATAAAACATAACGAAATGTTACTGGAATATAGCAAGTGGTATGCTAAATGTCTTATTTTCTGACGTTGTCCTTGCAGCTTTCAGTTCGTGTTGTAGCACGCACCATTATATCCATCTTACTTTCGCTTAAAAGTCTCTAGGCTTTCCGAAATAACAACATCCAGAGGAAGATTATTCAAGGCTTCAACCACTCATTTGGAGAAAAAGTACTTCCGAGTGTCTAACATACCCTAGTCACACGTAATTTGAGATGACTCCTCAAGTTTGTTGTTGTTGTTATTGCCAACTCGAAGAAATCGCCTGGCACAAGACAGCACTCCTGGACGCGTACTATGGGGAATTTTAGTATCAGGTCTTCCCGAAGCTGTCTAAAGCGCAAGGGAAAGAGATTGAGGTTAGACTGCCGTGTTTCATAAGGCTGTGAGCCCTGTCCAAGGACAAGTTTGGTTGCTCGTCTTTGAACCTTTTCAAGGATGGTGATGTCCTTTCGCCACTCAGGGTCTCCAAGCTTGGATAGCGGACTCCAAATGACATCTGATACATTCTCCACAGATGGGTTCAAGCAGGAATCCGAAATGCTCGAATTCTTCTGAATTACTTAAAGTGAGTCAAATTTTTGCTTGTATCGGCAAATTCCATGAGTGCTGTCACGATGTGTCCCTACTCAACACTATCCTGTGCAATGCAATGGTCAGTTGGTTGATTGAACGGCCAAAACAAGCAGGTCCTTCGCTACCGTCACTCATGTTCTGGCCTGTGTACAACTGTCAAGCTCTGGCAATATGTCGACGTTGTTTCCAAGGTCTCGCGAGAGGCTCTTGCCTGTTCATTCAGGCGTTTTACGGGAAGCCCGCCTGCTGGAGAACAGTTGCGTTAAATACCACCGGATCACCAATCGCACCTTCAAAGTCTGTGGCAGGGTGAGCGGTAGATGTATCCTCGCCAAAGTAAGCGCCCAGACTAATGGCACCCCTTCAACATAACCCAACCCTCGCTGTCCCCAGAAGCCCTCCATTCCACTCTACCGTCAACTTCGGTTCCGCTCTCGTGGTCACCAACACGGCCACTCATCTATACTGATTTGACTCGCCTAAGTTCCCCTGACAATCACTCGCTTAAGTCACATGTGACTTCACCGATTTTTCACGATTTCAGAATTTTCCGCTTTTCTAAAACATTGAGTATTTGTTCACAACAAATACTAAATTTCAAACCACAATTTACCTTCTTGGGGGACCCATCATGGGCTGATTTCGCGTAACAGGCCCTTTCTTGTAAAATTCATGAAATTTCATTTGATAGGGCATCTACTGTACTGTCGTAACTTTAAATTTACTAAGAGGTTATGCTCTTTTTAAGGTAGATTCAGTTGTTCGATCGCACCCGAGGTATATTTTGTGCGCTGGATACGCAAGTTTTCTCCGATCAGACGCTGCTGGGGATAATGAGCTAACCCCTATCATGAACACGACACCGTTAGACATCTGCTTGCGGGCTGTTTCACAAACATCTACTTATTTCCGTTTATAGGTAAAAATTTTAAAATTCACTCGGACAAAGCTTCCGTTTAACACATGCGCTATTTTCAGCTACATATTGTGAGATAATTAAACTCAGTTAACCTAGTAATATAAAATTATTGGTAAATATTTGCGCGTCATGCCTTTTTACGTGCTGAAATTCGGTCTGGACTGCTAATCACACACTGGTTTTTATATAATCACCTTTCCAGAAATGAAGAAACCAATTTTTTGAGAACATAGCTTCATAGAAATCTCATAGCAGCATAGAAAAGAGGTCAGGGCACATCAAACAAAAGGACTGCTTTTCAATCC
Source organism: Schistocephalus solidus (assembly GCA_017591395.1). Taxonomy (NCBI): domain Eukaryota; kingdom Metazoa; phylum Platyhelminthes; class Cestoda; order Diphyllobothriidea; family Diphyllobothriidae; genus Schistocephalus; species Schistocephalus solidus. The sequence continues at coordinate 231,112 of WEDG01007400.1, read as the reverse complement.
TGCTCTGAATAAAATTGTTGTAGACCCTAATGCTACTGAAATACGACGCTAAATCCCTTGTATTTGGCCATGAATATGGATGTATGTTAAGTTAAGCACTCATTTCCGGCGTGACGGTAGACTATACTTCGGGGGACGTTTTGTCTCAAAGTACTTCACCGTTTATGCGCTGCTGTATAGGTCACAAGTAATTCACGAACCCATGTTATGAATGGAGGTGTTTCGTTGATCAAAAGAGATCTTGCCACCTTGTACCATGCCTCAGACATCAGCGATAGATAGATAGATAGAGAGAGAGAGAGAGAGAGAGAAAGAGAGCGCGAAAGAATGATTATGCTTTCTCAGCGTTTTCCTCCTGCTTCCCCCCTCCATTGTTGCTTTCCCGGGTGTCAAGCCAACGCTCGTCTAAACGATATTTTCCCTTTTAACTGTGACAGTACACTGCGATGGTACTCTGATTCCCTCTTCCTCTAACACCGGTCGCTGGTGGTCGCCGCTACTGGCGACTCAGCTGCAGCAAGTGGAGCTTTCATGGTTGCCGCTAATCGATAATTTTTAACTCACTGATTGGTTCCGGGCTAGTTTAATTCAAACAAATCACGTAAGCACCTGCTCGTTCGACGGAAGATAGGGGCGTTGGTATGGCAATTACCGGTTCATTAGAACTTTTTAACCAGTGATATCACGGCAAATCCTGGTGTTCGTGCGTCCGTAGTTTTTAACTGTGTTCAGTGGGCAACGGGGTAACTGCTTACCACTCATTATCTGTCGGCTCCTATTGAAAATATATTATGCGGCCTTTCCTTTTGGCGAGGCAATCTCAAATTCGTGCATTTTGTCGCAAAGAGGTTCGTCCTTGCAACTTTGTTTTGCATAATTACGATTCAGGAAGTCGATTTTTGTCTTCGCCGCACACGACGGTAGGAGAGTAGTTGGGAGTCTCTTGACCGGATCTTCAGGCGCTCGAAACGAGAACACTATTGAGCGATCCATTCACCAACATATATAGATAGAAAGCGAACCATCTTATCAGAAGAAGAAGAAGAAGAAGAAGAAAAGAAGAAGAAGAAGAAGAAGAAGAAGAAGAAGAAGAAGAAGAAGAAGAAGAGGTGATCACTGGAACATGGCGTTTACTGGCGTGACGTTTCGGATTCTCAGAGGGTGATAGATGCACGAGGTGAGCAGTATTTACAGTACATAGTGGCCACGCGATGATATGCGTACTGCAATTAGCAGCTCTAGCGAGAGCTCAAACATATATCGCTAGAAAGTGAACCACTTTATCTGCCACTCAATGAAAGCAGCGATTGGAAAAAGGGTTAGCTCTAGGGGGCGTATATTGTCAACCCCTTTGGAAGTACATAATTTAAGTAAGCAGTATTGGGTGAATTAAACATCCAAGAGACAAGTACATCCCCAGTTAAGATGACGGAACCTCTATTTCCTTTTTTCAGCCAGATGGTGCGTCAGTAGACATGTCACAACGTTAAGCTTGAACTGCCCCGAGTACCAAGTAATCTTGTCGCCGAAGTTGATCAAGATACCTCTCGTAGTCGCCTTTGCCAAGAAGTGCCCAACTCCATTTCGTCAGACATAAACGCTGATATCGAGTAGTTAGTTTCAGTGGGTACTTTACTTAATGGTTTCATGGCATCAAAGCGAATGCACGGGTTCGGGGTGACCATTGGGACCCTCAAGGCGGCAACGTAGACGCCGGTCCCTCCACCTTCTCGGCTGCTTTTCACATTTAAAATAAATAAACTTAAATTTCGTTGATGGCTCTTGTTTCAGAATGCTCATGCCACAGTGCGGTTATCCCCCAAAGCCCATGCGTATGCTACTTTACCGAAATTAAATTTTTCGGTTAAAACTCTGAAAGATTAAGGCATATGCGCTCCGCGCCAGGGCCACACAACCCCAACGCCACAAAGAACTTCGGAGATCGCTCGCTGCTGCTTCTTGCTCAGCTGTCTGTAGGCTCTCGACTTCAATAAATGCATGTCCCTCTAAATTTTTACCTTGCCTTCTTATTTAGGACCCTTCGAATTGTCGATCATGCTTTGACAGTCTTATCTAAAAGAGAAGTGACAAAATGATTCACTATTATGCCAGCACAGGCACCAGCTAAAAACTCAGAAATGCGTGTTTCATCGATCTTGTACCACCACTGGACTGAGTTGCTCATTAACGGGCTTCCCAGTGTTCCCCATGAGCGTTCTGTTGGATGAACTCCAGTTTCACGCCTAGGATAAACTGGGTAGGTGGCCAGCTCGGGGCCCGGTAGGCGTCATTCGGGTTGCCGAAAAATGAAGAGGGGACGTAGTGGAAGGCGTAGGGGCAGTCTCACGCCGCACCAGCCACTCTTGCCATTCATGGCATTCCCACATCGTGGGATCTGACTCAGAGGTGGCGGCACGGCCAGGGGAGACTCCGGCCGCGCCAGCCACCTGCGTCCGACCCCATCTCTGACTTAACAGTGGGCACAGACGGGTGAGGGGTGAGAGAATGCAGTAGCCACAGCGCGAGTCACTCAAAAATAATCCGCACGCAAGTCACCGTCCCTGCACCACCATGCTGTGGAGCATACGGTGGACATCGTCGAAATCGACGGTCGAACTGGCATGGACTAACTGATTTTCCTGTTGTTATTCTGTGAATCTGGATTTGGTTTTGATTTTCAATGCTCCTTTCTGGAATACTCTTTCAAGTATCACTAGGAATGCTCTTTAAAAATATCGAAGAAGGTAAATTGAGAGTCAATAACGTGAACTTTTTTGTCTTAACTTGCAGAGTCATACCGGAGTCCATCAGCAGATGTAGGAAAACAATTACAAAAGACTTCAGATTCATGGAAGGCCATCACACCTGAAATTTTGGTGTCAAAAGCCTGGATGCTGTGGCACAGATCAATGTATGCCGACGGGAGACCGAGGTGTCAACCTACCATAAGTGCATCTCCTCATGCTGCTATTACAGCGTCTTTGGCGATTGATTGATGGATAAGCCTAAAATCTCGGACAAAAACGTATTGTTCAACTTCGAGATCGGTCGTCTCCACTCGAGGGAGTACTTCGACTCCATTATTTCCTTTGTTATACACCTGTCTCAAAAAAACTGTTTTTCATACATTTGACATACTTACATTTCATTTATCAAGTTACTAAGATAGCGTAAAGAAGTGCAATATAACAACCGCTTATACGAGTTTACGTTGGAATTGGAATATTTTCGACCATAGTCGACAAAGCGTGACGATGGGCTCGGCAGGAACGGTACCTGGGATCAGTTTTCACGTCTGCCCGACGACGGGTCCGACTATGACAGGTTGAAGATGTAAATACGTCTGAAGGCAGACATCCTGTAGTGGCTCTACTCCGGGCGCCTGCTGTAACGCTGCGTCTTTCGCGCGTACCTGTGCACGTACCAATGGCAGTTTGTCTCTATAAAAATCGCAGCAATCCAAACGGACCAATGACCTTGAAGTCCAACTACGGCATGTATTCGTTCAGGGCACTGTGACGGCTCTGTCCCTCTCCCATCCTACCTCTGAACTAGTCCCTTTTATTGTTATTATTCATTAAATATTAATGTTTTTATGATAACTAGACCACATTCGGCGGCCAAAACGTATTTAACCTCTCTGTTTAGTACACAGGACATCGTGCCGTTAGTGCCAGCTGCCTTAAGCCTATCAAGGCTGCTGAATTTAATAAAAAAAATTAGTTAAGCTATCGCTGGCCCTGTCCATCGGGGGAGTTGACATCAGCCCTAACTTACTGTCTTCTGTTTCACTATCGGTATCTTAAACCAGCGCACCTTTGTGGCTGCCCCTTCTCATGGTCGTCAGCAGCACCACTTACCCACGTCACCTTCGGTTCACCTAACACGCCTGACGAGCACTGCGTACGCATGTGACTGAACCTACGGCTTGCGCGGTCGAAATTTCCTTCTTCACTGATTGGCTGTAACTGGGCAAAGCCCGGATGTGTGCAAATCAGCTGACACTTGTTTGATGGAAATGTTAACTTTACCTTCCTCTGTTGCTGCCTCTGTGATCCCTGTCTGAACAGTTTAACGGTCTCCCCTGTCATCTGATTTGGCAAGCTTCATGTTTTCAGTCATCGTACCTCGGCCATCTTTGTACGTCATAACCGTCGAGGAACGATCAGACTCCAAGTCACGTGATCCAGCGTTCGCCAATCGCTAGTGCCTTTAGAACGGAATAATCGAGATGATACCTTCTGATGGAACTCCTGTCGATAACGCACGCACGAGTCTTGCCCTCCCCCTCCCCGAATGTAAAAATAACTGTCTGTCTCCCTCATCTAATATCAAAAAAAGAATCGCTGGACGCAAGTATTTGCATTAACTTGAATTGTCAGACGACAACGTCAGAATGTATGAGCCAAGAAATTGAAGGCGTGTATGAAAGAATTGTTTAGCTCTCAGGGTCTTTAGCACCGCTGCTGACTCGTGTCACCTTCACTTGTCAAGTACTGTGTACAAAAGTGTGACAAACTCCGCAATCTCTATGGTGCCCATAGATATATATCTCCTCACGGATTGGATGCATCCGAACAAAGCTCAGGCGGATGTACTTCGGCTGTCGCCGGACTGGTGAGAGTGCCCTCGGCAACTGCTTGTCAAACTTCCTGTACACCCTTTTGCCTCAGCAAAGCCTGTCTAAAATAATCCCTCTCTCCTGATTTGTGATTTGGGAGCCTTCAAGTTGTTTACCATCCTATTTCGACAAGTGTGTGGTTGTGGTCTGCCGTCTAATGAGTCCTCGTCGAGGTGAGAGGCGAGGTCCCGGTCAGGTGATCATGTTCGCGTGCGCTGACGTACCTGATGCGTGGACACCTGCCATTGGTTAGGCTTGTCCGGATACCCAGGTTGTGTAAACCAAGCAGTGGTAATAGATGTGCCGATATGATCGCAATCTGACTTGCCCATCAGGCAGTTTAGCTTGCTGTTACTGGAATTGTTAGTCCTCCGCGTGGCTACTTACTCCGCCCACGCAAAGTCTCACCACAGAATACGGAGGCGGTTCAGTGAAATAATGACTTGAGTAGCTCGCGGCAGACGCAGTTACCGCGTACTGCAATAATTTGACCACACCTACCTAGAAAGAGTGGACGGATCCCGTTAGGTGAGCGGCGTCGCGCCTTTCACCTGCTCGTAGATTGTTTCATGTAAGGTGAGACATTTTTGTTGGCAGAACTTCAGTAGGTAGAGGATTTGGGTGTGTCCCAGACGATTCTCCGTTTACTTATTTTGTTTTACAGAAATAATTTGATGCTCTCAATTATCAAAACCTGGGAAAGTATTATGCAACTCGCCTCTTCGCCTCTTCGTGTTCAAACTTGGCTGGTTCTACGTCTCACCGAAACGCAACTGTCTTGCACGCAAAAATACGACAAAAAAGTAATAGTACATTATATTTATTAATTTTTTCTATTACTTTATCGTTTTATTGTACTTTCCTTTGGTACCATCAGTTAAATTAGGCCCGTCATAAAGTCGTTTTTTTGAGTTGATGGTTTTCGTTAAAATAACTTATTTATCTACTAGCAAAGAATAATTTAAAAACTAAACTATACCTTTTTTTGGAGATCGCTTGTTTGTTTATCCCGGTATACCTTTGGTGGATACGAGGTGAGCAGCCTGTGGGTTACAAAGGTTTTATGTGTGAAGTTCGCGACCTTGCATCCGCTAGGTCATAGCATGTGGTAGTGACAGGGGTAATAGTAAAAGAAAGAGTAGTAGTAGTAGCATTGGTAAGCGTAGTAGCAGCAGCAGTAGTAGCAGTAGTAACAATAGTAACATTAATTAAAGTAATAGTAGTAGTGTTAGTAATAATAGTATTAAAAGTATTATTAATCGTAATAATAGTAGAACTAGTAGTGGCAGCAGCAGCAGTAGTAGTAGTAGTAGTGGTAGTAGTAGTAGTTTTAGAAACAACACTTGAAATGGTAGCAGCAGCGGTGGAAGAAGAAATACTCGGATTTTTTAATAACCCGGGACGTTTGATTTAAACACTTTTTCATAATTTTATCTTCGTTCATATCAGCGAACCTCGCAGGCAGTGTTGTTTCAAGAGGACATTTATCGTTTTCCTCTGTCGTTTCTTTCTCCCAATCAGTTGCGTTTGAAATAAATGCCCGTCTGTAATATGATTACCATTTTAAAAAATGCGTAAATTAATTGTACGCATACCCAGCTTTCCAGGCTTTTCTGATGAGAACTTTCCTCACCACCCCGTTCACATGGTTCCGCAAAAAATTCATAGATCTATGTGGGGTTGATCGGTGTCACCTTTGATCCGAAACGGTCCCATATAATTACGCAGTTAACACATGCATGGTCTCAGCTGCCAGGATAGGGAAAATGCGTGCGTAAAAACTGTAGTGACATTTACATTTTTTTAAAAATTGAGTGCATAACAGTACAGTTGACAGACACTGTGCTGTGAGTGTACTACGGTGGCCCGGGGGATATTTGCACAAAAGAGTTACGATTCTCCCGACTAGACTGCCAGCGAACCCAGTCTGCCGGTTGGAAAAACCCCAATCTTTCCACCAACATAAATTTTCATCAAACCGCGCTCATACTTTCGTGCATTTTGGGAGTAACCATCTGACCTCCCACAAATATGGCTCTTTTACTAGCTTACTAAGTCGAACTAAAACCTACTACTCCAATAAGCAGAACGACGGCAAATTAGCCTCTTATTTTCACGAAATGGATATCCTCTTGATAATGTTCATCGAGGCAAACGTTGACAACAGTCACAGGAAAAGTTGCGACGATAGCCGGACCCCACAACCACCCCCACCCCCGGTTCGGTAATCAGCACGGTTTCATCAATGGTTCTTGTTATTAGTGTAGGGGTTTTGATTGGCTCTGGCTTCTCCACGGCCGACTGCTGACCGGCTCACGTGACGGCCGCCATAACTGCAGCATGATCCACGAGATTGACTCTCCCATCGCCATGGGGTGGATCTGTCATCCGTCATTGCACAGGAGAATAAAGTTCGGGTGACCATGATCAGGTGAACAATGCTGGCCATGAGACCGCTGGCTGGCTCTCTTCCTCATCACCGTGGGTGCTTTGCTCGCCTGTCCGAAGTGACTTGAGCCTCGAGCGTAGGCTTACCGGACATGACGAGTGTTCATGACTTGATTAAGTGTTTGAGCACTAGTCCGACCATATTCTCAAGCAATCCGCCAGTGACTGTCGCTTAGTAAAAACTCTAAACTTTGATCACGCTGTTTTCTGTAACCATGAGCCCGAGACATCTTATATTGGTTTCTGATTGGACTCTGGTGCTCTCGCGGGGCATTTACCCGTTTCAGCCACATACATTGCATCGCAACTTTAGCATGATGTGCTGTAAAACTCCCTTATTTGTGATCTTGCCAGTAGCGGATCTTTGGACCTCTTCATTCGCTACCGCAACAGGATTTCGGTTTATGTGCGCATTAGGATTCCTGGTGTCACCAGACTTTGGGCCTACATTGTGGGACTGTTCGCAGGCCGTTCACCTCAAGCGTGAAAAGCTTCGTGAAACTCTTGGCTTTTAATAGGAATTGCAAGTATTTTCTCACATGAATCGATAATTTTCTACCGGTTTTGCACTATCGACTGCGATAAGAGGTATGTGTTGTCGCGCTTTACTGCTCACCGAGGCAAACATGCTGGAAAATCGGCGTAACCAAGGCCTGAGCTGCATCAGTAATAGCGATAATTGAATTGATAAGAATGAAAGAAGTGCGTTACTGGTGGCAGGTCTCAGGCCACAACGCCGAATGAACCTCCACAAACGAAATATCTTGCCTTGGGCTCACTCTCGAGCCACGCCAGCAGCAACACAGCGGATAGTAGTATAGGCAGAATAACATTACCAACAAAGATAAGGGAGACGGGAATAGCAATTTCTGGCTTATTAGCCACCGCCGCCGTCGGCCAGCCAACCCTAAGCTTTGCAACTTCTGAGGCTCCAAGTCGTGACCTTTTGGTTCAAATAGAACGCCTTAACCATTGGGCCACGGGCTCCATGTCCAGTCGGGCGCAATCGGATATAGTAACTATGGTATAGAGGTGCTCACCGATCGCGGTACGGGTCGTACTCGTCCCACTGTGTCTTAGGGCCCAAACCCGAGCCCCGCAAACAACCACAACCAACAGGATAACAAGCCCGTGGCTCAATGATTAGAGTCGATCGGTGAGCGTTCGTCAATAAATGCCCATACTCCCGAGCTAAACCGGCAAGACAACGAGCCCGTGGCTCAATAGTTATGGTGTCGACCTGTTAACCAAGACGTCATGGGTTCGAGTCTCAAGGGTTGTGAAACCTGGGGTTGGGTATGGTTGGCTGATGATATCTAATAAGCCAGAAGTGGCCATTCCAGTCTATGTTGTTTGCTGGTAATTTTATTCTGCCAAAACAAAAATGCAGGTACAGCTGTCTGGATAAAAACAAGCGAGCATCAGATTCATTTACGAATAACTGTAATGGGAGAAATTAAGTCGGCTCTCATTCCCATAGTAGTTATGAGCCCGAATGCCAACCTCCCAGCATCTGAGAATAGGCAAGAGACCGCACTTTTAAAAAGTGGGGACTTTGAGACAGGAAGATTTAGAGATGCTGGCACCTTCTGGAGAGAGAGCCATTTTACGAGGCAGGAGGTTGAGAAGGTATACCCAGCTAAGCTGCTGCTCTTGACTAACCCCCTAAGATTAAAACCCGGTTTGATAAAATTGGTCACGTGACAGGCGAGCCCCCAGCGGCAGCTAATTGGATGGATTGGTAACGTGGCTCGGTAAACGTACGTACGCATGCGCAGCTTGTAACACCGAAATCCACTGTTTGACGGTCTAAAAATACCATTTTGGAAATGAATAACCAATTTTGGAGGAGTTCAACAATTCATTTGACCCACTTTTGAAAATTTCGGCACCCATTGTGGGATTCTAACCCACACCAGCAAGGGTAAGGATTTAGTACAGCCATCGCTCTAGCCAACTGAGCTACGAGCCCCCCACAGGAAGCACTGAGTTTAATCACCCTTGCGTAAATTTACCCGCCCAGTCTACTGCAACGTATGGAATACACCAATTCTGATACAGTAAATTGAAGCAATAAATCCTGAATTCACCGAATGACTACCAGGCGCACTGAATTTATAGGGGTTTTGACACACTGGAATCATTCATTTGACCCTATTGTGAAAAACTTGGCAGTGGGATTTCAACCCACGACAGCAAGCGGAAGGCTTTCGTATATCCAATACTATAACCATCTGAACTACAGGTAAGTGGACTCGACTACGATTAAACCCACGGCTCCCAGTGGGGCCTCGTAACATCGGCGGTTGGCTGCCGAGGCCTCTAATCCCACCAAGGTTTTCCCACTCGGCCAAATGAATCATGGAAACTGGCAGGGAAGCCTGGCTTTACAAGTGCCTAAACACTGCTATGGCGGCAGCGTAAGAAAGAACCGGATAACATAAGCCTAAGCTCACAGCATTCACACGTAGGTAGTCTACGCCGCAGTCAATTAAAACTGTACGGCTCCTGAGTCGCTAAAAGTTACAACCGCCGATCGCTCCTTTCCTTGCCCTTTGGTTCGTTTGAGTCCACACAAACGAGTACAAAGTTAAACGTGCCAGCGGACTTTAGCCCGCAACCGCAGTGTATAGGAGATGACAAATCACAAAAGGAACGTTTCTAGCCCCTTGCTATACACAAATGTTGTCCAGTTTTGTTCACTCTGGTAGTGGGCGTCTTGGTGCGCCACTTAACTGCAGATTCAAGATGCTGCGCACACACCCGGCTCCAGTTGCGAGATCCAGTCAAGGTAGCGACTGCAGAAGCGGTTGCACGGTACAGCCTATAAAATGCTAGGCATTTTGGGACCAAATGCCGCGAGTTGGCTGCATTTACAGTGTCAGTAAGCTGTAGGTGAGACAGTACCAGGAGGCGCCGACATTTGCTTCAAGTGATATGCATCTACACTCTGGCATACCGGCGCCTTTACGGGCTAAACGTAGGAAAAAAAGACGTGGACGGTTCTATTGTGACAAAAACCGTATTCATAGAGGGACGTGAAAATTATGAGCGCAAAACAGAACACCCTTCCTCACCGGTTAAGGCAGAGTAGGTTGACGTCTGGTGCACGAGTCTAGGCAGTCTGAGCTTGATTTGTCGACGACGCATGGCTTTCGCTAATCGACCATTTTGATATCCTCGTAGAGTAGCAGTAGTACCACAGGACGCCTAAGTGAGTTTAGATCTAAAGGTCACGATTGCCGGAACTCACAGAATCTTCTGCTGTGTGCCCTAGCAAGACGTTCAACCAAAAAAGTTGATGGAAGGCCTGACAACATTTATTGGTTCAGACTAGTTCTTTTTGCAAAGGGAGACTCGTGTCCAATGATTTCTGTTCAATTCACAGGATCACTTGATGAAGTTTACAGGATATGCACCCTACATGAAGTGAGCAGTCATTTCGACATACAGGGACCCCGACTGTAGTCAAAATTATCGCTAGCAAGATAGAAGAAGATGAAGAAGGAGGATGAGGAGGCAAAAGAAGAGGCCGCGATCACAAGGTGCGCAAATTGCGTCTGAAGTATGCACCATTAAGCACTCTTCCAATTCATTAAAGCCAAGCCTTAATTGGAGTTACTTCTCCGATGCCAAAGAGAGGAAATATTCAAGGTAGTTTGCTGCCCCGTAGGCGTGCCATCCACGGATGATTTATGATCTGAAGTGGTTTCTTTTCAGAGCCAAAGTTACTATAAAATTTCAAGGGACCAACCCTAAGCGCTGAAGGAATCCTTCGTGTGCAAGCAGGGTATAAAGGAAACATAGTGTGTGACTAGGTCATGAACAGTCCTGGAAGATTTTATAAAAACTAGAGGGAATTTACTGTCGGTGCCAAATGTCGCTAATGTCAGTAGCATGGTAGTGGCATTCCTGGGGCCACCACCCGAGAACACTGTAGCCACTTCTGCGAGATTTGTGTTCTCGTGAAAGACGCATGCAGCACTTGCCCCATGCCCACCTCAAATCACATTCGTATAGACCGATCGAAAAGCTAAGACAACTGGAGATGGGCGCGGACCCGATGGTAGCGAATCCCAAACCAAATCTACACGTCCCACGCACGCGCTCAACCTTCAGTGATGAGTTTTTAAAACCTACGTGAGTGCCATAAATGCGACGGTAAGAGCCATTGCAGCCTGACCGGTTAGTTAAGAGCTTCCCACAAAACCTTTAGTGGTAGTAATCTAAAGGTCCATTAGACTATAACGCGGTCCCAGTCTGCCTTCTCCCGCCATTTACCAGTGGCACATCAGATTCAGGTAAATTGGGAGGTGTGCAACTGGGTACAGTGGCAGACGCGCCTTAACATATCCATCTAACGCATCCAAAATCTGATTGGCTGGCGAGTTGGACACGGAAATGTGTTCCCCTTACATCATGTGGGCATGGGCTTAATTCCAGGGGCGCCTGTTTCCATGTCCTAAATCCAACCTTTAACCCTCCTGAAATGTCGCACAAAGCCAAGGGTGGGGAACTATACCCATGTCATACTGGCTGCCACCACCTTCAGCAACACGAAGCGGAATGAAAGCGCAGGAGTAAAATATTATCCGACTGCGGGAGAAGTGCGGCATCTGCCTAATCATTCGTTCCCACCCTGTCAGACTTTAATGGCAAGATAAATGCAAGACCATCCAGAGCGGGCGTTGGTGCAGCTGGCAAACCCACGCTTACTTATGCCACACACTTGCTGGTTCCTGCAGGCACAGATATCAGACATCAAAAGGAGTTTTCCGGGTGTTTCGAAAACGAGGACTGGTGCGAGGACTCTATTGAGGAGAATCAACAACAGACTGAACCGTCACTTGATAGTCCTTAAAGCCACAGCCGTTTACGTGTCGGTCCCAACGACAGTGAGAAAACTAAAGTGCTAAATCGGTGTGCCGACTGGAGGTGCTACCAGGCGTTATGGTCGGCAAACGGCTCTATCTGCGCCTGCAACGACCCATGCTGGCTTGCGTAATACTCAAGGGAGGTGGGAAGACATGAACATAGCTAAGATTTAATCGTAGCATCAACAGTAGGCTCACAGCTTGATCCACATATGGACACACTCGGCAGTGAAGGATCGAGCGAGAGATAAAGAGGTCTGATCGCCGGTGCGACCAACATCACAGCATCGGTTTCACTGGGTTCGTAGTCAAACGGGAGAGTGGCTAGACATTGTCCCCGGGGAGTGCATGGACAAAAGAAGCAATAACGATTAGCAAGAGAAGCACTCCCAGTCAGGAGGAAACTGCGAGGATAATTCAGCTGACAGTGGAAAGGAAGGAGGGAGATGTCGCGATCAACGGACAGAAAAGAATGGGGACAAGGGAACCGGAGCGACGACGGGGGGTTGACGGTGGTGTGCGGACGGACGAAAAGTGAGGAGATCGAAACAAAAGAGTTTCCCGTGAGAGAGAGAGGGTAGTAGGAGCGGCGGTGAAGCGTAAGGATATGGCGTCAAAAGCACGTGTTTAAGTGTAGTATGCGTAAGTTTACACATCCTGGTACCCATGTAGATACTTATGTCTAAGTAGCAGGCACAACAGGGTCAGTTGTTGAGGGAGGTGATGGGCGGGGGTGCCGTTCAGCAACCGCAATAATTCAGGCGTTTTCATCTGGCTGAGGAGGGTCGATCGGACTGGGAGATTGCGGAAGGGTGACCGGAGAAGCTGGTGCTCGTGGTGACAGCGGTGAAGACGCTGAAGGGGGAGGAGGCTGCGGGAAACTGGTTGTCGGCAGAGTTTCTGGAGGTCGGTCGATGACGGCCTGCTCCAAGCTGGTCAAGTCACTCACAGATTTGCTCTTGACGCACTGGAAATCAACATGTCGTGACTTGTTTTCCTCCTGTTCCCAGGACATACGCAAGAAGGGACGCTGCACGTAATTGTAAATGGCTAGAAGGAAAGAACCATACAAAGTCAACAATGGTCGGCTTCACGGACTGGTTTTTAGGACATCACAGGAATGCTGTAGTAACGCACTCTCATCCTGCGGCTCAGTTGTCCGAGAGTCGCGCTGTTCTCCCGTGCATACAACTTAGTATATAAAAGCGTTTACCCAGAGGTGAACGCACTGGCCTTGACCCTGCTCGCCGATCGGTCGAGGAGTGGCCCGAAATACTTTCCTCTGGGCCACCTCCAGCGGTAAGTCCTTTCGTCGGGTCTCATAAAGGAGTAGTTATGTGCTCTGACTCAATAAAGCTCACCCTTTTGAAGTGCCCCAGAAATTAATACGCGAATTTTCAGCAAATCCATTAAAACAAAGCTTTTTAGGCTCAGGTCAAAAGTTAAAATGAAAATTTGAACTGAAATCCGCCAGTTACTGCGAAATAACTACGTGTTATTCAAAAACTACCAACGCACAATCAGCAGTAAACTAATACTGACTGATTTATCGTACTGACAGCCAAGGCTCAGATATGCGTGTTTCGAAGACCCTGCACCGCTGCATGAGACAGCTGCGAAGGGTTCGACTCCTTAATGAATCCCCCAGCGATCTCCATGAGCGAAACACGCCTGTTTGAACTTTTAGCTAGTGCGGTGCTGTCAGTATGGCAAAGCATTCAATATCAATGAAGCTTATTTCTCCCGCATATGGGTTTAGAATGCCCTAGTGTTGTGATCGACGTGGGCTCCTACAAAGCCGAAACCAAGAACGAGGAGAAAAACAAGTCGCTACAACCAAGCGACGTACTTTGTTGCCGACGCTTCGCAAACCTTATCTCCACACGTCTGGTTCATAACCTTCACCAACTCTAACCCGGGATTGGTTGTCTTCAAGGTCGACGCTGATCCAAGAATACGCGACTCCTCTGGAGTTTTGCCCTGCTTGACAGGTGTTGCTGCTATTGAATGACACTTGACGCACACGTCGTCTGCTTGGGCATCGGAAATTGCTGTTTACTAAGCGATGCTGACTTCACCACCGTCGCCGAATTTAAGGTGTGTGCCGGCTTTCCGGCGGGACAGTGAGCTACTGAGTTGACCTGAGCGCATTTTACTGAACACTGCGCACAGAGCGAGAACTTTGAGTGCAGCCACACGACCAGCAGCAACCCGAGAGATATATTGCATTGTTGACGCTGCACCAGCAACTTCAGGATGCGGGCCAAGACGCGCGGGAGGGATGAAGTGAGTGCCGCAATACGCGAATGCGCACGCGTTATCGACTTTTGATGAACACGAAGGTGTGCAACGACAGCCAGACGGTAAGACGCGAGTACGGGGCTTCAACATGACCGTTTGTAAGGTTAAGAAATTGCATCTATAAGAGGCCACCAGCAATGTCCTCACTTCTTACCTCTCTAGGAGTTGATGAAGTATTTCAAAATATTTAAGACCCCTTCCAGCTCACCCCCCTCTCACAGTTGCTCCATACAGCCCCTGAATATCACATCAAGACGAGATTATGGGAAAACAGTTTTATGACCATACGCTCGCTGCTGCATTCCAGACTACGCAATAATTGGTAATGGGTCTTTTGGGTGCAAGAGCTACGGCCTATGCGTGATTACGATTCCAAGTTCGCCCAGCAGACCGTCAAAGTATTCTTTTTATACGCCACCAACTTACGGCAAGAAACGCCGAAATAGTTAATTCAGCGAAGGAAGGGTGAGACTATCCATCCGGTCTTATTGTATGGCGGAAAGCCATTTAAAATAGCTAAACCAATATAGACGAGGATGCACGAGCACAAACTAGTTGGTAGGAGAGAACAAATGACCCCCGAATAGGTCACGATCTGAAGCACACTCTGTGGCCGATTTTAGCGATACCTACAGGAGGCATGGGATAGATCGATGAGGTAGTTAATAGGCGAATTAGGCTGTCACCTATAAAGGAAATCAGTCATGCGTTTACGGGTAAAGTGCATTGGAATTAAGTTCAAATTTTAACTGAGACGTATACCTACGACGTGCTCTTTCTAAAAATCGGCATGGATGGGGGAAGTAACAATACAGCACTTCCTCTTGCAAAGAGGTATATCAGACACGACTTAAAATAATCACTAGGTGCTAAATTTGTGGACTAGGTGGCGAACTCAATATATTAATCTTAGAATACCACGGTAGCGGCAGTCACCTAGGCTGTCTACACAGCTTCACTTAGTGACTCACTACCTACCCTACCCAAGCACCGTAAACGGAGCTAAAACACGTGTCCAACCGTTGCAGGTACGGGCAGCACGGGCTTTAGAAATATAAAGATCTTATCCCAGCGGTCGCATCAACCTCTCATCAATTACTTCCGGGGACTCGCCTGTTCGCTTGCAAGTTCGCTCAGTAAACTTTCTGTTTCAGCGATCGCATATCCTTCTTCTCAATTGTGCAGTATTTCATTTATTTTAACACCAACTATTGCCTTAGCACATGTTTATTAAAATAATTGCTTAAAATGATACATGTCACCGAGAAAATGACAGCTACTCGATTGGCGAGCGACAGACTTATCCAGTTGCGTTTTCGACCTTCGCATCCGTGACTTATACCGTAAATTACCGATGTGGATGCTGAAAGTTGAGGTAGGATACAGTTGATTACTCACCTGCCTTGTAAAGAAACGTACACAGAAAAGAGGTCACGAATGAATGCGAAGGTTTGCGTTCCAGGAGATGCGTGAACAGACAACCAGCGCCCTTCCTCCTCACTGCTACCTCATTTTAAACTATCCGTATGCGGAGTTGTCTTTTATTTTCTTCGAAGTATTTGCTTTGTCCTGTCGGGGTAAGGGGACTTTCGGCCTCAGAACTTGGTGCCTAACAATTGCTTCTGGTTCGTGATTTACTATTAAGATTAGGCATGCTGAGAAGACGTAGGTGCGTTCGCATGGAAAAGAACTTTATTCACCTGACGTTTTGGCTTCCAACTCGAACCCGTCATCAGAGACAATATCAGATATGGGTATGCTACTGATATGGTCAGGCGAATAAAGTTCTTGTCCCCGCGGTCGCAGCAACCTTTCTTAAATTACTTCCGGGGACTCGCATTTTCCCTGCGCTACTTGGGAGTTTTTTTTCATCACAGAATAAGAAGCTGCAACGGCAAGCGTCTTTCACGACCTCTCGCCCATCAAAGGGACTTCTGAAAGTGCGGTAGAAACAACAGACGGCTCTGGGCCTTGGCGATATATAACACGGCTTCACCGTCCAGTATGACCCGAGAATCTTAAACTGGTGCCACAGGAGTTGAGACAGATACCTACTCCTGAATCCAGGAGCCACAACAAACCATCCCCAAAGCACCCCTGTCTGCCTGCCCGCACGCAATCATTGTCTAGTTGGTCATAATTTAACTGGGTTCTCAGGAGACCAGAGAGAGTTATGCCCTGGGCGATGTTGTTGGTCTAGCAAAGACCATGCGGCATGAGAAAGGGCAGGATGCCGGTTTCTGAAACAACTTCTTTCCGGCTGCCTGCCAAAAACACACGGAAAAAACTAATACCTAAGTAGTAAAATTCCCCCTTTGATTTAAGATTAGCTTATAAATTCCAACATATTTCCTAGGAAACATGCAGAAAATCTTTTTTCTCATACTCAGTTGATAGCAAAGTACGTCCTCTTCAAGAAAGGGTACCTTTCCGTTTAAAAAATGGAATTCCCGAATACATGATGTATACATTGCGTCCATGGAGAATCACAAATATCCTTACATTATTAGGAATATGCTGCTCATCACACTTCCCAGTGGATGTGGACATGATGTATCATTTACAAGTCATACGAATAAATGGACAGATACGATGCTTTCTGAATGGACAGTTCCCATCCTAAAAGTTTATAATCAGAAAGTGCCTTAAACCTGAAAGATACCCTTCGTTAAAGGATGAAGCTGGAATAAGACAGAATTCGTTACCAAAATGAATACAGGAAAGAATAATTAGGTGCAGGCTTTCTAAAAAATATATTTTAATTTATTAGGAAAAAAAACTAGTACTTTGCAAGCGGTTGTCAAGAAGCTCATTGGAAATCCGGCACCCTGAGGTAAATCAAGTATCTTTGGATGCACAGTAATTAATATTAAAACCCTAATAAGGTAATTTTTGTGCATCCAAAATACATTTGAGAATTTCGGTGAACATTTCACAAGATTCGCAAAAATTCATGTAAAAGGAGTGGGCAAATTAGGGGAGAGACCTTACCTTCGGGCCTTGAACCAACACGGAACTTCATCCTCTCCTTACAAGTGGGATAGCCTAAAAAGCACATAAGCCTACGGTAAGGGGGCAGATACAGCGGGCATGAGAATAAAGAGAGCGCCCGAGACAATCGCCAGAGTACTGACAGATAATAGAATTTTCAAGGTCGTTGAATAGTCAAGTAGTTCAAAAGAAGGAGTGTCATCAACTACTCGTCTAGAGTTGTTAGGGAACAAAATTTCTGCAGCACCTAGGGATGTACTTGCCTTCAAATGTCGAAAACGGTGGTTCGTGTCAGAAAGCAACCTATCCCCAGAAAAATACGGCACATCTTAAAAGCAGTCTCTGCGGTCCTGTAGTCTGTAACTCGCCAACTTAGAACGTTATTTACTTACATCTTCTATCGGAGTGGCGAAACAAAGTTGTATGCACATGCTACAAGATAAATTACTTATCTAAACTGCACAAACAAAAAGAAGGCTTGCAGCAACTTTTTAAAGGCAAACGCTAACAGTTCAAACAAAACAAGTACCCCGCTACGCGGGTAACCGGTATAAAACGCAGCCATTTTCGCTTAATCGCGTCCGGTTAACAGAGTAGCATCGGAGAGTGACATAAGAAGTAGTGCATCGTTCCGCCCCCTAAGCCCTGGTCGCACATGCAGCGGGGGTTTGCCAAATAGGGAGCACAATTACCATTCTGCTGGAATGTGCGTCAAACTTAGGCCCCGTTCCGAGACGGAAGGACAGCGCAGTTAAAAGAGGCGCAGTTAGCGCGCTGGAGCTGCAAACACCAACGCTCCCCCTCCCCACCCCCGCACCAGCTGGTAGAGAGAGAGCGGGCCCCGAGAAAACGGTTCAAAAAGATGTGATCTCTGGCGGACACACAGTCGCAATCTTTGTTAGCGAAAGTCGAGCGTCCTATGGGGGAACTGCAATAATCACAGCCGTGGCTCAATGGAGGTGACATGATAGTCCGACGATGTCCAACGCATGCTACAAAGAAGGGTGGCGCGTGCATTAGTTTTAAGTGATAATAGACTTTGCGATGCACCTACTGCACTCTCACCTCCTCCTCCATTTGAGCCCAATGTCATTATAGAGGAAAGAAGACCGGAGGCGGGAGAGGACACAGGTAGCTGAGCATGCCGCCACACCTGGCTCAATCCCACGGACTGGGAGTACCATAAAGGCCACAGTAAGGAGCCATTGAAGCCTGATTCTCAGTCCGCCAGTCAGTCAATCCGCACAAACATACATACACAGTGGTCTGACCACGCGGTCCAAGTTAGAACGTCAGTTGGCAACCTTCCAAGCCACGGCTTTTAGTGCACCGTGATAGTTTCAAGTGCATCAGATTGTTTATAGTAAGAAAAATGCAATGAGCCATCGACCTCACTCTCTCCACCACACCAACAATCAGACCACCGTCTGAACCGGTCAGTTATCTGATGTGGAAGTGGACGCAATTGCTGATGACCTATTCTACGCGTACTACGTACACAACCTGGCCCTCCAAACACAAGCACTAGGATTTCAAACAACAGGGGGTTGAACGGCTCACATCGCACATGTGTGAGATAGCCAGAGGTTACGTTAAGAAGGAGCTATCGCAGCCTGACTCTAAGACCACCAGTCAGCCACTCCACACAACACAAATTGGACTGACGGTGATGTCTGAGTTTAATTGTCAGTTGATAACCTTCCAAGCCACGGCGCTTATCGCCCCGTAATAGTCTCAAGCTCAGATCACACATGCAGCAGAGGAACCACACGGAGAAGGAGCCTAGGATCATACTTGCCTCTTCATTAGATATGCGCAGGCATGTTTTGTGGTGGTGCGTGTGATCATGTGAGATGCAGAGGCTGGATGAGGAGACATATACTTGCTGGAAGCCGACACAGGCAATTTGCGTTGCGACTGCCCCAGGGCAGTGCATAATCACCCCCTCTAAAGCCCAGGCCCGAGGAGATGAGTGTTGAGTTTGTGCATCACAGGTGGGGCATGGGGGCAGTAAATGCTCAATCGGAGATTCTGTCATCCACATGATGACAAGTGTTTCGGCTGGGAGCCGGCGTGTGACGGGTGGGAGTGGGGTGAGGGGAAGATGTACAAATAACCCTAATACGCACCAGTGTAGGCTGTCATTTAAGCCGCTATGTCACTCTGCACAGCTAGATGACGACCACGCAATCATCGTTCTCAGGAAAGCGACTAAAGATTGCTGGATCCAAATGTTAATGGGGTTAATTTGATTGAGGAGGTCAGACTCAGTTGACGAACAACGATACAATGAAGACGGTGATTTTCCCTAATACAGGTTAAACGGCGATCACAACGGAGGCAGAAAGCTGCCAACAAGTGTCACATACATACCATGAACTCTATCGAAGTTCTGTTCCTGGACATATCCCACCCAAACGACGACCCCAAGCACCAAGGGGGCAATTCGCTGACCAAATTGCCCATATATAGTAGAGGACCAAAGTCATGAAATGTCGAGATGTAAATTGGAGTGGGTACTTTGTCTGTTAAATTGATTTTAGATTCAAAAAAAGACTTTTAACAACGGAAACGGCATTTAAAACCGGTTTTATTGAAGGAAACAGGCTAGATTTGGGTGAAGTTGGGCGTTTCCGGATATCCATGTAATTTCCTAATAGCACAGATCAAAAGCTGCTGTTTGTACGCGTTGGCCTTTAAAAGGGCATTGTCATAAGCAGTTAAGGCTTCAAATAAATCCCTCTGGAACAAGGTATGACAAATCACAGCGTTTACCAGAAACAAGAGACAAATGCAGTTTTAAATATTATACTTCGCAAATTTGTAACGTTTTTAACCTTAAAACATAAGAATCAGATTGTTTGACAGTATTTCGTTTTACCAAACAGCGAATGCAAGGCGAATGTGGCTCACCGATCTGCTTGAGGAACATACATGTTCCGTTGTGCCCTGGAGCTCACATTAGAGCCTTCGCAGGCGGTCACGTAGCGACGTGAAGCAAAAGATTTTTAAGTAGGACCAACAAGCAGATCGGTGAGCCACACACTATCATCATATTCCCGATCGCAACCAACAAAACAACGAGCCCGTGGCTCAATGGTAGAGCGTTCGACTCAATTACCAAAGGTCGCGGGTTCGAATCCCAGGTGGTCCACACTTGGGATTGGGTTTGACTAGCTTATGACGGCTAATAAGCCAGAAACGGCCATTTCAGTCACCCTTGTCTTTATCGGTTCTACTTTTATATATATATATATATATATATATATTCTGATATAGAAATTTCATGAGTTAGGCAATCTACTGTACTATTATTTGCTCCTTAAGACTTCTCACAGAGAACATTTGTCAGTGCTTAGTAGATATATACCAAAGTCCGGATAACATAAAACATTGGCGATATTGGTTGACAAAAAACGACCCCAAATGTTGTAGAGAGCAGGACAATTCCCGAGAGAGAACGAGAGAGAGAGAGAGGACAGAATATAAACCAAGACTCACCTTCAATGCCAATGCGGATCTTTTTTAGTCCACGCTCGATCAGGACTCGCTTTGCGATTTCCCTGTTTTCAATGTACTTCAAGAACCGGTACATTTGCGTGCTGTACAGGACTAAAATGGAGAAAAATAAGAGATGCCTAATAATGAGAGCAGAAAGCAACTTAGCAAATGAGCGGTCTCATAGACAATGGAAAACCGCTACGTGGGGGTTGAAAAACAACCACGCCTGTCAGTTAACTCAACGGCGGGCTATCAAGCGCGTCCACAAGTTAAGGGACCCTCACTAATGGGTGGACGAAAAATAATCCGGTTCCCATGTCTGACGAAGAAGCCGCCGCCGCTGACCATGCAAGACGGTACTAACTTGAGGTATGGTCGGGAGTTCATCTAACCAACAGTTAACCTCTAAAAATGCGATAATTCGCATAGGTATTACATGACAAATGGTAGCCGCCACCACCACCGCTAGGCTAAATTGTGGTAGGAAAGACGGATGGTACTTCAGGAAGTCCTCCCGACCGGAAGCCGGTGCACACACCCAACACTGTCCGATGAGTGGTTGAGTGGCGCACGCAGTTCAGGATACGTCAAAACAGTGTGCCTCTCGAATATTCACTTCGAAAACTTTCGTGTGAGCAGTAGGTAATCCACCCAACTATGTCGAAGCGGTGCTCAGCAGAGGTCGAACAAAAATTAGACAGATCTTAGGAATGCAATTAGGTTCAGTCTCCACATTATGGAGGTATTCTCAGCTCCAGTGGACCATAAGTATCTATGAGCTACTCAAAGAAAACACAATTATTGAGTCACCCACCGGTCAGCCTACCTGAAGCTAAAAAATATGAAAACAAGTCACTGGGCTGCACCGTTCACTTTCTTTCGATAGGTATTCAAATACCATGGATCTAACGCAGTTTCACACAAAGCAACTACGTTGGGGAAACTGGGAGAAGACTAGGGACGCGAATGTCCGAGCACACAGCAGCAGTCTGTATATAAAATATGCCAACTATATGGCTGTCAGCCATCCTCGTAAAAATCAGACATATACCCAGTCTATGAAGGACAGCCTGAACCATGCCTCAGCATGGTCGTTAAGTCAACCATGAGAAAGCTCTCCAATATGTGTTTTTTGCTTGCGACCCTCTCCTAGTTCTGAATCCTCATCCCTCCTTCCCAAAGGTATCCTCTTTCCGGTACCTTGGCAACCCATCTTTGATTCTCCCTACATATTGATACTCTTTATTACAATTCGTACACTTCCTTCTTATATCCGTCCTTTAAACGCACCTCAATCTCTGATCTGACGATTTATGGATGCATGTATTCTTCCCTTCATCCTCTATTGTTCTCCCGTGATTTTCCTAACTTTGCTTAAAAAGGATTAACTTATTTAAAAACGTATCCTCCGAATGGTTTCTTCTGCTGTCGGTGTTTCTTATACTGTTTTAGAGGATATGATAATAAAATGACACTTCTAACAGTCAAGCAATTTGCTGAAAAAATTCGTGATGTTACCCATCCCCATCCACTCTGAGCTAATTGCCATGAAGTCTTCCCGTCCCATGCGCCGAGGCTTGCCGTACATCGGCCTATCAGCGCTCTGGTTTGCCATTTCTAGCACTTTACCTTACGTGTGAAGAGACTGAAATACAGAAGCTGAGGGTGGAACTGTCTCCTCCATTAGATGTGCATTTTAACCTTTTGATTTTTGCATAATCTGTTAAATTATCCTATTTTCTCAGTGCATGGACCCATTTTTGCTGAAAATTTTGAAGGATACTTTCAAAATAAAGCGTGTTCCTATCTCAAATACGATGGATTTGGAAGTATTTCGGTGCCAATCGAGGCTAATAGCAGCAAACGGGCAAAGGCCCGGAAAAAAGCTCAGTTACGCAACTAACCGCCTGCGTACGGTCAACAAATGCTACCGAATCGGAAGCCATACCCACTGACAGCTTAATGTGTGATGGAAGCGCGCCACCAGTTAAGTGAACGCGAGGGTTAATGAAATCAGTAGCAGAAAAAAGGGATCTTAACACGATATGCGGGTAGGTATCGAATGCAAAAAACACAGGCAAACTTGGTTAATGCTATGACAGTACATGTTTGAAGGGAAAAAATTGAGAATGCTATTCTGCCAGAGTTTAGAAACCCCCAAAGAAGCCACGATAAGGGGTCAAGGAGCCAACGGGCTAGAAGGCAGTAAAACAGCACGGCGACATTCCAATCAAGCGGTAGAACGCAGAAAAATGACCTTTCCGTGAGGGTAGAAAAAGTCAGTGCTAGAACACGCTACAGCGGCCAAGTATTGAATCCTTGCCTCGGTTGGCCATGAAGGCGCTCTTCAGCCTGCTAAGTTCCGATTCTATTTGAGGGGAGGTGAGGGAAGATCCACAGGGCAGTTGAGCCTTGCACGGCGAACAAATGCTATGGATAAGAGCCTCATGCCGTAGTATTGGACGGCGTACGGAGACCAGACTGAAAATGAAGTGTAGGAAGTGGATGTGAACTGGATCGTGTACCCAACTGGCTCGTATGCCACAGACTCAGCAGACTGGCTCTATCCTCCACCTAGCCCCTTTCAAACAAACTTCAGAGATCTCAGAAGGTAGAAGCTTGGTATTCGGACCGTTTTCAAATTGCTAGCAGATTGGTCTCGGAGACTAATTTTACCTCACCCAATGCGGTTAGGGATTTAAGGCACCTGAACTGACAACCAGAGACAGGGAGAGTGAAATGTGCGATTTGCAACAAAGAAATTTACTAAAAGTTTCGCAGAAAGACGACGGAGGCACTGCCCGACTTCCACCAACCACATGAAAGAGGCCCACCAGGGTCAAAACTATACAGACAGCCAGCTTGGTAGAAGAAAAAAAACGCAGTTCATGAAAGCCCGCATTCGCGTGAATCAGAGACATACCACAAGGAAAAACTGAACAAAAGGAAACATGAAAAAACCACAGAGCTAGACGACGACGATGATGATGTTGAAAGTCTCTTCAGCAGGCCAATGTAGACGGCAAAATCTAAGCGACAAAAATTGTTGCATCACAGATCACGCTCGCACATCAGAAAAATAAATTTCCATGAATAACCCAATTTCCTATCAGATAGTGAAGCCAAGATTATAAAATTTACATTCCAGCTAAGACCAAAAACTTGACCTGATCATGTGAGGTCCCATTTTCCCGAAAGAGTGTCATCGCCAAAAGTTTACCATATAAACCCATGATTCTGACTTTAAATTGTACGCGTTTGTACATACGAGTGTGGGCTGGTAGTTCAAACAGGCGGAATTCAGGTCGACGGCCTACTAGATTTAGATTCAAATCTCCAGCGTTTTCGGCGCCCAACTAGGTGAACAGTGGCTTTGTTAGTCACCGTAGTCTTCGGCAGTGAAACACGTGGGCGGGGTAGGTTTTCGATTTTTTGTCATTTAAGGTCAATGGTGTGTTGGTGTTTCCGTGATGAATAAGAAAAGACTCCCTTTGACCGATCGGGCGGTTGTGATCCAAGTAACTAAGGGCGAATTCTTTCAACTTTCTGGTAACATCTGAAGGTGATCGTACTTCCACCAAAGTTAATCTTCCCGATTACAACCATTAGGACTAGTCCGTAGCCAAATGGTATAGTTTTCGATTTAATGACGCTTGATGACCAAAGAAAGCTAGATAAGGCGGGTACTGACTACGGTTCATAAACCCGAAATGGTAATTTCCACCTCCGTTGTCTTTCTCGGTGCTTCCTAGTACCTGTGTACAGAACGCTCAAACCTCGACCCGAAAGCTGCACATCAAAGCTAGGTAGCAGACACAGGAAGGGCAACCGGGTCGTGAGATCAAGTTTGTTGAACAGAGGCGTTCCCACCCATTTCTGTGGGCCACTGGTGTCTACAAAGCAAATGATAGTCATGTGACCCTTTGAAGCGACGGCCACCGCAGAAGGTGGGGTGACCGCACAGGCAGCGAGCTGAGAAAACGTGGCGAGCCGAAAGTATCAAAATTGAAACAGTACTGCTTTGCCGAATTCAGCCCTCTGCCCCCAATCTTGTAAGAAGAAACGGTAGGGGAGGGACCAGAGGACACGCAAGGACTGCTTGCAAAAGTTGGACCTCAGCATAAAAGTACGATTGGACCGAAGTGTTTGCACGTAGCAACCCCCACCTCTCTCCTGGCACTCAAATAAGGACGTAAACGGCGCAGAATGTGTTCGCCTTGCGTGCAATGATCACCCCCTCCTCGCTTACACCAGCAAATCAGTAGAGAGGGTGATCCGTAGGGATGTTTTCAAGATCAGTAACCTCCTGTTTTTTTGGCTGAAGTAGACACGGAGAAACTAGGCGAGCAAACAATCTTAGTTAAAGTCTGTGCGGTGGTAGCAATAACTAGAATTTGGTTGTCATGTGATATTTACCCGTGACTTAGCCAGCCCTTAGAGGAGCAGCAGGAAATGTCTCCTTGGACGAGAGGTCCAGGCCTCTTTCCCCTCGAATACACACACTCCAAGTACGGCACGTAGGTAGAAGCGACCGGAACGACTGAATGGTCTATTGGCCATACACAGGCGGCCTGCTGACGAATGTTCAGTAACCGGAAAACATTTTAATTGAGCGGCGAAAACTAGTTTTGGCGACCGAAAGATGTTGGATGGGTGAACAAAGGGGATCGAACTAATAGAACAGGGATTAGGGCTATGCTGCAAGGGGTAGAAAGTCAAGAATGCAGAGGAAAGGAAGCAGGATCGAACTCAATCAGAACTTACTGTGTGAAGTGAGTTCAGCCTCTGGCATTTGGGGCGGGTACTCAGCATCCCAGTGGACTTGCTCGTCGTCCGTTAGGATGACCACATGACACTCGCGTTCACCCAGGTGAGCGCACTCCATCAGTTTCGGCAGGATGCTCTCCTCCAGGAAGTGCTCGAAGATGGAGTACGCGCCATCGTTGGAAACCTCGTGCAGAAACTCCCCTAGATGGGAAAAAGACGGAACAAACGAACCATAAGGGTAGTAACCGGCAAGACTGACACAGGGGTTGTTCGAAACCAATAACCCCTCCGGAGTTTCGCACCGGCAACCCCCAGATGTTAAGCATTTGGCTATTTGGACCTTTTAACCGGAAATCGGAGCAACAGAATACGAAAAAAAACATTCCACGAGCAGTGGCCGATAGCATAATTGGGGCGGCTGAGTTTCGCACGTGATGTAAGCGCGATCATGAGACAGACAAGAACGCAGGCTAGGCCGTTTCACGCTTCGTGTCGATCACCATGTTCACTTCTTGTAGGTAAAAGTAGAAAGATCCTTCCCGAAGGTAAGGACACTTGGCGCGGATTGCACCTGCAACCTACCCATCCACCGAACCACAACAATAAAGAGTTGAGAAGAAGAAGAGGCTATCACTGAAACATGATGTTTATTGGCATGACATTTCAGATTCTCTCTCGAACCGATCATCACAGACAGTTGCAGAAAAGGGTACTTGGGGCACAAGTTGCACAATATTTATAGGGCGTGGTTGACAAGCCATCGCTGGCAGTTCTCGTGTTCATCGCTGGGGGTTGTAGTCGATGCGAGGATCGCTTCGTGGTCTGTACCCGAGTCGTTACTTGTCGTGATTTCATCACCATTGTCGATTCCTGGCGCGACAATTACTCGGCAATTTAGTTCGCTATCACCGGAACTACTGGTCACCCACAACCTTCCCGCGTGGCTAGCAATTTTGCCCAGACAAAATAGCAACACAGAATATGGAGCTGCGAGATCATTGCGCTTATTAATCGACTGCGAGCTAGAGAACTATGACTCAAACAGTTCACGGCTCATGTGGTTATCAGTCCTTGCGAGAATTTCAGCCTCGTCAAAGTTGAAGGTGTGGCCTGGTCCCGTCGCATGAGCCGCGACTTGAAAGTTAAGTTTCTTTCTTTCTCTCTGCTGCCGCGTGCTCGGCTATTCGCGTGCGGAGTAGTCTCTCAGTTTCTCGAACGCAGTTGCTTTGTCAGCAACTGCACAAGATTCGGTAAACGTGTCTTGCCATGGTAGCGGGTCTTTTGGCCTCATTATTTGGCGCCTGATAGTTGTGTCTGGTCAGTGTTCCCAAGCAGTCACAAACGCAGTTGCGCATGGGCACTATAAGCGTGTTGCGACCCACTGCAGCGAACCAGAAGGCAAGGTTGCCGAAATGAAGTACCTTCGACGGGTGTTCAGAGCAAACGGCTACCCGCGCAACTTTTTTGACAGCTGAATGCGCAATCAAGGCGAGACCGAACCGCACCAGCCCCAAATTTTGGCGAGTGCTATAGTACGTGAAGAGCGTCTTGGAAGCCGTTAGCCGCATTCTTACACCATTTGGAGTTGGAATTCACCTGTTCACTTCTATCAGCAATAAAGAGTTGATCACAAGCCTTCAAACACTGCGCGCTGGCGGTCAGCGCTAACTTTAGAACGAGCGTGCACTTTGGCGAGCATACACGCATACACGGGCCTACTGACGTCAGACATTTCTGGAATATTGTTATGGGCACGCGGAATGACAACCGCACACTGCGCCACCCAGGGATGACATGCACTTAAGAGGACACTACATTAAAATAGCGGCCGGCGTCGGTTAAGGTCAGTAGCGGCGCTACCTGTTTAACATGTTTTAGCCAAGCAAACGCTTCGTGATAAACAGGTGGAGCATGAACGCTGCGAAAGGTTGCTGTCGGAGTGGCCCGCCCGCCTTCCCCGGTATGACAAGGGTTACAGAGGGAATTCAATTATTATATGTTGCACAAAAAGAAGCCTTTCGATAGCCACATCTGACAATAACGCATTCAGCACGGCTATGGATCTAAGGAAATGAACCCCACACCAGCGACTAAAGGGCTGCAGATGGAGATGCCCCGACCTGTGTTCGCTACAATGACAACACAGTGGAATGGCCGTGATATTCGCAAGAAGTCATGGAAGAAGAAACAGCAGCAGCAGTAACAGCAGTAAGAAACATATTACGACCTGACTCTGGGTAGCAAATTATCTCGCCGGTTGATAGCCTTCCAAACCACAACCCTTACAGCGCAGCGATAACGTGATGGTGATGCAGAAACGCAATACACAGAAAACAGTCCTTTCTTCACTATGCTCAAGAGCGTTGAGGAGAGTACATACTAGCCATGTTGATCAAATCACATTCTAGTGGGTTTCTGATACCCTCTTTAAAAATTCAGGTGTATGTAAATGCGTGCCATAAAAACGGTACTGACGCCACCAAACGGGCAACCTTTTGTCTTACTACAGCCGTAACCCAATGGTAAAAAACCCGAAAGTTTCGGTGGGATGCGAACCCACAACAGCAAGGGACAGCCAACACTCTAAAACCACCTGAGCCAGCGAGGCGGCGGAGTTTTTCACAATTGGGTTAAATGGATTATATTTGTGCCAAAACCCCCGATTAATTAACAGTGTCTGGCAGTCATCTGGTGAATTCCGGAGTTATTGCTTAGGAAATCCTGCTTGGGTTCGGCGAACTCCATAGGATGCAGAAGGCTGGGCGGGTAACTTGACCCAAGTGGGATTGAACTCCCGGCTCCCGGTGGGGTCTCGTAGCTCAGTTGGCTAGAGCGTTGGCTGTACTAAAGCCTTCCCCTTGCTGGCTTGGGTTTGAATCCCACCGAGGCCACCAAGTTTTTAACCGCTGGATCAAATAAATTATTTAGATCTGTCAAAGCCCCCATATTAGCATACAAGTATCGTGAAAAAAAAAACTCGCGAAATGGCCGATCATAACTCGGTCAATTTAATTTCGGTGTATGTGGAAAGATGTTTTCTGGGTTTTAGTTCCAGTTAGCATGCAACTGGCACTGTTAATTGTTTGAAAAGCAGTTTAACAGTAACATGACTAATCTGTTGTCGCACGCAAATAATTATTGAATAAGGCCTAGAATAAAGAAAATAGTACGAAAGTGGTTTCAGTAAAAAATGGTTTTTTGTTCGAGGCAGAACATTTTTTCAATAACAACCTGAAAAGTATATAACTGAGCAAAATGTTTTATATTTCGTCCTTAGTCCACTTTAGAAAAAGATAGTGGATATTTAACCTAGCAAAGTATCCTTTAGATGGTTTCATCACAACCACGTTCATCGCATGTCCTCGCTTTAAACGTCAATTTTTCTTGGCGACGGGGTTTCCATGCGTCGTCATCAGAAGAAAAAAGAACGCATTAAACTCACTGCCCTAGAGAACTGTTTTACCTTTAAAAAGTTTTCATAGCAACAAACTACAGAAGTAATTTCCCTGGGTAATAGACTGGAGACGCCGAAAAGCACAAAATGCTCGCTGAAATTTCAAGGACATCATGAGAATATACGCAGTAACTTTACCGTCATCAGAAGGAATACCGTGATTTTAGTTAAGCACAGTCCTCCTCGTCAAGGTCAATCGCACCTTGACTGGCTGCCCTTCTACATAGCGCACTAATTCGTAGAATATCTGCTGGCCTGAGAGTCATCTAAAAAGTTAGACTGTGCTTAGTCCCGCTTTCTTTATTCAGTATCTGCGTCAGTAGACATAACTTACTTCCACAAATCATAAGTCCACTCACTAGCATGAACTCGCACATTTTCGACTTCTGCTGTGAAAAATCGTCAAGGTAATATTACTATTGATAAATCCCATGTACTTTCACCGACCTGGAGAGCGTTAATTTTAACTGGTTGTACTGCATCTCTCATTCTCACTTTCATTCAGACTCTTGAAACCGACTAAAATAAAATCACCCACTATGCGCCGACATTCCGTGAAGTGATTCCATGTGTTTGCAGGAGTAGAAAAGATTGGTTGCCCTGTAACCCATAAAATTTCAGTATTTTCTATCGTTACTATTACTACTACTACTACTAACAACGACCACTTCTACTATCAACTACTACCATTATTAATACTACTACTGCTACTACTAACAACGACCACTTCTACTATCAACTACTACCATTATTAATACTACTACTACTATTAATACTACTACTACTACTATTAATACTACTACTACTACTAATACTACTACTAACAACGACCACTTCTACTATAAACTACTACCATTATTACTACTACTACTACTAACAACGACCACTTCTACTATCAACTACTGTCATTAATACTACTACTACTAATAATAATAATACTACTACTACTACTACAACTATCACCTCCTGTTTCAGACATTCGACCAGTCTTCTCACTTATTCATGAAAAACGACACGTATATGTCGGGTGGCGAGGATAGGTCGACCGTTGCAGTTTTATGATGTCCAAGGTATGCTCCACAGCAGGGTGGTTCAGGAACGGTGACTTGCGCTGGATTACAGTGAGAGCAGCATCTACCTTACTCTCTGTTCCACTCCCCACCTGGGCCCGGTGGAGCAGTTCGGATCCCAGCTGAGTGGGAGTGCCAGCCCCGTGTGTATCGGGTAGCGATAGGGAGGTGACCGTAGTAGGCTAAACTCGCCGCCTATCTACAGCGACTACATGGAACAAGTCAATGTGCGAGTAGCACGTTGTTTTGGTCGATTTTCTTCTGTGCTAGCAGGGCTACATCTACAGTCGGCTTGACCTAGACACGGCACTGGTAATTTAGGGTAAAGGCCAAAACGTTGGAGCGATACATCAGGGCTCTAGCGCTTAAATTCTCATCATAATAAACCAATGTACTCTTGAGTTACCACGAAACTGGCTTGGAAGGTTGCTGACTTACAACATCATCCGTTCCCCCACTGACTGGGGGACAGGTAGCAATGGCGTCGACTTGGGGTGATAATTTTGTTGCAACTCTCTTGAGGGTCAGCTCCTGCGTGAACGTGAATTTACCTAGACACATCATTGCACCCGCGCTCATTACCAGTCATCTTGACTTTATCCGGACAGTTGAACATGGCAGGTGCCAGCGAGTAAGATAGATGCTGCGAAATTCTGCTTCATGGCAATCACATGCACGGCCAAGTCGCTACTTGTGGCGCTGCCAATCGATTACAAAGGACAACATACGGTATTAAAGTTAACTAGCTTTCACCATGGGACCTACAAAAAAGTAAGCTTCTCATGACCACATTTGAGGAAAAATTAATAACCTGATCAACAAAAATCTATCGACTTATATGGTCTCTAAAAAACTGTCTAGGATCTTACTTTTTTCGTAAAGTTTCCATATTCGCGTCTCAGTTTTCCAAAGCAACAATACATGCCTGGAATAAACTGCATGGCTCGTAAACATAATTAAGGGAGCCGCGCGCATCCGCGCATTAAAAGCGCACTAACATTCAAGCAGTCAAAATTGGCACCACCGATGAGGGATGGCGAAGACGCAGCAAACGAAGGGTGACTCTAGTTGTTGCAGACGGCGAGCGTGGCGAAGACTCGAGAGTGCACGAACAACAATCGAGTGTGAAAAACTGTTTATCTGGATTCAACAAAAAAACTTCAGGAGAGCTAAGTAAAAAAAGTGCAGTCTGAATTCGCTGAAATGTCAGGGTGACACATTACTAAGCGAGATGCCGACAGTAAGCGCTTCCACAGTTTACCCAAAATTTGCCAGATCGAAATTGACGTTACAATCCATTACAACGCGCGCTTGAAGAAACCAAGTGACTCCTAGGTCAGTTTAAGAAATGCATGGACGGTCCAGTAAACACAGGCGTCTCCGCGGCAGCCCATCTTGCAGGGCTTCACAGTGTGAAAATCTCTCTAAAGGAAATAATGCTGCCGTGGTGTGTCCTTCTGCGCAGGTTATCAGTAGAGTAGTTAGGGAGTTACTGTAAGAATGGGGGACAGTCCTGAAAAATCGGACGGACAATGGAGTTACCTTACATCAAGGGGGTAAAACTTAGGGACGGGGTTTCTGGCGTTTCGTCAAATCAAAAAATAGCTATACGCCCGGTCAAAATCACGCATATCAGCAGAGTGCCATAACTTATTCCCTTGCTACTTCTTCTGGGAAATTCTAAAACTACTAGTTGCGTTGTGGATACGCAGTTTTTCGACAAAAAGTGGGCGTACTCCTTCTTTTTCGGGAGGGTTTTTGAAATCGAGTCCCCATTTTTTTCTACTCTCCATTCACGTGGGACTCTTCTTATATGTACATTAGTTGGCCTACATCGCTGAAAATATGCTAATTTTTACCATTCTCTGATTATCTGATCTACAATAATGAGGCCTTCTGCACAATAGGTTAGCATCCTTTTGAAGGAACTCGCGTAAATTTCGCGACTCGTTCATCGACGATTGTTCATGTGGACAGATACAGTGTTCACCCATTATTGACCGTTTGCGAACCTCCGGTGTTACTATTTTGCCTGCCAAATTTTATCCACCGTGAATGGGGGACCTTTTTTGCTGAAAAGTTTGGAAGGATACTTTGAAAGAAAATTGCCTCTCTCTCACACTCTCTTTTTCTCTTTTCCACACTTACGTAGGTTGTTGCAGATAACAGTTTCGTAGGTGAAGGGGACAAGGAAGTATTCACAGGCCCGTTTCAACTCCCGCACGGACACTCCCGGCGGACAGGACATCTTGCCGGTGAGGTAGTAGTCGAGGATGACGCGGAACACAGTGGCGGAGATGTCGGCACCCACCGCCACGGGGATATCTACGGTGCGCGTGTAGGGACTGGTCAGTCGGCCCAGACAGCCGTTGCTACAGCCGCCGCCGCCGCCGCCGCCACCACCACTGGTGAGGCAGCAGGCGGGCGCGGACCGGGTGGAGCAGGTGGTGTGTTTGGAGAGCATCAATACGGCCGAGGTGAAGGCCGCACAGTCAGCCTCATTGGCCCAGTGGTCCACGTGGGCTCGGGTGGAGCTGCAAATGCTATTGCGACTGCTGCTGGCCGCGCTGCTGGCGCACATGCTGCTGCTGCCGGCGATGGAGTTGGCGGTGCTGGGGCCGCAAACACCAACGCCGGTGCTGGTGCGGCTCTCACAGGTGCTGGGGCGCCTTCGCACGGAGGCGGCAGCAGTCCAGCCCTCACCGGCGGCGGCGGCCGCAGCGGAGGCGACAGCACCTCCAAGCGCCAAAGTAGAGGCCTCATAGAAGGATGAGCTGAACATGCGGCCGAGCATGGTGTTTGGATGAGCCTGGAGGACGGCGACATCAACTACAAAACGCACTCCATCCACCACGAGATTCACCCTCTTTTGAGGCGCTACCGCAGATGATAGGAGGGCGGCATCATCACAGCCATCAAGGTCAGAGTTTTGACTAAGAAGCATAAACAGAGGGCGGGAGCTGGAAGTCAGCATGACAAATGGCAAGAGTGGCTGTCAAAATAATAACCCAAAACGGTAGTCACCGTTTTCCAAAAGGCGCCTGACATCAGACGTGGGCAGGAAAATTAATGGCTAACGATAGCGGTAGTATTAGTTGTTGTTAGTAGTAGTAGTAGTAGTAGCAGTAGTAGTTGTTGTTAGAAGTAGTAGCAGTAGTAGTAATAAAAACAACAGTAATAGTATTGACGGTATTAGTAGTAGTAGCAGCAACCGGTAGCCTCTACTACACGAAAGGGCGCTAACGGCTGACACTGGCGCCAAACAGGACATGGCGGCGACAGGCACCTTTCTCCGTCAGAATAGACGATGAAAACAGTACGGACTGGAGGTAAATTACGTGTGATTTGGATTACACACACACGATAGTTCGACCGTCGATTTCGACAATGTCCACCACAGAAGGGTGGTGCAGGGACGGTGACTTGTGTGCAAGTTAGTTTTAAGTGATAGAAGACGTTCACTGCAGCTATCACACTTTCTGTTCCCTTACTCGCCTGTGCCCGGTATCAAGACATAGTCAAGAAGACCGAAAACGGTGTCGGGCGCAGGTGAAGCATATGCCGTCATAGCCATAAACGGCAACAGCAGGTGGTGCGGCATGAGCTTGCATCTACGCGTGCCCAAGTTGGGCACGCGCACACCCCCGCCCCATGTTTGCCATTTGTTATGGCTCCGCATCCCAGAATAACAACGCCTGCCGCACCCTGATTTGGCCCCCGTGTTGGTCCAGCGCATCTACGACGCGGCCCGTTTAGGGGGCACATACACAAACATGATAGTTCGACCGTGGCATTCGACGAGGTCCACGAGCAGGGTGGTGCAGGTACGGTGACTCGCGCGTGATTTAGTTTAAAGGGATAGTAGACTTGCGCTGTATCTACCGCACTCTCACCTCCTCCCCCACTTACGCCCGGTGTCAAGACAGAGTCAAGAAGACCGGAGGTGGGAGAGGACGCAGGTGGCTGGCGCGGCTGGGTTCCCTAAGTCCTAGCCGCCCCTAGGCGTGCCAGCAGACTCCCCATGTTCGGCATTTGTTATCGGAGCACAACCCGAATAACGCCTACCGTACCCTGATGTGGCCCCGTGTTGGTCCAACGCATCTACCAGGTGGCCCGTTTAGGGGGCAGACACACACACACACACACACACACACGAGAACGAGAGAGAGAGAGAGAGAGAGCCAGAATGTTTCAAAGTAAACAAAAACGCGAGTAGATGGACGTAGAGGCTGACAAAGCATATACTTGCCACCCACGCGTACCACCACGCTCGTGACATCCACGTGAAGTAGGCGTAGGTAACTCGGGCACTGGAACTGCAGAGTTACTGAAACCATTCACATCGCCACTCCCCTCGACAGTATCACGTTAACGATTTTCACCACAACCCAGGCATCACATAATGAGGCCGGTCATACTTTCTCCTTCTTCCCATTTAAGAATCTGCAGTTTAACCTAGCCAAGAAAACTCCTGGGGGAAGGCGAGGGGTGGGGAGATTAAATGGGTGGACGGAGCAACATTAGCCGCATTTAGTTGGCGTCATGGATGATAGGCACCGTGTGGGCGGAGAAGAGCCAAAAGAATGACGTGACACAACGGTTCGCTGTTGGTACACGTGAGTCATTCCGCAAATAGGGGTGGGAGGGCGATGAAGAGAGACGCCCTGACGGACAAAGGGCTCATGCGCACAATACAATGCCCGATGGTGGAGAGACCGACCATCGGCCCGACCAACAAAGGACGGAGAATTTCCGCACTTTTCCTGGATGAAATAGCTGAGGCATGTGTTAATTTGTTGGAGATGGGCGAAAAACCGAACAAAAGTACCCCCCCCGTTTTGGGTGCTTTGTCTGAGGAACCACTGCATGAATCTCGGAGTGAACATCCATGGAGTTTTTCATACATAGTCAAATGTCCTACCTAATAAATTATTTGTAAGTACCGGGACTTATGGCGAAATTTTACACAATGAAGTGTAATTTTATTTAAACAGAGTACAATTCAAAACTTGCTGCCATCTCCAACCAAACAGCCCTCGTAGCAATTACTCAAACCAGGATAGTTGAGTCCACAGGTGGCCCGGGTTAAAAGGCGATCAACTAGCTAGACCGGATCTAGACTGACCAGAATAAGTACGTCTTTACCTTTTAGCATGCAAAATTTCCGAAGAAAACAAAACAAAAGAAGCGAGAACAACTGAGCAGCTAAGGCGAGAACTTAACTACTTTCTGAGATGTTAGGATACCGAGAGTAAACCTCGTGAACAATTAGCCCACAAGCAGTGTCCCATGTTAAAGTGAATGATACAAAAAGAGCGACTTGAAGATAGAAGTCAGCCCGTGAGCGAATGGCACAACAGGGAGCTCCAACTCCCCAGCAAACGAGTAAAAACGGACAGGGTATGCGGCATTAAACACCGGCTGCAGCTCTACTGAGCCCAAAATGCGATGGATCGCAGTCTTCATCGAGAACTCAAGCGTCAAGAAATTCACGAATGGTCTAGTTTCTGGTGTGGGCGATTATCTTTGTGACTGAAGTTAGAATCATGACCCCCTTTCTTTTATAGAGCTGGCAGCCACTTGTGAAAGTTCGTCACCCAGCTGCACAGTCAGTTTAGGCTCGTTCCATTATGAGTTCGAAAAGTCAAATGAACAAATAAATGGTACCGGCGATCGAGCAGCCTTCTTTCTTACTAACGTGCCTGTCGTTTTCGTCTACGCGCCAACATCGTCCGCTGACCAGTGCGGTAAAGAAACCTATCTGTTGAAGCTTCAACTCTCTGCCGTGGTCTGTTGATTGTTGCCAGGGTCTGAGTCCGGTAGTGGGGCTTCGAAAACTCATTTATTTGAACAAGGCAAAGGCGACGAATTCAGCAGAATTTAATGACACCATAAATTTTCGCGATCTCTTATTCAACTGCATACGCTCATTGCCTATTAAGTATTCCAGATGAACTGTCTGATTATACATCGACCTAGAGGGCTGAAACGTGATAGACAAACAAAGCATAAACTGTGGGTCTGGTACATGCGGGTGCACATGGTAGGAGGAAAAATGGGAAGTACAACCTACTGAACCAATCAGACGAGACTTAGCTGCTTATACTACAAAAGACACCTTCTCATTCGTAGATGAGTTAAGGAAGGAAAATTTACTTAATAAGCACATGATCTCACTTGGCGTGCAGAGCCTGTTCACAAACGTACCATTGGAGGAAACCATTGACATGCGGCCGATACATGCCTGGAACTAGCGCAACTTGGGGAACTACTGCAAATATGCACGAAAAACGCGCAGGTCCCGCTCAAGGGACAGTTTTATCGACAGATCGACGGTGTAGCTATGGGTAGTCCATTAGGGCCAGTCCTAGCGGACATCTTCATGACAAACCGTGAGCAAAAATTAGGTCAAAACTTACAACAAACCACAGTATGTGGATGACATGTTCGCCATAGTCAACAGTCCAAAATATGGAGAATTACTACTGAAGGTCATGACCAAGGCCCACACAAAGATCAAATTTACGATCGAGCATGAGAAGGATAACACATCGTCTTTCTTGTACGTAGGCGGGCAGATGGTTCCATTCAGAGATCCATCTATAGAAAAACCACTTGGAAAGGTCAATACATGCATTTTCTCAGTTTCGTTGCAATTAAGAGAAAACGAAATTTGGTCTTGTGCCTGTTCACTAGGGACACTAGAATTTGTTCATCAGATAGAATCGATGATGAGATCAGTTTCCGGAAGAATGTCTTTTTTAGAACCGGTTATCAGGGGAAATTCATCGATAAGTATCACCATCTCAGAGAAGAAATTCTTACCGAAATATCCGTGCCAAGAAAGCCGGTGAGCACCTATCTTCCTTTTAAAGGTGATAGTGTGTCAAATTTGATAAAGCAACGACTTCGATGCACGATTGAACGAACGTGCGCCGCCTCTAAGTCGTTTTTTTTATAATCCCCACCGCGGCCATTGCAGTTAGACCGACCAAAGACAGTCTGCCTATGCACGCCACGTCGAATTGTATTTATGAATTTACGTGTAGTTGCGGATGCAAATAAATTGGGCGCACGCAAAGGCAGTTGGAAACTCGGTAAGCTGAACACATACCGAAATGGCTGCTAAGGGCGGAAGAAAAAAATACCAGGAGTTCAATTCCAAAGCACCTGGTCGACAATGGCCATATCGCAGACCCAATGGCTGCATTTAAGGTCGTATTTCGTGCGACGATTAGGCGTCTCCTGCGCTACACAGAGGCAGCTGCAATACGGAGACGAAAACCAGAACTCGGTAAGCAGCTGGATCATGTGATCAACCTCACACTGCCGTGTTAAGAACTGATAATAGACGAAGCACCTCTTTAAAAGCAGAGTGCAATAAGAAACAGCTAAATCAACCCAAAGTCATAGAAATTGGTGTTTACCTTTCTGGGTTTGCCAAATTGACCACACAGATTGGCTCAACAGGAGTGGAAAGGCGGGTGTTGTTGCCGTAGCTGAGGACGGCCTCATCCTCACAGTCCGAGGCGAGGGCGGAGGAGGCGGAAGGGGGAATGCTGCCGTTGGCGGTCTGTGAATGCCTCGAAGAAGAGGGATGGGGTGATGAAAGACGCAGGCTGCCGCCGCAGCCACCTCCAGCCGAGCAAGGCAGAGAGGCCCGGTGATGGCCATTGCCACTGCGCACGGGCGAAGTTGGTGTGTACTGTCCCTCGGCCTCATGGTGAAGGAATGGTGAGATGTGACGGCGTGACCTGGGTCGGTAACGTCGGTGTCGGTGGGAGGACTTGACTGTAGTCTTCCGAGAGGGCAGGGGCGAGGAAGGAAGGTGGCAGGAGGAGGTGGTGGTGGCAGCGACTGGGACGGCACCAGCACAGTTCTCCGTCGCCGAAGCCATCGCAGAGGAATAATACACTGAAGTGGAGGTGTTGCAGCGTTTCAGAGCGGAAGCGCGACCACTGCCAGATGTAGCAGCCACAGTTGGCGTAGAGGAAACAGAGTTTGTGAGACAGCCTTGGATGAAAGAGGAGTGTCGGCGCTCGGTGTGGTGACCACTGCCTGGCTCCCCCCCTCTTCCGGCTGGTCTCCGAAACATCACCAATAACTAAATTCGGCCTATATTCGTCGTCTTGATCAGTAAAAGCAAAGTCCGTCATGGTGTGTACAACGCCAGTGGAAATATGATACCGGTGTCAGAGGTGAGGGCTCTGAGGAAGAGGCAGTTAGTAGGGTGACGTGTTTTTGCGATCCACCATTAGCGGTGCTGCCGGAGGAAGTGGGGTTGAGAATAGAAGAAGTGGTGGTGGGTGCTGTCTCGTTGGCGGTAAGAAGGCAGTCCAAGGAAAGAGGGCGAGCGCCATCCCGCAGGCTTTTAGCTCCAGGACCGGTTGAGTAGTCGTCACTGTCAAGACGCTTGTCCACGATGCGCACGCGGGTAGTTCGGGTGTGTTGGGTGCAGGCAACTGGAGTGACATTGGAGGGCGAGGTGGAAGGCTTAAAGCCGGCTCTGCAGTTCTCAGAGGGTGACCGCGTCCGCGACTTCGAAGCAGCAGAACAGATGGAGGCTACGTAGCCACTCTCCGCGGACAGATCGACCTCCTCCTCATCATCTGCATTGTGAACGTCGACTTCGTTGTCGTTTTCCTCGATAGTATCCCCGTCTTCACGTTCATCATCGGCGGCCCCACCGGGGCCACACACAGATTCCGCGGCACCCAACAGGTGCGAAGACTGAGAAGAGCGTCCAAGCCTGTGACGAGTAGGACAAGCGTTTAAGAGGATTCCATTGGTCTTTCGGCCACAGCCTGATTGGGGTTCCTGCGGCATGAGAAGGACAGAGGTAAAAGAAGAAGGAAGTTTAGTTGTAAGAGATTTAAAAAAGGACATCAAACACTAGACGAGGGTAGGACGGCACAGACAAACGGAAGCATGCCAATATCGTCAAGGCGATAAAGACACCTGACTACTCCAGTAGTACCTGACAGAGGCCTACTCTCGTACTAAGATGCGGGTGCGTGTTTGCATGAAAATGAGCCCCTAAAAGCCGACGAGGCAACAGGGCCTCCTGTCTAGATTTGTGTGATAATGTAGTGCGATCGACCAAAAAGAGTTGTCGATCAGGACAGAAAGTCAGCTAGAGTCTACAAGTCAATAGAGTTAGAAACGATAGTGCAACATGCGTGCCACGTTGAAATTGTTCATTTGATTGGAGCAGTGCCTTTCTGGTTTCCTTCTTCGAGTCGGGGCCGTCTCTACTCGCACAGCAACTGCTGCGGTAGCTGCATTGCTTTCAACAGAAAATCGCCTGTTTAGGTTTTTAATTTCTCCAGAGTAAATCCTTCGGGGAAAAAACTTTTCAGGGAGCTCGATGCGAAAATTGAAATAAATACACGAGCTGAAATCCATCAGCTACAGCAAGTAGCCAAGTATGGTGAACTACTTAACGTTTCTGTACTATTGACTGCTTTTGAGTAGTACGCAGATGGTTAATCTCAGCTCAAGTTTTCAAATTCACTTTTTTACTGCAGCTAAAGACGCTTGTCCCAATGGATTCACGCACGGTTCTCCGGCTCATTTCTGGAGGAAAAATAAATAAACTCGACAAATTAAACTGGAGCATATAACAGAACGCAAGCGCGAAACACCGGGTGACAAATTGATGAGCCGAAGCACTCGCAGATGCGTTATCTAGCGGCAAAAAAATCGGCGAAATTTGGTCTGGGCGTTTAGCTACCACCACCTGTGCTGTTAGCTGACGCAAATGATTAAACAGAAAATTGTCTGTTTTCTTGATTCCGCTGCAAGGTTCAACCCACACGATGACAAAGTCAGTAGTCTCTTGTAAGCAAGACGATAGACTTAATTCTGCGCACCTGGCCCCGCAACTACGAAAACGTACAGGTAGGGTAAGACCCTTTCGTACTGAAAATGACGACATCGCCTTCTTCAGAAGTTCCGTCGAGGATACCCGATCGTCCTTCGACTGAAAACTCGTTCTATTCTGACCATTTGGACTCAGAAAAACGTCGATAAAACTAGAGTATTGCTTCAGACCACAGCAAGTCGTCCTCCTATGCATGGACGATCAACCTTGTGGAGTAACACACAATGCCGATCTTAGCATAATGTTTTGTCTGGCAGGAACGTTAATATACTCGTCGAGGTTACTAGGGCTGCACTTTGACCTGCTAATATATTAACAAGTCGGTCTGGCGTACGACAGTGAACAGCGACCGGCTGCTAGAAAGCGTGCCATTATGTCGTAAATCTCAAAGGGAGAGAAGCGCACATTATGCCGCACGTAGAAACGCACAACAAGGAGGATTTTTATGAGATTTGTTTCGATAACGGTAATAAATTCAGCGCACGCACGCGTAAGTTACGTGAAACCACAGAAAACAAAAACTCCCACGGCGGCTGGGTGACCGATGGCCGGTAACGCCCACGTGCAGCCAGACACTGCTCACCCCGCGAATTTCCACGGTTCTGTCCAGAAGGCTGGGTCACAGAACCAACCACCCTGTCCTCACGCTGACCACGATGGCGACACGCGGAAGACAGCGGTAGCGATAGACAGGAGG
The DNA here is from genome assembly GCA_017591395.1 of Schistocephalus solidus. Classification (NCBI taxonomy): domain Eukaryota; kingdom Metazoa; phylum Platyhelminthes; class Cestoda; order Diphyllobothriidea; family Diphyllobothriidae; genus Schistocephalus; species Schistocephalus solidus. The sequence goes on along the minus strand of WEDG01007400.1, from coordinate 190,505 downwards.
GGCGAGACGAGAACACCGTGCGAACCGAGCCTTCGATGTGTCCAGAGGGGAGGGGGGACGCATCCAGTAAAACAGACTGATAACTGCATTCACACACAAGATCGTTTCCCGGGTGCTTGACAAAACATGTCATTTTTCGCGAAATTGTTGTGCGCCCGTCGCGTCAGAGATAAACCACGAACTGCTGCTGCAGCAGTCGACTCGTGGTGAGTAGTTCATAATACTTTCGAGTACAAGGCGATAAACTCAAACATGTTGTACCTTTGATAGTTCGCCCGACAAGAACCACTAAAATTGCGAGGAGGTAAAGTTCAGAAGAACAAGAATAGATCACTGGAACGTGGTGTTTATCGGCCTGACGTTTCATATTATCTATCTAACTCATCATTAGAGACGGTCGCAGACGGATAGATGCACAAGGTGAGCAGTATTTATAGTACATAGTGGCCACGCGATCACATGCGTACCGCATTCTCTATTCTCTTCCCTGTCGGCGCCCGGTGTCAAGAGAGTCCGGAAGACCGGAGGCGGGATCGGGTACAAGTGGTTAGCGCCACACTTGACTCGGATCCCACAGAGGGAGTGTCATAAAGGCCACGTTAAGAAGGAGCCATTGCAGCCCGACTCTCAGTCCAACAGTCAGCCACTTCGCAAAAACACGGACTGGGGGACCGTGCGGGCCAAGTTATCCCCTCAGTTGGCAACCTTCTAAGCCACGGCTTTTAGGGCCTCGTGATAGTTTCAAGCGCGTCAGGTTGTTTACAGTGAGGAAAGTGCGTTGAGCCGTAAACTTCACCCTCTATTCTCATTTTCAGGCAATTCTCACACCAATTCTCAAGTAGTTGCTCACTCGGCGAAAATCCAGCCACAAATTCAAGTTCAATGAGGCCAAAATTTTGCAGGAGGTGATAATCGCGTGAGCCATGAGTTGCTTGAATCATGGCTTACAGGCCCCCAGTCTATTAAAAGTGTAATGATCTCCCTAACCTTTAGGTGATGTCGAGACTCCGTTTGACCAAAGCAATCAGCCACGCTGGAAAGGCTCAGGCGAACGCATTTTCCAATGCCAATGTCGGTGAGCCAGACGGCCCAGCAATCACCGCGCCAACCTCCAACACGGGTGATGAAATTTCAACGGATGCCCGCATGCCGGCCATCAAACAATTAGCGCACCAGAGAACAGTCATCCTCGATGAAGGGGGAGCCGTTGATTGCCATAAGTATGCAGTAGCGCAGCGATGGCATCCTATAATACTACAACTCTCTGTGTACAAAGTACCTGTATCTGATACTATCTGTGAGTCGGAATCCGAAACGTCAGGCGAATAGTTTTTGTCCCAGCGATCGCGTCCACTTCTTCCGAGTTACTTCCTGGACTCGCATTTTTGCTTATGTCGACACATTGGATTGACTGCGAGGTCTGAGTATAATTTTCAGTTGGTAACCCTTCAAGCCACGGCGTTTAGCGCACCGTGATAGTCTCGGGATCGGCTCACACATGCAGCAGAGGAGCAACATGGAGAAGGAGCCCAGGATCATACTTCCCTCTCAGTGGGAGGTACGGGTTGAAAACACAACAAATGGATAGGGGACTCGGTGGGATTCGCATCCACGCCAGCAAAGGGCAGGCTTTAGTACAGCCAAGGCTCTTGCCAACTGAGCTACGAGGCCCCACTGGGAGCCGTGAGTTTCATCATGCTGGTTGAAAACACAAGGGGATATGGGCGGCAGCTCGGACCTAAGCTAACACTGCCTGGGCCTTCGTGCCACAAACCACCTGGTCACAATCTAAACGTGGCCAGGATTTTAACACAACAACAGAACTTAATATCTCTGAGCTCACAGTAGCTAGCAGAAAAAAGTTTACATTGAGAAGGATCCAATGTGGTCTGACCCTCGATTCGGGTGACTAGAGTTATCCCCTCGATTGACAGCCTTCCACGCCAGGAAATTTAGTGCTTCGTGATCGAATAAAAGCGCGTTGAGCCCATTTGTGTAGTCAATTGAGCAAACCGGAAGAAGTAAATGCCAATTTCCAAAGCTATTAATTTTTTATTCGCCCCTGTCACCCTTCCTCTGCAACATGTTCACCTAACAACCATTTAGTCACAGGTTTTCTAGAAGAATTACGCTCACTCGAAACCGCCACAGTATGTTTCTTATCCCAATGTTTTTATCGTTTCCCTGTGATGTCTTGGCATTTGGAGTGGAGTCCCTGTACATATATAGTAGCAGCGACAGGGGGATCGAGTGAGCTCACACGACTCTCTTCTACAGCAGTGGAGACGAAATACCGAAGTTTCAGCGACCGCGCCAGTGTCGTAGTGGACTCTGCTCGGTCAGGATGTGGATTGGCCTCCGTTTAGCTGCTTCAAGGGAAGAAAGACGTCGGACCAAGCATATCAGCAGAGAACGCATTAGGCGCGCAATGAATAACGCGTTCAAATCACCTCTGTCGGCTTTTTTGAATGGCCTGAGATATCCTCTTACGTGCGGAACGTGTCATTCGAGAAGTGGGTGTCCTTTACTCGAAGGGTGAGTTCTATCCCTACAATGTACGCGTGGAAAGTCCGAACATAGCCGATTGGAGGCGAAATCAGGCGCGGTGGTCAACAAGGCGTAAGGCCACAGTATCATTGTGAGCACTCGACTGCACTACCTTGAGCAAACTTACTGGTTCCAGACTCATCGTTAGTTCGTCTAATGTGATTTAATATCGGCCAATTTGAGTGCCTTGCTAAGAAGAGTTTTCACGCTAGGCCAACAGCGGAGTACTTATGATCTCAGAGTTGACAAATAACCAGATATGTGCTGGCAGCAACAGTTCAAATAGATCGCGGAGGCTTGAGTGTGGGTACGTCGGTTGCCCGATCATGGTAGCGCGCCATGAAGACCATCAACCGCTATTAAATTTCTTTTCTTTTTCTCCTCGAGTCGGAACGCTAGAAAGCGACAACCCCAAACTAGTGGGCCCGAGCGGCTGCTAAGGACCTGCCGATAACCCAAATTCCCAAGATGCCCATAATAAAATGTGCGAATCAAGTGTTACGATCCATGTTACGGTGTCGGTCATTGGTGGGGGGGAGTGGGGAGCTGAACGGTATGCGAGCTGCACTATTCAATCGAGAACGTGCGCTCGGTATTGGATACTGAGAGCCTAGAGCCTGGCAGTTTTGAATCAAAAACGGAGCACTGCTCGTTGATAACGACAGCATTCATTCGCTTGCAGTGAAAAATTGCGACTATCTAAATTTAGCATAGTGCAAAAACGTTTTAAAAAACTACAAGGATTTACAAGAAATGACGCAAGACGATTTTTATGAAATTATGACTCGTCTTTTTTTTACATGCAACGTCCAATTTGGTCTACACACTGAAACAAGCCAGGCAATTTAGCTGCAAACGTTCCGAACGCGGCATAGTCCAGTGGTCTGGTAGCCAGCGAAGGCAATGCTTAAAGACACGCAATAGGGTTAAATTGTTTTCGGGGGACTGAATGGTGTCTTAGCGCGGGCTCAAAATACGCCTGATTACACCGGCGATATCCTGTCAGTTTTCGCTAACAATACTGCTTCCCCGCCTTGATAGCGTTTGGAAATAGAAAACAGGTTAGATCAGAACTGAATAGTGCTGTGGACGCACCCTAAAACGGCAGATACACAATCTGTACCATTTTTATCCCATGGGGATCTAACTCGGTTGCCTAATAATCAACAAAAAATCGGCTACGAGTTTGGCTGTGAAGGCTTACATCTCCTTTCCCGTCCCATTATCAACAAAACGGTTATGAAAGACCGGAAGAGGACGCGTAAAGTTATTTGAAGTAAGGGAATAAAACAGACAGAATGTGAATTATTGCCGACTACTGACAATAAGTGGGGTTTCAGAAAGCGCCAGCGGTTCTTATTAGGCGGTGTGCTGACAGTTTCGCCCCGACGCGTAGAGCTCGCTGCTACTCCTCTAGTCAACAAAACGGATTAGCCAAAAATCGTTCAGTTACCGAGGCTGGTCTTCTCTATCTCACGGACGGGTGAGTAAACCAGGGCAAAAATGAATGTGCGCGGTGTACCAGATTGGTTTTAGTAAAGATTTCGCTGATTTGCCGTGATTATGGATCCCCCAGTGCTGGCTCTATTATCCCTTACCTTTCCTTAGTGGACACCCAGATGGCTTGCGCTTGTCCGGCGTAAAGACGTGGCTCATCTGCACGGTATGGGTTGTTACCTCAGACGCAGGGTCCAACCTTCGGAGGACAAACTGCTGCTCATACGTTCACGTTTGTAGCCGTGGATCGGTTTTTCTGACGCCCTGCAGCCGCACTGAAGTCGACAGACAACGACCGACTTGTCATCGCTAGATATGGCAGATTTTTGGCAGCAGAACTTGCCGGCGGCGGGCGGGGTCAGAGTTGTGGCGCCATGACTTCAACTGACTAAACCCCACAGCATGAAACGTCAGCGCAAAATTAACTTCTCCCGGTCAACGTCATTCTTTTCGGCACAGAAAACAGTCTACACCAAGCATTACGGAGAGTGGGGTAAATGACCCGTACTCGTGACCCAGTTGATACAAACCATACTCTGAGTGCTTTAAGTCAAAAAATACATAATTACCGGTAAGTCGTTGGTCCCGGGGGCTACGTTTGGTTATAAGAGCATTGTTTCATAGTAGTTCATGAGGGAGAAGTTCCACGGCCTGCTTAGAAAGCGGCGGTCTAGACACAAGCAGAAAACATCGGCAATATGACACACAAGTCCCTAACCTCTGAGCTGAGTGAACGCACCGAGCGCTCAGAAGCGTAACTGTGCATGCAAGCGTGTCGCTAAACTCGGACCTGTTACCATTCCATGCCCATGTACTTAGCCAGTCAGTGGTTATTCTTGTGGGCGTGGCATTCGCTAAGCCTGACGCGCCGTTGCTCTGGAGGCGTTCAAAACTCAAAACATGGTTTAGACGGTCCGCATGACCATATCGTGTCACGGCGTGCGTGACTAGCTCAACGGGGAGTCTTTGACATGTTGTGAACTGGCTGAGGAAGGCGGAACTGGTCACCTCGCTCGCTCCACTCATCTCTTCTTTTGGGACTAAGTGAACTATAGGACTTAGAAGAAGAGAGCTCAAACAGTCGGAGCACACTATCGTTTAGGAATGTGGTGTAGTTACTACGGACACGGCATCGAGCCCTCCAATCTTGCTTAAAAAGAACGCTGCTATATAAACAAAACCGAAGGCAACAGTGTAAACATCTATTGAGGCCAACCTTCCATGACAACTTTGCAGCGCAAAGTTGGCTTATTATTTTAGCTAAATCAAAAAACTGTCCGAATATTCGCTAATTGCAGCGATATTTGGTATGTGAATGGTAATATTGGGATGGGAAACCTTCGAAAGATGGCAGTATGTCATCGGTTCATATGCGCTAAACCGACTCTCGAACCGCAGGTCTCCGCACTTGAAAGCAGACCACGTACCTCACGATTTAACAGTACTCATAATCTATGAAACTTGATACTTCCTATCGGTTTTTGCGCGTTCACTAACAATGCTTAAGACATGGAGAACTGGATGTCCCAACTATTACTAATTAAATTCAAATACGACAGTTCGACCGTCGATACTCACTATGTCCACCGTATGCTCCACACCAGTGTGGTGCAGGGACGGTGACTTGTGTTGGATTATAGTGATAAAAGTCTTGCAAGGCATCTACCTCACTCTCTGTTCCACTCGACCCGGGTCCGGTGTCAAGACAGAGTCAAAAAGACCCGAGATGGGAGAGGGTGCAGGCCCATGCACTGTGATCCAACACAAAACAACACAACAACATAGGGAGAGCTGCTCAGATCCCAGTTGAGTGGGAGTCATAGAGGCCACAGTAAGAAGGAACCACTGCAACCTGACTCTCAGTTCGTACTCAGCGCAAACACACACTGGGCTGACCACGCGGTCTGAGTTATCCTGTCAGTCGGCAACACTTCAAGGCACGGCTTTTGGCACACCCTGATAGTTTTAAGCGCGTCAGATTGCTTATAGTGAGAAAAATTCGCTGAGCCATCGACCTCACGCTCTCCCTCTACTCCAAGAAGCAGAGCACCGTCTGAGCCGGTAAGTTGCCTGCTGCGGGAGTGGAGTGCATCCCAATAATACGCTATTCACAGGTTCAATCTGCATCGCAACCCACGGCCCCCTTACTGTCACGCGTGTGGGCTGTTGTACGTTTCCATCGCAGTGCGCTAAGCGAAGATCACTTTAATAAAAGGCACCGCACGAACCGACTGAGGGCCTAGGTGTGGTGATAATAGCTGCCGCCCTAGCGATCTACGTTACACCCATGTGGTACTCCACTTGACAGGCAGTTGCAAAGAGAACTAAAACTCGCATGCACATAGTCACAAGGCTGTTTCCTGCAAACGGTTAGCTCCTGGGTGACACTGATGGGACATACTGTAGTAGCCACAATAAAGGACAATAGAGCTCTAACTCAGTCAGAAAAAAGCGATGCGCTGATGCAAGCGAAGAGTCGATTTCTAGGAAGTAGCTGAGGAGAAGGAGGAGGAGGAGGAGGAGAGGAGGAGGAGGAGAAGGAGGAGGAGGAGAAGGAGGAGGACAAGGAGGAGGAGAAGGAGGAGGAGAAGGAGGAGGGAGGGAGGGAGGAGGAGGGAGGAGGAGGAGGAGGGAGGAGGAGGAGGGAGGAGGAGGAGGAGGAGGAGGAGGAGGAGGAGGAGGAGGAGGAGGAGGAGGAGGAGGAGGAGGAGGAGGAGGACTAGATCGCTGGGGGAGAAATTTTTGTACGGGGATTGGAGTATTAATAGGCTGCCATTTCTACGCAACCGTATTTACCAACATTATCAGCTTCAGCTTTACTTCAGACGACCACAGTTGGTTAGGTGGTTGCTTGGTGGGGGGCATGCACAGCCGGACACGCGGAGGCGGGAAGGAGGAATGACGCCAACCCTATTAAGGGACCCGGCTACACTGCATGAGTTAGTAGCTGCTCAGGTAGTGGTACTCCGACCTACAGTCCTTCAAGGAGCGTAATGACCCCTGGTGCTAATATTTTACCTGGGTGGAACAGTTGGTCATGCATGGGAGCGCATGTGAACAGCGCGTCCGACAATAAGCTGCCCAAACGCCAAAAGTAATGATAACATTGAGGTTACTTTAACGGCATGGATACTTCAACCGTCGCGAGCGACGAGATCCACCATTGTCCCAGGATGTTGGTCCAGAAGTGACTTGTAAAATAATCTGTTTACAGTGAAAAGAACTTGTGTAATCTATACTCCACTTTCTTTTTGCACACCCACCGCCTTTCGATGGCAAGGCAAGGCCAAGATTACCGAAGGTATGCATAGGACCAGTGGCTGACAAGGCTAAACAGCTAGTCTACGCGTGCCACTCACGAACAGCTTCCGATTTATGTGTCAAGTTACATTCAAAGGGAGGTCTCCGATTTTAGCGTGCCCGAACCTCTGTTCTGATTTGACCCGAGTTACCCCCTCATCCAACTGGCGACTATTAGCGCGCCGTGAAAATATGGTGTACCAGATTGATTTTAGTAAAGAGTTCACTGATTTGCCGTGATCATGGATTCCCCGTTAACGGCTCTATTATGCCTTGCCTTTCCTCAGCGCCAACGGTCTGTCCAAGTCAAACCCATTGGAAGTGGAATTGGGCGCAGTGGCTGAAGTAACATGAGTTAACTGTTTACAGCCTGACGTACGCGTACTGCTCCTCCCTTGTTCGCACGTAAATTAAATGTGACATTTCGCGCGGTGTCAACGCGAGCAACTTGCATCACATGCATGTTGAATATGACCGAATGGGTTAAATGGCAGGAGTGTCCACATAAATCATGTTGGTGGTGGTGGAGTTGGACAGTGGGAGATGGGTTGTGTGTGCTGGTACTGGCGGATCTCAGAAGAAGATGTGATGGTTGAAACAAGCACGTTATTGGTTTGGAAATTTGGATTCTCACTCAAACCCATCATGAGAAAGACAGTCGCAGTTCCCTTATCTGCGACTGTCTCTGATGATGGGCTAGAGTGAGAATCCGAAACCTTAGTCCAATAAACTTCTTGTTCCAGCGATCACATCTTCTCCTCCTTGAACTGTTTCCTGGAATGCCTGTTCAGTTCCATCAGTCCTGGTGGATCTGGAGGTCTCTAACGGGGCCAGTCAGCGCTCTGGACGTCCAATGATCATGTGCTTATCATCGCGGGGGTTACGTGCTTGCACTGTTAGAGTATCTGGGTCTTGCAGGCCTTTCGTTGTCTCACTCACCTCTATTAGGTTGGCTTCAGCTCATTGTATTCGTCAGATGGGGCACCTCTGCGCCAATGGCTTTAAACGCACACACGCATGCTCCACTGCTTGAAATCAAACGACGGAAAACAAAGATGATAATAACTAACAACGCTGAGTAACCCAGGAGAAGAGAAGCTGTATAATGAAAACCTCTGGTTCATACCTCGTCAGAGGAAAGACTGGTGGACGCAGATGGTGGCGGACTTTTTGAGTGGATAGATAGGCGCAAGGGCACACCATCCGAGCCACCGAGGGTCAAGCGGTGAGCTTGAGCCAGGCTGTGTGAGGTGGCACACTTTTCCCCTAAGGCCTTAGATAGCTCGTTGGGTGCAGATGAGCCGATATCCAGCTTCGTGAGGGCTAACTGAGTCGCCTTCGTGATGAGGGACATGGGCGGGTTTCCTGTGGAGTTGGGGAACCAGTCGTCGGGATCACCGGCAGCAGGAGGCTGGCCGCGAACGGGTGAGCGTCCGAGGCGCTGCAAGTGGAGCAGACGATTCAGTCTGAGGCTTCGTCTCTTACGATCAGGAGCTGCAATGGGCCACGTACAGGCGCGAAGAAAGCTGGAAACACCCGTTTGGTTGTGTGAGGACGACGTGGAAGAGGGGGATGAGAAGAGCCTATTGCCCGAAATTAGATGCCTGTAAACAAATGAGAAAGTAAAGGGGTTTAAAAAGTCCGTCGAGTACAGGTATGGCAAGGTTACAAGTACCCCCACATTACAGGTGACCTTGTGCTAAAGCCAAGGGAAGGTGGGGTTGAAGTCAGTGTTGGGAAGGGAAGTATAAGGGTTGGATTTATTCTTCAAGATTGGATACGGGAATAGGTACATCTGGAATCTAGCGCAAGAGGGAACTTATATCCGTGTCCAAACCGATTACATATATTATACGTCACAAATATGTCAGACCAACGTTGGCTTGAGGTCAGACAACTGATGCTTTATCAGGCGCCAAAATTTATTCGTTAGTCTGCCCTTTGCTGATCCCGACCGGGCTCTCACAGGTGGCGTAGTGACAGATAAGAAGCGATAAATGCTTGCAGCCCTAGGACGCTTGGATAATCAAGTTCTCAAGGAGCTTATTTGTATCCATCGGGTAGTTGTACTCAGAGGGGAAGGGGGGCTGGGATGTAAATTAAAGGGAGCGGTTCGAGCAAATCTGGCCTCGCAAGCAAGCCAGGGTGATGAAAGCCAAAGTACAAGTAACTACTCTTGACAGCTGATTACCCTGAAGAATCAGAGCACTTAATGTCGCTTCATTTTAAAGAAACGGACTAGTGGATCGAACTGAGGTTGGGGGGTTCGACACGGCTGGCTGAGAAAAACTAATAAGGTGGAGATAGCCAGTTCAGCCCCTGAAGCTTTGTCGATACATGGTTAGAAGACTGTCAGTTCGACTGTCGTAATCCGACGAAGTCCACCGTATGCTCCACGGAAAGGTGGTAAAGGGACTGCGACTTGCGCACAAATTAGGTTTAATAGTTTACTTTCACAGCATCTACCGCACTCTCACTGCCCTTACCCACCTGCAACCGGTGTAAATACAAAGTCAAAAAGACCGCAGGTGGGGTCGTGCGCAGGCAAATCATCTTTTATGGAGTGGGAGAGCGGAGTGCGACATGATTCTGTACGTACGGATGCTCAATGTTCGCCACGCACACCCCCACGTTCACCATTCGTTATGGGAACTCATCCCTACTACTACTACTACTTCTACTACTAGTATTATTAATAATAATAATACCTGCCACACCCTGATTTGGCCCTTGTGTTGGTTCAGCGCATCTACCACGCGGCCCGTTTAGATAGTATCATAAACAGAGAGCCTGACATGTCATAACTACTCAAGCTGCCACGCGAAGAAAGTTGGGGTGCTAACAGAGTGAAGTGCAGAGGTTGGCAAAAAATGCCCTGCAAAACTACACGTAGTCAATTGCCTAGAAGGTTATGGCATCGCCATCAGGATGGTGGAAATTACCCATGCCCGATCAAAGGCAATAATGGGCCATTTCGTGCAGCTGGCAAGACATCGCCCGACCATGCGTTTGTACCGTAGATCATTCGTTAGATTTGAATAAATGCTGGTGAGGTTACCAATCTCGAGCTATGCAACATTAAAAGGCAGATAAAGCGGCAGGACGAACAAGTCACGTGTCCATGCCCATTCGCTGATCGTCGTCTATTAGAAAATTATTCGTGCACGCGAGACTACTGAGACGAGAGGGTGTAACTTCTCTCGGGAAATTGTTGATATTAAGTGAGCAAAATTACGCTGATTTTCGAGATAAAATAAATAATTCAACAAGTTGCCAAAGGCAACGGAGGGAGAAGCAGTGTTGGGTGACTGGTTAGGCGGAAATTACAACGGTTAGAGAATAAGCAGTAGTTGAAGTCAGAGGCCGTTAAAGCGCAGGTCTTCAAGGTATCGTGAAAACAAAACCCGAGGCAAAATGGGATAGGAATAAGGACGCCAAGTGATACGTCTTAGATGGCTGCAATATCAATCCGTAGCTTGGGTGTGGAGCTGCAAAATTAAACCCAAAAAAACATGCTACAAGATTTATTTTGCAGTTTGGCTGAAAGCAGTCTGGTCAAAGATGAATGTGGTTAGAAAAATCCCTGAAAAACTTAAAATATCTTACTTTTCGCTCATCCGACGCAAAAAATGTTTAGAAACATCTGTGGTCCGCAACCTATTGACAACTAAGTGTTTCTTCGAACTGAGGGTAAACTTGCAGTGGGGTCTCTGCGTGGTAACTTTCAATACCTTTTACGTAGTCGGAATCATGCGCGTGTAGGTATCAACACGCCTATGACATGCACAAGCATGGATTCGTCCTCGTACGTAATTGAACGTTGACCCATCTTCAGTCGTATTGACTGCCTTGTTATCTGAAACACAGTGGGTGTACTAAAAGTGAGTAAGATGCTTCGAAAGTCACTAAAATTCACGTGCAAGCCACCACAACGTCTAATTTGGATCTGTTTGCGATTCGGGAAGTCGAGGACGGAGCTTTCGTCCGGAGTACTTGTTGTCATTATGATTGCAATTGGTGCTGCAGGTTAAAGTATATCCATTTCCACCGCAATAAGCAAGTGTTTTCAGTTGCATCAGGAGGCCGCTGTAGTTTGCGGATCACTCCCATTCCGGGGCTGTGAAAATGTGAGGAAGCAACCCAGAAACGTCTTAAGGGCATAATTTACTCCATATATTAGACATGCCTTTCGCTCGTTATATATCCTTTCGCGCCCAATTGGGAAAGTGAAAGGAGTTCGACAGTTTGGGTTAATAACAATAGTAAAACGTGGGCTGCGTTGTTTTTAATAGACAGGCGACACGATTATAAGCTTTTGGAATTTAAACTTTTTGATTGTGAGTTGCCGGGTTTTTTGGAAGCGGTTGGCAACCGCCTTTTCTCCCAGGCATCCTTTAACGGCATACTTATTATCATCACCAAAAACCACCAAGGGCTTAGGCATAAGAAACACAACCTACGGAGCGGCTCCAAAACTCGTTATTGCCACCAACTGGAGGTGCAAGTGAGGGCATTTATGTTAGTACAAATCAGATGGATGGGACATGGGAAAAAGGGGCGGCTGAGGAGTAGCGTACAGGGTTTGAAGCTTAAGAAAATGGCAAAATCTAAATTACAGAAGAACGGCGGGCAAATTGAATTTGATAAAAATGAATTATTCATTATACCAAATTTTGAAAAACTCGGCGGCCTCAGTAGGATAAGAACCCACGACATCAATGAATAGGCCTGAATACAGCCAACGCTCTAGCCCCTTGAACTAGGAGGCCCCACCGGGAACCGTGAGTTTACTCACATTTGGGCCAAATTACCCGCCCAGCCTACTACAACGTGTGGAATCGACCAATTCTGATATGGTAAGCTGGTTGCCAAAGCAGGAATTCCTAAGCAAGCAATGAATAATCCACCATGTGCAATTAAGTAGCTAAGGGTTTTAAGACATTTGAATAATTCATTTGATGCAAAAGACGACTTGGCGAGCATACGCGCTGCTTTTGATAACTTCTCTTCAGGCCAGTAAAATTATAGGGAAACGTTGGAACGTAGTATTAAATTCCTACTACGTTCCAACGTTTCCCTATAATTGTACTGGCCTGAAGAGAAGTTATCAAAAGCAGCGCGTATGCTCGCCAAGTCGTCTTTTGTATCTTTTAATGGGAATTTTCGCAACTTTAATTCATTCGACCTAATTTGAAAAAGCCCGACAGCCTCGGATGGAATCGAAGCCACAAGGCGGAGGCTTTAGTACAGCCAATGTTCTACCCACTTGAGCTACGAGGCCTCAGTCAGCCAGTTAGCTTACTGTATCAGAATTGATGAATTCCATACGTTGCAGTAGGCTGGGCATCTAACTTGACCCATGTGATTAAAATCACGGCTTTCAGTGGGGCTTCGTATCTCAAGTGGCTAGAGCGTTGGCCGTAATAAAGTTTCCCGTTGCTCCCGTGGACTCGAATTCCATCGATAACGCCGTTTTTCCCAATCGGGTCAAATGGATTAGTCAGATCTGCCAAAACCCGTAAAATGAGGATTAACGTTAGCAACACAAAAGCCCTGCTTTTTGTTCGATGAAATAAGGATAGTCAGATAGACCGGGCATTCAGATGGCATAGGTGGGATGAGATGGGTCACTTCTGGATTTCAAAATTGCTTAGTCAATAGCGGTCATAGTTGAAGGATTAAACTACTGGATAAAGTACCACGAGCCCAGCTCTAGTAAGAGACAAGGCAAATGAAAACAAAGCTTTTGTCAGTTTGACCGGATAGTCCATCCCGAAAAAATTATGCTTCAAATCTTTCAGTGCTATAATAATAAGTTCGGATATCATTGATCGATGACGGCAAAAAACGAAAACGATCATTCTAATGCCCTTGTATTAATCGATGGAACTTATTGATAACTGATTGAAAGTCGTCATGCGATCACTGGTGTGGACTACACCTTCAAATCCAAGGTAAAATGGAAACACCAACTGCTGAACTGCGAGCTGAAAACCAATTCCAATCGTATTACGAGAATATCAAAGGTAGATTCATGAATGAAGGAGGAATTTGCATATAACTAAGTCAGGAAAGCATATGGGCGGGTCAAAGCCCAAACTGAGTACCATCGAGTGCTTAGTAGAGCCCTACGCATAGGGGGGGTGGGGGGAGCAAAGGAATTATATGGAATTCAAATAATTTTTGAATGCTAATGTTTCTGTCAATTCAAGAACCAGGCAGTTAGCGCGAGCGGCTCAGCAGGGCTTAACGGCTGTTTCACAGTCATAAAGCAGGGCGGCCGCGACCGTAGCCTCCACGTGTGTCCTTGTCATCTGGTCAACGGCACGATGACACCTCAGGCACATCCAGATCCGGTAGAATGTAGTGCACGCGATATTTACACAGCGCTTTGTCAACCCTGACGTTGACCGACCGGTAGACGGAGGATCTGAGGTTACCAATTATTTTACTGCTTTAACCCCCGCCAGCCACCTAGGAAGGTGGGGATGATTTTATGTGCGTTGGAGCGAGAAGTATTCAGCCAAAGACGGATTGCGTATCGTAGATGGAATATCCAAGGAGAGTGATGCCTTCCCGTGCAGTACGAGGTCGTGCTCTACCTGGCCGTCTTTTTAGTCGTGGACCCTATTGAGCAGAACTGGCCTCATCGTAGTCAAAAGAGGACTGGTGAGAGTGCATAGGCTTTATAGGATGCGAGCGTTCATAGCGAACTGTCCGCCCTCTTCACTGCAAATGCTAAATTTTTAGCAAGAGTTGTGTTAAGTTCGGGAACTTTAACAGTTGCTTTTAAAATAAATATTCGGTTAACTGAACTAAAAGCTAACGCGAAAACTGAAGAAGACGATTTTTTGTCCAAAATTATGAAACTATAGCTCCAGTATTCGTCTCAGGGCGACTATTTGGTGTACACAGTTACCGCGATGGTGAAAACCACCCTGGAGCGAACAGTTCCGGAAGATACTCGCGAAAATCACTGCGTAGCAGATAAGCTGTCTGTTGTAGTATGTGCTATCCACCTTTAAAGAAGCTGGAACGTCTTATGTAACTGTTGAACATGACATTCATGCGAATTGTAGTCTTAAGTTGATTGTGTGTACTTCGATTACTATTACTACTTCTACCCTACACTGCCGTGAATATGCGCGATTTAGTCGGCCTCTATGATGTCGTAGTTGTATCAGTTTATGCTTGATGATCCGCGTTAGCATCTCATTGATGACGTTGCTAAATAGGAACCATTTATTCACACCAGACAATTGAGCTCCATAATGATACAATAAAGAAAGACAGTTGTTGGCGTCCCGGTGAAAGCGATTGGCTATCTAATCGCATCGAAATTTTTGCACATCAAACTTTTGAGGCAGTGTGGTACTATGAGACATTAGCTCAGTCGAGCTATCACGGGCATGGTCTGACCTATGCTCGCTATTGATTTGAGCTTCAGGTTCTGGGAGACAGCTGAGGGCCGCACTTGTCTAGTCCACTTAAACAATAATGTTGACAATCTGTGCGGCAATCCACACCTCACCTGAATACCAAATTAACCTATTTTTTTCTGGGTGCTCAGACCCGGTGTCGGTCATAGCCATCTGAATAACCCGGAAAAAAAAATCCGGTCATTGGCACATGAATTGCGCATAAAACTTTTAGTTGGAGTAGTTGAGCCAGCTTTGTGGACGCGCGAAGTCCAACCCCTAAAGAACTATTTTGATATCGGTGGAAGGAATCGAGGGCCAAATGTCACCAAGACCGAATGGGGGCAAACATCAGATTAGTTCGATTTTAATAGTACTAGACGTTACCTTGCTCCACCATTAAGTTTAAACTCTGTTTGCCTATCTAGTGTACTGAGGGAATGTGCGGCCACAAGCTAAGACATAATGCTAACATAAGTGGCATTTCGCCTGGAGGTATCATTTCTGCAAGCCGTTGAAAGGGAAATTCTGCATCGATATGTGAATGGCACCAGTTTACCCAACCTTCTGGTGGCGTCTATAGACTATAGACAAATTTGACTAGACGGTGTATTTGTTGCAACCATAAGCTGTCGAAGAAACATTAAGTCATCGTTAAAAGAACGACTTTGAAGGCAGATGTGACCAGATGGCAGGACAGAATACCGAAGATGAAGACCATGTTATAGTAGATCAGATTTAAAGTGAAAGTATCGTAAAAATGAAATATTCAACCGTTTCCGGGATACAAAACGATGTCAAAGATTAATCAAAACCCCGAATCTTACGAGGTAAAAAATGAAAGCATAAAAATGAAATATTCAACCGTGTCCGGGATACAAAACGATGTCAAAGATTAATAATAACGCCGAATCTTACGATGTATTTTCCATCTTCGCGTAATGAAAATTTGACTGCGTGGGATAAATACCATCCCTGAGCGAGATAACTATGAAATGCCATAGGCCACCGGCCAACAGGTTTACGAAGCAACCGCTGACATTTATTTTAAAGCGTAGGAGCGAATTTTGAACTTAGCAATAATAACATAGGAAAGCTTCGTAACAATAAGGCTAAGGTAGTTATTTATTTCCCTGAATAATTTTGTAGTAATGAGGTTGAAATACACCCACAGAGGAGATAATCGCTGGTATTGAATGACCACAAAACAGGGGTGAAATAACGAGGCGTCAATGATAACGAGTATGGATATGGCGGACCATAAAAGTTCAGATACAATCTCTAAAATCGAATAGTTACGGGAAATCTGACCCAAGAAAGAGAAAAATATCAAAATAAAGAGTGCAGAATTAATTTTTTCGTAATTATTTCCGTTTTGAGTTGTATAAAAATTATACAATGATATACACGCAACGTTCGAGGTAAGTAAATGCAACACGTGGGTGACGCACCTACGATTTGTGTAACGAATCCTCTCCTAGCTAGAAATCATGTCGTTATTAAATGGTAATAATTTGGAAGCAGTAAGTATGACCACTAATCATGCTTTCAAAAGGTTGTTAACTCGGTAATTAAACTTCGTAAATCCTTATATGCCTTCTGTAATGTGTTGGTGAGATTGACACGAAACCACTCTTGCTAAAGGATGGGGAGTATTCTCACGTGATCACTCCCCATCAGCTAGCTTTAACCCCTATTAACACTCTTCTCTCTTTCAGAGTTCAAATCGTGGTCCAAGAACGCCTCGGGTAATCAACATCAAACTGAAAACAACCCTTTTATTTTATCCTTAATTTCCCTCGCAGCCGGCTGCGTCCATCTTTTGACCTTCTTATTAATATTCTCGTTGTTTAAAACTACCTCCCCCTCTGTTATTGTACCGTTCGGTTTTCGATTATTTTCACATTATCTCTTGATTCATACTCTTATTATCCTATCCTCTGACATGAGATGTATGCGTGTTACGCTATGTTGCAATTATTAATCCAGCCGTTCCATTGATGCCTCATACTTGGTCCACCTCGGACAGTCACTCTTTCTCTATCGACTGAATTACCGCCGCTTTACGCAAACTCCTTACTCAGTCATCATCATCAGCCCCAGAGTCCTCTAGACCCCCAATTTACCAAGCAACCAATAGTTTTCCCGACTGGAATGTACAGGCAGAATGATATCTTGCGCACGGGCCATCCCGCACTAAATGGAACACTTATTTGGACTTTCGGACCAAATGGCAAAATGGCACTTTCTATCCCTTTTCAGAACCCAAAAATGTTTGAATTGCCTATATGTGGTACTAGAATGCCTTTTTGGCCACCAAGAACCCTTGATATCCTTACACAATCAATTCTGTCTCTTGACACAATAACCTATTGAGAGCGCTGACTTGATGCTCTGTTTAACTTCAGCAGCAGGGCTTTCCAGACTCTCAATTTCCGGAGCAGGTCTTCCTGCGGTTCACGGTTGGCCTCCGATCAGTGACGTTAAACTTTAGTTTCGCATTCGGTCTCCCGACAGTGCGACCGTCGTAGTCCGACGATGTCCACCGTATGCTCCATGGGAAAGTGGAGCAGGGACGTTGACTTGCGCGTGATTTAGTTTAAAGTGATAGTAGACTTGCGCTGCATCTACCGCACTCTCTCCTCCTCCCCCGCCTGAGCCCGGTGTCAAGACAGAGTCAAGAAAACCGGAGATGCGAGAGGACGCAGGTGGCTGGCACGTCTGGGTCCTCCTTAGTCTTAGCCGCCCCTAAGCGTGCCACCACACCTCGATGTTCGGCATTGGTTATGGGAACGCAACCCGAATAACGCCTGTCGTGCCCTAATGTTCCCCCCTGTTGGTCCAACGCATCTACCAACTTGCCCCTTTCGGTCTCCCACAGACGTACTGACAGTCCTTCAGACTGTGAGAGTGTTCGAGTATGCCCCAACACCGGGAACATAATCAATGCATTCAGCAATCTCCAGGCCACAAAACACACCTCCGACCAAAGATCTACTCTCCAACGCCCACCAAGCAACTCGAAGGACTGCTGGTTCTGCCAACAGTTCAACGACTGAGCTCGCAAATGTGGCCACAAAAAAACCAGGGTAAGAAATCGGTCAGTTAAGTGTCCTCAATTTCAACCCACACAATCTGCCGATCCCCCACTGACAGTTGCTGGTACCCTCGATGACATTTCTGCTAAACTTCTAGCCGACACTGGTGCCATCCGGTCTTTATAACAATCCCATAATGTCACCGCCCCACACTTCTTTCTCCCACACATTCACTTACTTAGGGCGGTGGGTGCACGCTTGCGCTGTAGCGGTAAACAGCAAGTTTCTGTTTTCCTCCCAAACTGCACTGCCGTTACCCTATGCTGAGGTATTAGATATTAATGTGGATGCCAGCATAGGGTTAGCCTTTATCCGCACGCACCATCTCATCTTCGACCCCAATGACCCGGCAATATTTTGTCTTCCTCGATCAGCCATCGCCAGCATCACTTTCGATGATCATGCTATCGACACTACCCTACCTACTGAATCAGCATCAATTGATGACCTTCTGACTTGTCAAAACATGCCGGCTCCACACCGCCAGGCCCTTAGAAACACCTTTATTCCATTCTAGTAGTGGTTTATCTAGGCAGGACAGTCAATTTGGCGTACTGGACTGGTTAAGTATGAAATCAACACTGGCACCGCCCCACCACAGTGCCAACCACTCTGGCGAATACCCGTCCACTATCAGATACTACGTGGCCAAGATAAGTTTTTATCAGGAGATGAGGCGATCACGGGAACAATAGGTTTAATATCCTGACGTTTCAAAATAAAACAAGATTCCATCTCCGCGCAGTTTGAATTCAGTTTAAATTTTTCAACCTCCGAGGAATTTACTCCTTTTGAGATTCGGGCCTACTGGTCACTCTTGTGGACTTTATCTATTAAGCTTTGGATTCTATTCGACGTACTCTTCGTCCTCATAAGCTTACTGCAGGATAGCCGCGGAAACGACTGATATCTTCCTCCTGTGTCCTTATCGCTAGCAGCTCTACGAAATCTTCCAGTCTACGAAGTGCTGAGTCATTTAGATATTTTATTCATAAAATTTTTCCCGCTTAAAAAACGTCGCCCACTAACTTTAACATCCTTTACCGTTTTTGCAGTCTATCCTTATCTTTTCCCAGTAGCTT
Source organism: Schistocephalus solidus (assembly GCA_017591395.1). Classification (NCBI taxonomy): domain Eukaryota; kingdom Metazoa; phylum Platyhelminthes; class Cestoda; order Diphyllobothriidea; family Diphyllobothriidae; genus Schistocephalus; species Schistocephalus solidus. The sequence goes on along the minus strand of WEDG01007400.1, from coordinate 171,563 downwards.
TCCCGATTACTCGGAGAAAGGACCATCAGGAATTTAAGTGACCCTCTTAAAACTATGTTTTCGCTTCCTCGAGTCGCCCATGAACTATGATGTCTCCTTATATCACCAGTAATCCAAACGATGAAGTCATTCGGACGTACACATTCGGTGGTCCACAGTCTAAAATGCTGCCGTTTCTTTGGATACTAACCATCATCAGAATTCAATTCTGGATCATTGACTTTCATTGACTTTCAAAAGGCCTTCGATACTGTGCCGCACGAGAGACTGCTTTACAAGCTAGAAAGAATTGGAATCAGAGGTTACCTCCTCAAGTGGATCGAAAACTTCCTCGTGGGTCGGCGCCAGGTTGTGTGCATCGGCCAAGAGAGGTCAAGTTCTGCTGCGGTCGAGAGTGGGGTTCCTCAGGGTTCAGTACTAGGGCCAATACTGTTTTTAATATACGTGAACGATTGTGTCAGGAATCTCGACTGTGAAGCAGCAATGTTTGCCGACGACATTAAAAATCTGGAATGTAATCCAGAGCCCTGCTGACGAAGATAAACTGCAGATCAACCTAACTCGGTTGGAGGAGTGGTCGAATCATTGGCTTTTGCGGTTCAACGTCGATAAGTGTACAATACTTCGCTTAGGCAACCCGTCTGGATCTGCCGAAAGTAGAAGTTACTTTCTCAACGGTGAAGCCTTAAAAGACGTGGAAACCCAAAAGGACCTTGGTGTGCTGATGACCACCACCTTAAAAACCATCTTCTCACTGCTCGAAAGTGGCGAAGAGGGGCAATTTCGGTGTTGCATGCCATCAGACGAGCCTTTTTGGATTTCGATGAAGATCTTTTTGCTAAGACCTTTGGAACATTCATTAGGCCACATTTGGAATATGCTATGCACGCCTGGAAACCCTGGACAGTTCAAGATCAGAACTGCCTCGAAAGAGTCCAGAGGAAAGCCACCAAAATGGTTAGAAGTCAAAGCTCCTTGCCATATCCCACCCGCCTAATGAATCTTAATCTGTTCCCTTTGAGTTATAGGCAAATGCGTGGTGATCTCCTGCAGACATTCCGCATTGTGAAGGGATTGGATTGTTGCCTGGAATTCTCGGACTTCTTTGAATTTGCCACCACGACCCATCTCCGAGGTCACCCATTGAAACTGCGTGTCCAGCAGGCGAGACTGGATGTGCGCAAGTTCTCCTTCTCTGTCAGAGTGGTTAAACCATGGAATGCTCTCCCTGAATACGTTGTGATGTCACCATCGCTGGAAAGCTTTAAAAGGAACCTTGACAGTTTTATGTTCCGCAACGAGCCTGAGCGATGAGGGCATTTATCTTAACCCTCGAGAGTCGTGCACCACTTGTCAAATTTTATGACCGCCTTTTGTACCTTGGCAACCCACACGGTTTCTCTGTATACCGCACTTAATTTTACGTTACAAATAGGGTACTCAAAGGCCCATGCCTTTTTCCCTCAATAAATTGAATTGAATTGAAAAAAAAAAGATGCTGAGGAATTAAGTTCATGTTCAGTTCAGTTCAGTGTATTTGAGGAAAATAGGCTTACGCCTTTGAACTCCCTATTTGTTACATAAAGATAGCAAGGATACGAAGCAATGTAAAGAAGTTACAGTCATGTGAATGCAGGCAGATTAACGTGGTTCACTGATATTGTTAAGGTTAAGTGGTCACATAGTCTTTGTGAGATTTTGTATAATACGCCTAAGTGATCAAGAACTAATAATCTAGACGGTTCATTATCTCATTCCGAAATGCTACTGTAGTATTAACCTACTCTACCACATTACCTTATTTCCCAAAGCCGTTTTTTCTCCTACCTTCTATTCAAAAATAAAGGCCTATTGAACTCTGCCTCCATTTTTAAGGTAGGAGTTTTTTTTCACTGCCTATTTTTTCTAGTTTACCATTAATTTCAAACATCGCTAACTGTCGACTGAGCAGGACATGTTCTGCCTAAATTATTAAGTATTTGTAAATTTTATCTGCACAAGCATTAAGCATACTTGATCTAATCTTCTGCAGAGGTTGCCTGTCTTTGACAGTGTCATCAATAGGCCCGATTGGGAGCTCAGACCATGATATCGTTGTTTCTACACTACAACTCGAAACCGCTGAAACGCTTTCCAAAAAATATAGCTTTTTCTTTGATTTCGATTTATTTTATTTTATTTATTTATTGCCAGTTTACAGGCAAGGTCAAAAAATATACAGTAGACGGTCAAGCTGACAGTGAAAAACTCCTGATCGTTGTTTCAGGTGTTTTCAGGAGAAAAAACTGCAGCTTATTGAGTAATTAAAGTTCTGGACAGGGACACGTTAACACAGGTGCCCGGTGAAGAACCTCTCCATTCAGTGTTACGGATCCAATATTCTGCACCAGCAGGTATTTCGGCGAGCGGCTGTTCGCTGTCGACTGAGAAATAAGCCGATTAAGGTCTGCAGAGCCAGTAATATTGCCCTCAGCATGAAGACTGGCACAGGATTCAGAGTCCATGAACGCCATCAGAACCGAAGAGAGCTTCAACAGAGTCAGCACCCATAAGTTTTGGAAGGTGTCCTGAATGTAGAAAACTAGTGACAGTTCGCGTAAACAAGGGATAGCTTTGCTGAATTTTGATACTTCTAGGTAATTTATTCCAGATTGCTATAGCGTTTACCGAAAAAAACTGTCGGTATCTAACTGTGCGTGCCAAAGGAAGAAATAAAAATACATCTCGATGACTGGTGCGCCGAGAGTGGTCGAGGTGCCTCAGAGATATAAAGGGGGTTAAATGTACGACTGTTTAGTTGTTTAAACAGTAAAAATAGTCCCTTCTGTAATCTGCGAAGCCACAGCGGGTCAAGGCTTGTAAGCTCACAGCGTTGGTGATAGGACAGGTTTCGGTGATCTGAATAGAAAACTCTTTTTGTAAAGAAGTACTGGACTGATTCTATCTTCTTTCGTTCACTAGCATGCAGAAGACTAAATATAAACGAGCAATATTCCAGACTAGGCCTGACATACATTTTATAGAGGCTGATTCTCATTTTGACGGTTTTGAAATTTCTGAGAATAAACCCAGTAGTTTGGCGTGCTTTCGAGACAATCAGGGCGCAGTGCTCTGACAGATTAAGACTACTAGAGTATGATATGCCCAGATCCTTTATAAGTCCAGGCACGTTTAGATCGTGACCGTCTATTCTTAGGTGGGGCTGATGGTTGTCGCCAATAACCATCACGGAGCACTTTTGCCAAGAAAGTGAGAGGCGCCATGTGCGACACCACTGAGCAAAGGCCTGAAGATCCGTTTTTAAGAGCTCAAGCACGATGTTGCGATCAACCGGTTTATACCGATAGGCAACTTTTAAATCGTCAGCGTACAGAAAGGGCCTACCATACTGAAAACAATCAGGAACATCGTTGACAAAGAGGCAAAATAGAAGCGGGCCGAGCACGCTGCCCTGAATAACTCCACTCCTCACATGCGTGGGGTTGGAGATAACATCAGAAATTTTAACCCGTTGTGCGTGAGCATTCAAATAGGAAAATATTAAGTTCAGAAGCTTGTTACCTATGCCGAAGGAGGCAAGTTTCAGCAGTAGGAGATCATGGTCAACACGATCAAAAGCCTTAGTGAAATCGAAGTAAACGGTGTAAATTGCAAAACCGCTGTCTCTAGATTGTAGCACATGATCAAAGAAAGAGAGCTGGCAAGTGTCACAAGACCTTTGTGCGAGAAAACCATGCTGAGCCGCATTAAGTTGGTTATTTTCTCTTAGGTGACACATCATCTTTTCTTTGATCAAGGACTCGAAGATCTTCGAGACTGCTGGTAGTGTATTTTTTGGTCTAAAGTCGTCAAATGACGTAGGTCGGCCGTGTTCCGGAATAGGCAGTATGTGCGATTCCTTCCATAAGTAGGGAAAGTTTCACTTTCAAGAGCAAGATTAAATATCTTATACAGAAGGGACGGAAATATATCGTTTGCATCCGCCTTTAGAACGCTAACCGGGACGCCATCTGGTCATGGACTGTAAGATTGACGAAAACGCCGAATGGCTACGGTCACGTCCCAGAGGGTAAAAGTTATAGTTTCGAGGACGTTACCGGTCCAAACCCGGATGTATGGAAAGGGCGCGACGGTATGTTCACTAAATGTTCTAGACAAGAAAGCATTGAAGCTATCAGCAGTCAACTTAGCGTCAGCTATTGGGTTTCCTAAAGCATCTCGAAGTACGGGGTGCTGCGTTTTTCTCTGCGCTTTTACTGTGTGCGAAAAAAGCTTCGCAACATTTAACGAAGGTTTTTCGGCAAAGGTAACCTCATTGGCTTGTCGTTTTTCGTCAGACAGCCTCTTAGCCTCTTCAAAGATTTTCTGGATTACGGGCAGGAAAGGAGGTGTCGTTTTGTAGATGAAAACGACGGGAGAGTCTACGCAGTCTACGGAGGAATGATAAAGGGAGGTAGACTTCATCCTTGACATTAATTATTTTCTTACGGGGAACAAAACGAGAAATGAGTGGACCTAGAACTTTGTAAAAAGTATCAGTACAAACATTCACATCCGAACATACAAAGAAGTTAGTCCAGTCGTGGGAATTTAGGTGTGTTAGCAATTCCCTCATATTTGCTGATCTGAAATCACGAAAAAAAGCTATATTTTTTGGAAAACGTTTCAGCAGCCTCTAGTTCTAGGGAAGAAAGAACTATAGTATGATCAGAATTCCTAAGTGGATCTAAAGGTGACACTGACGATGGCTGACAACCCCTACAAAAAATAAGATCAAGTATGTTTGATCCTCGGGTGGGAAAATCAACTACCTGGTCCCACATGCCTATATCTATGTTCTCAAGTAGGTCTTCGAACTTTGCAGGACCGGAAGTTGGAAACCAGGGAACTTCAGGAAGATTGAAGTCATCTGCAATCAAGCATTACTTCAGATTTAAGTCAGCTGCAGCGTGAAATGCCAGCGAGAGACAAAGATCGTAATCCACGCTGGCATTGGGTGGGCGATAGACACTACCAACGAGTAAAGAGTAGTTATCTTTTAGGACTACTCGGAGCCAACAGCTCTCCTCTACCGCGGTAAATTGGCAAAAGTCCAATGGAAAAAATGTAAGTGGTTGCCTAACATAGATACAGCTTCCTCCGCCACGGCCCTCGTGTCGATCCTTCCGAATGTAAGCGCAGCCTAGAATAGAGAGTTCGGAGTCGGATACACATGGTGTTGCCCATGTCTCTGTAACTATTACAATGTCCAGGCGGTGGATGAAAACCAGAGTCTTGAGCAAAGGCATCTTATTAAGCAGAGATCTGGCATTGAGGACGATTAGTTTAAGCGGGCACGTTTTTGGTTTCTGAAACGGGACAATTAGGCTGTCAGGGTGACTGCCTTCGGCCAGAGAAATGCTCTTTTAACTTGAACTATCTGTCCATCTCTTATTTTGAGATTCGCCTCGCCATTGGTCTTTCGTGTTTTCAGCTCTATTATTAGCTGTCGCATTTTCGTTCGCTCTTTCAACCCATATTCTGGTTGAAAAAACACTTCAGAATGCGGACCCCGCAGGGTTGATTTTCTCTGTAGCAGGAACTGTGCCCGCGCTTAGTTTCCAAGATGATTTTAAGAGGTCTTGGTCGAGTATTTGAATCGGGTGTAGACAGAGCCTTCCCTATTCTATATGCCTTCAGAATATGAATGGACACGTCTTCCGCCTGCAGCGTTTTTGCATACAATTGAAGGAGTTCCAAATCATGTTTAACTCGCTCCTTTGGAATTATTGAAGCTGACTCCGGGACACCTTTAATGACTACATTCTGTTTTCGACTCAATCGAGGGCCCGTTTGTAACTCAGATCTTTCAACTGAGTGAGTACTGGTAACCAGCTCACTTTGCCTGATAGGTTTAGATGAGCCGGATGTTGGGCAGGTTAGAGCCAAGTCTCTGCACGACTTGTTCTTCTTAGACCTTTTCTTATTTGGCTTTACCAACTCGCCAACCTCTTCAACATCGCATGTGGGTGCAACGTCTACCAGTGATGTAGCGATGGGCGGTAAAGCCAGATTAGTGCTGATGCTACCCGAACTAAGTACCGGTAGAGTGGCGCAAGGACTAAATGGGGCTCCCTTCGGAAGTAGCGAAATTTCCTCTGGTTTACCGGATCCAGCAGTCGCGATATGTTTAATGTGACTTTTATGTAAGCTTGAAGAAGCTATAAATGAAAACGAATTTTGCTTTGTTGTAGGTTTATTACGAACAGGAGCTTTTTTCGCAGTTGGGCAAGATATATATTTTTTTAAGTTAGCTATTTCTTGTCTTAGATTCCTTATTTCCTGCTCCATCCCTGAGAATTTCTGCTGGAGGCAGAAACACCCCATACATGTTTCGTCTTCGTAAGCTACATTAGTTAAGCTTACTGAACTTTTACCCCGTTTAGCGGGAGGTGAACAAATAGCAGAATAACGATAGTTAAAATTGTTTTCTGCTTGTCCATTAACTTGCTTAACAAGATCCCTTGCCAATGTGGCCGAGTGGGTAGAGGCGCCGAGAGACAGTCCCAAGCAGCTTGGTCGTGGACCAATTTTTTGTGACAATAAACTTATGGAACTTGAGTTTTGCATGTTATAATTGCCACAAAAATTAACAGAGAGTCAGCTGAGTTTTTCAACAATAAGAATTTAATAATATAAGGACTCAGCCTTTGGTTTGAGTCCCTTCCGCGATTGAGAGCAGATGCAGGGATCACACAGCCGGCGTGAGTTTCAGAAAGCAGCAAAGGATCGAGGGTCCAAGTTGCAATTTACAAACTCAGAGGAATATAAAGACAATTCTTTAATAGATTTTCCAACACCGTGTCTTCTACACTGAGGAAGAGACTAAAAACTCGTAGGCTCGAGTTACTTGAAATTCGAAACCAATTTCAAACAACGCACCTTTGGACAGAATTATTGATTCATCTTAACTCCCATGACTGGTCTAATTTCTTTAAGTGTCAGGATGTGAACACCTGTACTGGTATACTTTACGAAGTTTTAGATCCACTTATTTCTCGTTTTGTTCCCCGTAAGAAATTAATTAATGTCACGGATGAGGTTTATCTCCCTTTATCTTTTTGCCGTAAGTTGCTTAAAACTCTCTCGTTGATTCCATTTGCAAAACGATATTTCCGTTCTGCCTTTGATTCACCGTATTTTTGAGCAGGCCAAGAGGCTAACCAAAGAAAAACAGCTAGCCGAAGAGTTCAAATCCGATGCGACCGCAGTTGATTCCGGTGTGGGGGTCTGCCGACTAATTAAACACAGTTGAACTGATCGTTGCGGGAGCTTCTGTCATGAGCATCCAGTTCTAGTGAAATGGCTTTCGCCACCATCGGAAGCGCACGAAAAGTGCGTTTGGATTTGTAGCTTGACTTCTAGGTGCAAATAGACGGCAGCTAATCGAGAGGACTCATAATTGAATAAGCTTTCGCCGACAGGCATGGGGAGGGATCTGTCGCGGTGAAAAACGCACTCAAAATACGCTGCATAAATGTTGCTTCCTAAAGTTGGCGTTATCAGACCCCTTTCGACCCGAATTCCGTTAAAACCATATAACAATTCGGATGCGAATTGGACGCGAATCGTATCCGACCATACGAATAGTCGGATGCAGATCGTATCCGACCATGACCACCTAATTTGAACGCGAATCGGATCCGAAAAATTGGTATCTCCTTTTTCAACTGCACAGTGGAATTCCTTTCTCCTATTGCAGACCCCCTATTAGGTAAATGGTTTAAAAATGACCCCATTACATTCTGATACAATTTTAACAATTATAAGTTGACTCTCGTAAGACTGAGTAAGTAAGTTAAGTATATTTTGTTTAAAAAAAGATTTAAAAATTGAGGTGTACAAAAATAAGGCTGAAATTTGTCTGTAATTGAAGTCGCTGGATTAATCCTGTGTCGAGGGACCCGGAAATCCGTCCGCCTGGTCATTGGATCTCCCCTCTAACATGAAAAGGCAGTAAATTTTTTCTGTGGGTGAGTAAACAATGAACTTTTGAAATGCTTATTATAAAAGCATCATAATCAGCTGAGTTTTCAATGCACGCAATTTGTTAGACAATTGTAGACAATGTATTTATCACCATTACTTGTCCTGCGTCATAAATCATGGTTTAGGGACCTGATTTTGGATTAGAAAAATGCGCTTTTAAAGAAATAATTGTGTTTATTGCCTTCTTCCAGGCAAGCAAATAGAAATATTCAATGAAGATTGAGTTGGAATTATTCTGAAACGTACAGTGTGTCTGCGCTCCGATTTCAGTGTCACATCATATTGTTTTACTGTGTGTATATGACGCACTTCATATAGTTATTTGAAAATATATATTGCGTGCACCGTTTTTAATAGGATCTTCAAAGGCAATGCATAGTAACGTTACACATACTGAACTGTAAAAATAATACTTGTGAAACTCAACAATACGGGCGATCTTAACTCTGTTTGAAGATTTTATGACCGCCTTTTGTATCTTGGCAACCCACACGGTTTCTCTGTATACCGCACTTAATTTTACGTTAGAAATAGGGTACTCAAAGGCCCATGCCTATTTTCCTCAATAAATTGAATTGAATTGAATTGAAAAAGATTCCTTTGCTTGCAAAATAAAATGAGCCTCGTGATGCAAGGCACAGAATGTATCCAATATTTTTAGTTTCAAACATTTTTACTCATTTCGACTTTATGTCTAAGCGAATGCAGGGAGGATCCTGAGACTTTCGTTAATTAAGTGAATATTTCTGTGATGGACTACTTGGAAAACACTTAGACTCCTTAATTATATTTTTCCAGGAGATGACAGAAAGGGTCAATATGTCGAAAGCCGTTAATTTGGACACTTCAAATAGCGTAGCCCAGCCCCTTCAATGCCATATGTTTTATATAAGCTAGGCGAAAATTTTGCTGGCAGTTAAATAACGAAAGGATCCGGTTCTTTGGTCAGCAGTGAGATTAAAGGTCATGTTTAGTAATGTTTCCAAAATAAAAAATTGTTGGATGGGACTGAAGCAATGTTCCAGGTTTTTTGATGTAGATTGTCATGAGCATTTGAGCACCCTAGTCGCAGCATAAAATCGACTGCAGTCTACATAGAAATCATGTTGGCTGCGGCAGTTCACAGGACACTATAAAAATATGACGATTTGAGCGTAAGTATCAAGGTTACAGTTCAATCTCTCGTCTTTCGGTGCATTTTGAAACTTCAATCAGGTAAGGTATCGTAAACGCTTTCAATCGATTACATGACAGCATCTTTAGGAATGGCTATCCATGGTTTGATCAGGCTTACAGAGAAGCAAAACTTGTGCGCATACAGCCCCTAACTGATGAACGCTCAGTTTTAATAGGTAAACTTGGAGCTCGGTTTTGGTAGCAATTGCAAAAAAGCCCCCAAAAAACACTGTGGATTAGATTTGAGATATCCCCGAGCGTTTGGCCTTAGCTGGAAGGAAAGAGATTTGAGTATTTTAGGTGGGCAAGAAGCTTTAACCTTTAACAATTCTGGTGGCTCTCCTTTGAAGTTCATGGAGACTCGTGTGATCTGGAACTCCTCATGGTCTGCAGGCTTTTACGGCCTATGCCAAATGAAGCTTCATGACCGTTACAGCAGTATTCGAGAATAAGTCTATCGAAATTCATAAAGGCTCTCCGGTTGACATATAGCACGCATACTGCGCTTTCCCATTTCCAAGCAATGAACAGACAGTTTACAGAAGTCATTTCTTAGAACACCGGAGTCCTTTTGGGCTTCACGTCTTGCAAGGCTGCGCACATCAGAAGTATTTTCTCCTTTTTATGTTTTTACTTTCCTGAGAAATAAGTCTTTAACTTCGAGTATCTACCGGATTGTGCCGAGAGAACGCTGGCGAAGGCAATGATGAACCGAACCCCTCGCATCTGTATCAGACGGTGGCAGGAAATTATCGAAACACATGGTTGAACTAAAAAAAAACTTTTAGCTGATAATGTACTCTCAATATGGTGTTTCAGATAACATTTGCATGTAGTTTCTTCTTTTGGCGAATTTGGGTGCGGTTGTATAGGCAAAATATGGAGCACTTCCCGAAGTTGAACTGCAGTAGCCAACTACTTGACCGCTCCTTCAACCGATCTTTGTGTATTTGCAGTTTATCTTCGTCAGTAGGGTTCTAGATTGCTTTCGAAATCTTTACCTCATCAGGAAAGCCTGCTGCTTCAAAGTTTAAATCACTAGTAATGTCTTCTACGAACATATATAACAAAATAGGACTTAGTATTGAAAACTGGGAACCGTACCTCTTGACAGACGCACAAGACTTTGCGCCAACACAGTTAATTTTCCGATCCATTTGTGGAAGAAACATCTGATCCCTATTATATTTAGCTCATACACCAGTCCCTAGTGTGGTTCAATATCGAAAGCTTCTCAAAATTCATGAAAGGTCATGTGAACCGCGAGAAATTTAGCCCAAATCTGGAGAAATTGCAGCCAATCTCTCTTGCAGCATAGTCCTTTCCGGAAGCAGTGTTGACAGTTGGATAAGAGGTTTTCGATCTCTACGGATCACCGCAATGCACTTTTAATGATCCCCTCCACGAAAATGAAAAGGCCTAGATGTAGGAGAGAAGTATGAGTTGGGAGTTTGGAGAAGATTTTTATTTGCCACAAGCTTCGACCTCAAACTCGAATTCATTACCAGTAACAATATCCTATAAATTAATGGATGGAAAAAGGATAAATTTTTGCAAAACGTTTTTAGAAATTATATTTTGTTAGCACTGTCAAGGCACTGTAAAAGCTAACATTAGTAACGAAATAAAGTTATGACAATGTGTGCAGATAAAATGTACAAATACATAATAATGTAGACAGAACTTGTCCTGCTATGTCATTTTTTGCGATGTTTTGAAATTAATGGTGAACTAGAAAAAATAGTCACTGCGCATTTCCGAATTAAATAAAACTTATAAATAGGGAAGTAGTTTTGCTCAAATGGCATTGTTCGTAACTGGCTCGCACGCAGATGAACTACGCAAATACCAAAAGGGTCAAAGGAGGTAGGACACGAAATGGAGAGGTACTTTGGTCTAGTTAATACAGACTACGGACAGTTGGTCCTAATTAGGCAGGCAGATATGGGAGCCAGGTCAGGTCAGGACGCGTATGTGTCACGCCCAGACATGTTCATTAGTTGTATGAGCTACTTCACCCATTCCCCTCACCAGACAACTGAGCGACTCAGAAAGTGGCTGGGTCCTATAAAAGGGTAAAGAGTGTGGTCGACGTTTCAGCAAATTTTCCTCACTATAAATGTTCTGATGCCCTTAAAACCGCAGTTTAGAGGCTAAAACACCCTACCAGCACATTGCTTCTTTCATAGAGGGGGCTCAGGTGGGGTAAAAAGAGCCCTGGTCCCGTCGACTTTTAAAGCCATATTTACCATATGGTCGGGTTAGTTAACAGGATAAGTCAGACCGCGCAGTCAACTCATTGTGCGGTTGTGTGGAGTATTTGACTGGTAGAAGGACAATCAGACTGCAATTGCCCCTTCTTAATGGGGCCCCTATGATACTACTTCTCCATATGATCTAATGTACGTGTAGTGGCGAATTTTGGGGCAAATCAGGGCGCGCTGGCCACCTGTCGCCTCAGGTTTTCTTGAACTGTTCATTGCAGCGGGCCAGGGAGGACGGGAATAGGGGGGGGAGTGCGGTAGATGCAGTGCAAGGTTAAATCTACTACTGTCCCTCCACAACCATGCGGTAGAGGGCACATGGTGGACCTCGTCGAAACCGCAGTCATGCGAAGTCAAGGGTAAGATTGGAAGAGCTGCCCCTATCATGGTGAAATAATGGTGCGTGGCTTGTGATGAAGTTGGTGACACTTGTTGTGGATGACTAATGTACTATAGTGTGAGACTAACACGGGGTTTTTTTATATTAATGGTACAGTTTTTAATGTCAGGAAGAAGTGCGCTAATTTTGTAAGGTCTAGAACTAGGATTGCAGACATGCAAACATACCGTGATAGCTAAGTAGGGAGAGCGTTTAACTGAAGATCTAAATGTCCCTGGTTTGATCCCGGGTGTCGATAAGCGTCCTTTCACCACGATGCCTTCGTGATGCCAGCAGCTTTCTTGTCACTGGCTCGCTCGAATCAGAACTGCTGAATTTTGCCCGTTGCAAATAACAATGCCTAAAGCATTTTGCGCCAAATCAGGAGTAAGAAACGAACGCCCTTCAAGTTTACCATCAATCGTTAGTGTTCTTAAGACCCTTTTATATAATTCGAGCGCCTTGAATTTAATTGTGACATGATTAACCCTTCCTCATATCCCATTATGAAGTAGTTATTTTCTTAATGCCATTGTGAACATGGGTCTCCCTAACCTGTCTTCTCGCGATTTTGTGCGATGACAAACGGTTCAGGGTTTTGAGGGTGGGGTTCAAATGTTCACTCCATGACCGGGAATTAAACGCGGGTCTTCCACGTGACAGGCGGAGATACTCACCACTATACTATCACGGACATGCCGTGGGTTTGCAAATATTTTTATATGATCGACTAGCTTACTGTCTGTGGCTTTTGGCCTGAAAACCGTTTTATGTAGAAATTCTTACAGTCAGTGCCTCCCGACTTCGCAACAAGCGTCCTAACATCTTGCACTCACAACACACTACCGAAGCGTTGGGTTCCAGGTATTTACTGCAGTGAATACGTCTGGTTGTATATTGTATATTTTGAGGCTCAGGGGCATAGCCCTTGTTGACCCTTTTGATGTAAAATCAAAATTGTAAATGTAAGTATTAACAGACGACATAAAATACAGTTGAACATTTACATCAAAAGTGTAGTGGTATGATACACATAAATTGAAATCCTGAAGTAAAGCTAATGGTAGGCTGAAGAAATTCCTGCTGGGAGAGCCGTAGGTTATCAAAAATTAAGCAGCCTAACTGTCATTTGAACATATCCACGGTATTTGACGTTACTATTTCGCTTGGAAGTTAGTTCCATGGTTGAGCCACTCACTGACTGAAAGAGAATTTTCGTTGAACTAGGCATATACATTCGCGTTTGCCCTTATATGGATGACCACGCAGGTGAGCCATGTTTGAAAACTCAAACAAATCTTCAAATTTCAGCAAACCATCATGTTCGTGGATAATTCAGAATGTCCCAAGCAGGTCACATGTTATTTGTCTATGGGATAAAGGAAACATGTTTAGCTCGATAAGTCTTTCTGGATATGACAGGGTCCTAAAACCGTCGACCAATTTTGTTGCTTGTCTTTGCGCCTGCTCGATGGGATCACTGTCTTTCTTCATCTAGGGCCTCCATTGGCATTGCGTATTCCAAATGTGGTCTAACAAAAGTACTGAGGATCCGTGAAAACAGTTTGGGAGGAAAGACTATGAAAGCATGCCTGATCCAGTGCATGGTGCTCGTTGCCTTTTGAACGGCTCGTTTAGAGTGTACGGAGGGCATAATTTTGAAACTATCCAGATACCTAGATATTTTTGAGTATCAGGTAGTACCGGTGTTTGGGAAAACATCTTCTTCCAGATTCCAAGTGTAAGACTAAACATTTGGATATATTAAACGTTAGAAGCCACTTGTTGGACCAGAAAGCCAATTCGTTAAGTTTTTCTTGTAGTTTCAGCTCGTCGTACACAAAGCTTATTGTTTCCAGATTTTGATATCATATCTGCAAACATGATGGCATCACAGTCAAGATTATCAGTGTAGTCGTTTATATAAATGAGGAACAGAAGTGGACCTAAGACTGAACCCTGCGGAACACCGCTGTCTACTGGAACCCACTCGGATTCACTGGTGCCAACAAGTAATTTTGCAGTCTGCATGATAGGAAACTTTTTATTTATTTAAAGGCTTTACCACATTGCCAAATTTTATGTCACAGTCGGCGATGAGGTGCGCGTTTAAACGCCTTCTTCTTGTAAAAGAAAATGATATCAACTGGACGGCCTTGGTCTATGGCGTTTGTCCATTTTTCCTGCGAGTAAAGATCACTCGTAAGACCTGAGTGACCAAGCAATTTCCATGCGGGGCAGCCCATAATGTGTTCTTCTGCTACAGATACTTCATTATATGTCTCTTAATACGTTTTGGCCATGACCTTGCACAAAATACAGGTTAAACTAATGAGATGGTAATATTCTGACACCAGCTTGGACCCTTCTTTTGGATCGGACAGTTTTCCGTTCCTGTGGTAGTTTACCCTCTTCCATGAACTTTTGGAATATCATCGAACCGGGCTAAAAAAGTACATCGGCCAATTCTCGATGGGCATGCGAATGAATTTGAGCTGAAACCGGTGACTTGGCAGGCATCAGGTGCAGTAATTCAATCCTTACCAATGTGGGTGAGAAGTAAAGGCAGTTTTCTAATACAAACGTTTCCGAAGATTGTAGATGCCCTGATCATGGGAGTGGAAAAGGATTTTTTTGAAGAGTGAATACCGACTGAAAGAAGCTAGCGAGGATTGAGGCTTCCATTTGGTCATTCGTTTCCAGTACTCTGTTTCGGGGCACCGGTGATGGAATAGGGTCACGATTTCTTTGGTTATTGCGCATGTAACCGTATAGGATCTTGGGGTGCTCCAAAGAGTTCTGTTGTATGACTAGCTCATAATTCCTTCGGAGTCGGTTTGCCTCACGCTTAAAGAACCCCGTTGTTGTTTGTATTCCTGCAAGTGTTTGATAGTCCCTGTTAGTCGAAACCACTTATGCATCTTATTTATTCTTTTAAAGGAGATCTGAAGTTCGCGGTTTATCCACAATGGACGATTGTTTGTTTTTCTTCATTTAAGGGGACAATTAATGTAATAATTCTCTTAACCAACGAGCTGAACGTTCTCTAGCATTCGTACACAAGGTTCAGTACTGGGGTCAATACCGTTCGTAATGTACACGGAAGATTGTCTAAGGGATCGGGACTGTGAAGCAGCAATGGTTGCCGACGGCATGGAAATCTGGAATGTAATCCAGTGCCCTGTCAACGAAGATAAACTACAGATCAACTTAATTCGGTTGAAGGAGTGGTGAATCATTGGCTTTTGTGGTTCAACGTCGAAAAGTGCACGATACATCGCTTAGGCAACCCATCTGGAACTGCCGACAGTAGAAGCTACTTTCTCAACGGTGAAACCTATCAAAACGTGGAACCCCAAAAGGACCTTGATGGGCTGACCACCACAACCTTAAAACCATCCTCTCACTGCTCCAAAGTGGTGAATAGCGCAATGACTTTGTTTCATACCATCAGATGAGCCTTTTTGGAATTCGATGAAGACCTGTGCGCTAAGATTTTTGGGAACGTTCGTTAGGCCGTAGTTGGAATATGCTGTACAAGCCTGGAGACCCTGGACAGTTCAAGATCAGAACTGTCTCGAAAGAGTGCAAAGGGGAGCCTACAAAATGGTAAGGCGTCAAAGCTCCTTGCCCTATCCAACCCGCCTTACGAATTTTAGACTGTTCCCTTTGATTTATAGGCAAATGCGTGGGGATCTCCTGCAGACATTCCGCATAGTGAAGGGATTGGATTATTACCTGAAATTCTCGGACTTCTTTGAAGTAGCTGCTACGACCCATCTCCGAGTTCACCCATTGTAACTGCACTTCCAGCAGGCGATACTGGATGTGCGCAAGTTCTCCTTTTCTGTCAGAGTGGTCAAACCATGGAATGCCCTCCCTGTAGACGTTGTGATGGCACCATCGCTGGAACGCTTTTAAAGGTACCTTGATAGATTTATGTTCCAAAATGAGCCTTAGTCATGAGGAAATTTAACTCGAACCTCGAGACTCACGCACTACTTGTCATATTTTATGATCACCTTTGACCTTTTGCAACCCACATGGTTTCTCTGTACACCGCAATTAATTTCTCGTTACAAATAGGGTACTCAAAAGACAATGCCTACTTCCCTCAATAAAGTTAATTAAATTGAAATCGAATTGAAAATAATTCCCGTAATTTGGTTGTCCATGGTATTGCTAATGTCAGGAAGATGTGCGCTAATTGTGTAAGGTCTAGTAGGAGGATTGCAGACATGATGAAGTGCCGCAATAGAACAGTAGGGAGAGCGTTCGATTGAAGATCTACGGGTGGTGGTAAGCGTCCTTCCACCACGATGCCCTGTTGATGCCAGCAGCCCTCTTGTCACTGACTCGCTCGAATCAGGAATGCTGAATTTTGCCCGTTGCAAATAACAATGCCTACAGCATTTTGCGCCAAATCAGGAGTAAGAAACGAACGCCCTTCAAGTTGACCATCAATCGTTAATGTTCTTAAGACCCTATTATATAATTCGAGTGCCTTGAGTTTAATTGTGACATGACTAACCCTTCCTAATATCCCATTATGCAGAAGTTATTCTCTTAATGCATTTGTGAACAAGGGTCTCCAAAAACTGTCTTCTCGCTATTTTGTGAGATGACAAACGGTTCAAGGTTTTGAGTGCGGGGTTCAAATGTTGACTCCATGACCGGGAATTGAACGCGGGTCTTCCACGTGACAGGCGGAGATACTCACCACTATACTATCGTGGACATGTCATGGGTTTGCAAATATTTTCATATGATCGACTAGCTTACTGTCTGTGGATTTTGGCCTGAAAAACCATTTTATGTAGAAATTCTTACAGTCAGTGCCTCCCGACTTCGCAACAAGCGTCCTAACATCTTGCACTCACAACACACTACCGAAGCGTCGGGTTCCGTGTATCTACTTCAATGAATATATCTGGTTAGAATACACCGGTTAATCGTCGGCGTTTAATTTACTTTCTTGAGGAAAGGCGCTTGCGAGCATTTTAATGCCCTGTGACATATAGTTTATGTAGTGGGTTTTAGTTGGCTATATAAGGTCAATGTCAAGGGCATGCGGAACAATTTTTAAAGTTAATAGTGTAGCTCTTTG
This sequence comes from Schistocephalus solidus, assembly GCA_017591395.1. Lineage (NCBI taxonomy): Eukaryota > Metazoa > Platyhelminthes > Cestoda > Diphyllobothriidea > Diphyllobothriidae > Schistocephalus > Schistocephalus solidus. Next base: position 154,609 of record WEDG01007400.1, on the reverse strand, counting down.
TACAATTAGCATGTTGGTATTTTTCTTGTTAACCTGAACCTTTATGTACGCTTGTTTTAATGTGCTAAAAATACACAGTGAATTTCAACGCGCAACTGGGCGTCTTCTTTTTCGGTGCTGCATGTCTCCAGCGCTCTCTGTATTGTGCTGATCTGTCTCGATTTTTTGCGGTAAATTGCAGCAATCGATCTTCATTCCTCTATTAAATTCCACCAGACGTCATCTCAATCGAACTCCCGGCTCTGCTCATCGTCCTTTTTGCATAGCTTTCTGGATCTAGTGTGGACCTTATTACAATCCTCAACAAAACTTGCTATCTAAGAAGTCTACGTTTTTTTGAGTCTATATTCTAAGAATCCTCTGTCGTTTTTACTGTCCTGTTGTTGTTTTTAGTTTAGAAATACAATTCCCCACTTAGCGTTAGGTTTTCTTGTACACCTTATTTCTTAGCCGCTTTTAACCCTTTTCTACACTTCAAAAGTTGTGACCCCATTAAGCACCTTATCATTTATTATGACGGTCACTGAAACTAATTCAGACTCACTTGACGCTTTCAATTTGCCCCCATTTTGCCGAGCAACTCCCGCGTATGGTTTAAACAGATTTGGGCAAAGCAGACTTGTTAAATTCGTTTATTGCCAACCACTTTACCACTGAAACAAGCCCAACTCCCACAATTCCTCTGCTTTCACATTCTCTTCTCACAACCATTAGTTTCTCGCCTTCACGTATTCAAAAAGAAATAGCTCACCTAAAAAATTCGCATTCGGTTGGAACTGATAACATTCCAAACTCACTTATTAAACAGTAAAGGGAGTTTCCAACTTTACTAAGCAAGTTATTCTCAGTATTTCTCGAAGATGGTTTCTTCCCCGATTATTGGAAAACTTCTATTATAATACCAGTTTTTAAATCTGGTTCCCGCTCGGACGTTAATATCTATCGCAGTGTTTATAAAACGCCCTCTCTTGCTAAAATCTTCGAAAAACTAATTGCAAAACAAATCACGGATTTTAGCATAAGCAATCAAATTATCAACTTTTCCCAACACGGCTTCTTACCGGACCGCCCTTGTGAAACCTGTCACATGTCTTTTCTAAATCAACTAACCTCTCTTCGTAATGATAATCTATCTGTAGTAGTTATCTATTTTGATCTTAGTAAGGCATTCTATAAAGTGCCTCATAGATGACTTCTAGCTTAACTAGAAGCTAAAGGATTTCGTAGTCCCCTTACTGACTTTATAAGATCATACCTAAATGATCGAAAACAAAAGGTTTTAGAAGGGTCCTCATACTCAAGTGCTACCCCGATTGTTATTGGTGTCCTTCAAGGTAACGTATTAGGTACTTTGTTGCTCTTACTGTATATAAATGATATTTCAACGATAATTAAACATTCTTAATATTTTATTTATGCTGATGACCTCAAATGCGTGTATTCCTTCTCTTACTCTACGACCGAACGGTGTCTAGAACAAATTCATTCAGACTTAGACGCTCTTTTGGCCTGGAGCTCCACATGGCTAATGAAGTTCTCACCTACTAAGTGTTGCAACATGAGTTTTGGGCCTGTAAGGCTGCCACAACCTTATATTTTTGAAGGTTGCCCCATGATTGAATGTTCCTTCATCAAGGACTTGGGCTTAAGCTACACCAATAAATTAGATCTTTAACCTCATGCCGATAGAATTAAGGCCAAAGCTGCTCAGATTTGCGGCTTTATTTCTTATAATTTCTACCTTCCTGAAATTAAATTAAGACTTTATCGTATGTTTGTACTTCCCATTCTTGAATTTTGCTGTCCTTTCTTCGGTTAAATGAACGAATCTAGCCGTTCAAAAATTAAAAATGTCCAAAGACATTTCACAAAATACTCCTATTTCCGACTCTTTTAACAAGATGCCAGCTAACGAAGCTAAAATTTCTTTGGGTCAGGAGACTTGAAGCAGGCTTTTGTCTCCTTTTCCGACTAAATAATAGTTTGACTCTAACCAAGCTTTCTGTCATTACCCCGTTAGTCTTTCTTATAACCTAAGAAATACTGCACTAATTATACCACATCCTGCATCCTCCACGTATAAACGCTCTCTCTTTTTTGCTTCTAGGTATAGTTTTCTTTGGAATAACTTGCAAATTGAAATTGGGTCGTAAACAAGTCTATCTTCATTCAAGCGAAGACTGCACATTTATCTTAACACTGATTCTATTAACCGTTTATTTTACTCAACTTTTTCCAGTAGCTTTCCCATGACTCGGAGAAGGGACCATCGGGAATTTAAGTAACCCTCTTGAAACTATATTTTCGCTACCTCGAGTCGCCCATGAACTATGATATCTCCTTACATCACCAGTCATCCAAACGATGACGTTATTCGGACGTACACATTCGGTAGTCCATAGTCTAAAATGCTAACGTTTCTTTGGATACTAGCCATCATCAGAATTTAAATCTGGACCCTAAGATGCTGAGGACTTGTGTTCATTGACGCATTTTCGTGAGATTTAGTTTTATACGCCTAAGTCATCGAGAAACGAATCATCTTGACGCTTTATTATCTCATTCTGAAATGCTACTGCAGTATTACCCTACTCTACCACCTGACCATTTTTCCTAAGCATTTTTTTCTCCTACCTTCTTTCAAAAATGAAGGCCTATTGAACTCTGCCTCCATTTTTAAGGTAGGAATTGTTTTCACTGCCTTTTTTTCTAGTTCACCATTTATTTCAAAATATCGCTAACTGTTGACATAGCATAACAAGTTATGTCTACATTATTAAGTATTTGTACATTTTATCTGCAAACATTGTCATAACTTTGTTTCGTTACTAATGTTTGCTTAGACAGTGACTTGCCGGTGCTAACCAAATATAAAATATGAATTCTAAAAAATTCAGTTTGCTCGAAACGCCGTATACCCAGTGAACGCGCGCGTTATTCAGACGTAGTACAATCACTTCCCTTTAATGTTGCCGTTGACGAAGAGAATCTCCTTGATCCGATTCCTGCTGAGGAGCCTAAAACCTGGTTGAAGGACGCTGTAATTCATCATGTGTCCAAGTCAGGCAACCGCATGTTGCACGAGCTTTTCATGCAGGTTGAACTCGATGACCAAACGCCTTCCCAAGTACTGCGACGCATGCGTTCGTTGCTTTGTAGTCGTCATATGGATGATGCAATTTTCCCAGAGATCTGGCTTGATAAGCTTGCCCTGCCCATGCAGCAGGTATTGTCAATGCTCGACACGAGCACCTTATTAGAGAAACTAGCCACTCATGCAGAACGAATCATGGAATGTGACCCTAGCGGTGCCGCATGTTCTAGTCTTCAACAGACATCCGTCTCCACTTCAAGATCTGATAGTATTGGCACTTCTGCTCATGAAGGCACTTAAAACGGAATGTGACTCCTTATGTTGAGTTGCCATCGTGGTGTTGCGTTTATCGACGGCCGCGCCATCATCAGGCCTTTCGAAAGCGCCAAATAGCATGCTCAACAGTAAATATAAAGTCTTAAAGCATACAATACGCCTCTTATGCACACAAATCTGCACCACGTGTTCTGCCATTAGCAATCTTCAGTCAACCAGACGTCACACATGTCGACGTCAACGGTCCCAATCATGGGAACGGCAGTGACAGACCCTGTGCTGGTACCATCGTACTTACGGTGTGAAAGCACGCAAGTGTATTCCACCGTGCACATTCCCACAGCCATCGCAACAGTTAAACCACAACGCCAGCCAGTAATGGCGACGACTGCTGCTGGCCAACCGCGACCCAGTCGCCTATTCTATATCACCGATAAGTCGAGTTGTTTCCACTTCCTTGTCGATACCGATGCTGAGGTAAGTGTTATCCCGCCTCCTATGCGTCATGACCTCAAGCCTTCATAAATCTCATTACAGACTGCTAACAGCACCGCAATCCACACATACGGACAATAATCCCTGACTCTTGACCTTGGTCTGAGGCGACGTTTCTAATTGGTCTTTATTTAAGCCAATGTCCAGTCACCCATTATTGGAGCTGATTTCCTGTGGAATTTTAGTCTTTCAGTCGATTTGAAGCATCGTAGACTCATTGCTACCACAACCAAACTTTTTGCCGTCAGTAACGTCACTTCGGGCATACACTTGACTTTTTTAAGTTCGCCATTCACTGACATTTTGAAGGACTATCGTGCCTCACTAACCCTTATCAGTTTACCGAACAAGTTCAACGCATAGTCAAGCATCACATCGTTATCACAGGGCAACCCGTTCGCACCCATCCCCACAGGCTTCATCCAGAAAAGCTACGAATAGCTAGAAATGAGTTCAAACCCATGCTAAATTTGGGGAATATTTGCCCTTCTTCCAGCCCATGGGCCTCTCGACTACACATGGTCTCCATGAAATCAGCCGATGATTGGAGGTCATGTTGTGATTTTTTTTTGCCTTAAACAAAGCAACCGTCCTCGATTGGTATCCCATTCCTCATATTCATGATTTTTCTCACATTTTGGTTGGAAAGAATATTTTCTCCAAGATAGATCTCGTGAGAGCTTAGCATCAGCTACTAATCGCGGAGGAAGACATCCCCCAGACCACCATCACAACGCTGTTTGGCTTTCTAATTTCTCCACAGGCCTTTCGGTTTGCGTAAAGCAGCCCAATCCTACCAGTGACGTATTGATGAGGTCTTGTGGAGTCTTTCGTTTACGCTTGTCTATATAGACGATATATTGATCGCAAGCTCTTCGCCAGCGGAACACACATCACACTTGCGCCAAGTTTTCAATCGTTTCCAGCAACATGGCTTGTAATTAAACGTCGATAAATACCTTTTTGGCGTTCCTTCTCTTGATATCCTCGGTCACTACGTCGACCAGCATGGAATCACATCACTTTCAGAGAAAGTGCAAAGCGTTTTGTCTTTCCGGCTACCATGACCCTTACATAACTGCGACGTTTCATTGGACTTATCAATAACTACCGGCGTTTCATCCCCAACTTTGGGGCAATACTGGCTCCCTTGACTGATCTTTAGAAGTTAAAAGCCAAGCCAATCGAACTTTCACCAGTAGCTCCTGCAGCTTTTGAGACAGCCAAGAAAGCCCTTGCTGATGCGACCATGCTGCACCATCTCAATGCTAACGCTTCTACTCTGTTAAGCTAAACACTGACGCTTCCAACAGTGCTGTTGGCGCAGTCTTGCATCAACAGGTGAATAACTAGCTGTAGTCATTGGCTTTCTTTTCACAGAAGCTACGTTCGACACAGACTCGCTGCAATACTTTCTCTTGTGAGCTCCTTGCTATATACCTGGCTATTCGTCATTTTCGCCACCTTCTAGATGGTAGAGAATTTCGGGTCCATACTGGCCACAAACCTCTCACTTATGCCCTCAAGGCCAAACCATATAGGTACCCGCCCAGAGAAGTGCGTCACCTTCACTATGTTTCGCAGTTTACTGCTGATACCCGCTAGGTCCGAGGCAGTGACAATGTCGTGGCTGATGCATTATCCTGACCGGACATCATCATTATGTCATCCAACTTCAACATGAGGAAGCTTGCAGACCTCCAACTAGAAGACGAGTCCATTGCTGACCTACGTACATTTAATACTCTGCAGCTTCGTGATGCACCGCTTCCAGCATCACCAGGTACGATTTTATGCAACTGGTGCACAGACACTCCCCGACCTGTTGTTCTATTATCCTACTGTAAGGTAGTGTTTGACCATTTTTACTCTCTGTCGCATCCCGGCATCCGTACCGGTCGCAATCTAATTGCTGTGCTTTATCTGGCCGAAGATGAACTCTGACATTGCCATTCCGGGCATTCAATGCCATCTCTTCCACTTAGAATTTGTTCGGCCGTTACCAACTTCAAGTTGGCACAGACTTATTTTCACAGCAGTCGACCACTTCATGCGATAGCCAATTGCAATTCCGATATCAGAAAAAGACCGCCATGGTATTCCTGAACCCCTGGATTGGCAATTTTGGTGTGCCAGCCACCATCACCGCTGACCACGGAAGCCAGTTCCAATGTAGTCTCTTCCACGAGTTCACTTAATGCTCGAGTGCACGCTCATCACGACTACGGCATATCACTCTACTTTCAACGGCGTCGTGGAATGCCCGCACTGTCAACTGAAGACAGCACTGCTATCTCACTCAGACACAGCTGCGTGGAGTGACAATCAACCCCTCGTACTTTTTGGTATTCGATCAGCTGTCAAGGAGGATATTCAGCGCACTACGGCCGAACGTGTATTCGGTACACCTCGCTGCCTGCCCGGCATCCGCACGGTGCTCTAAACACCAGCATGTCGAATAATTTTTTTCTACTAATTGAAACAACACATGGCTCAACTGCGTCCATTTTCCCCTTGCCTAAAACCTAAATTCGTGTATGTGTAAGACGACCTTAAATCGGATCCATTCGTCTTCGTACGGCACAACGCAGATCGCAAGCCTCTTTGTGCCAATTATGATGGCCCTTACAGGGTGCTTCGATGGATGGACAAGTATTACGTAATTCAGAAGGCAGACAAGACTGACACAGTCTCCATCGACAGACTCAAGCCAGCCTATCTTGAATGCATCCCGTCGCCCATTGTTCCATCCAATTCCCCCGCACTATCACCACCCAATCCACCTATTTTGGTCTCTTCCACTCAATCGTCACACTCGACCACCTCACCCATATATTTTGCTACTCCTTTTTCACAACAGCGCATTTATTCTCGTCCTGGTAGACATATTCATTTTCCTGCCTGTCTTAAGGACTTTTTGTTTAGTTGTTTTGCATTTATTTTATCAAGCGTTGTTTTTGTACAACAAACGCTCTGGTAGGGGAGTTGTTTAGGTATTTGTACAGTTTACATGTTGGTGTTTTTAGTGTTCAATTAAACATTTATGTACGCTTGTATAATATTATAAAATAAACACACAGCGAACTTCAACGCGCAACTGGGACGTCTCCTGTTTTCGCTGCTGCATGTCACCAGCGCTCTCTTAATTGTGCTGATCTGTTTCAATTATTTGCAGTGAATTGCAGTAATCGATCTCGATTCCCCGATCGCATTTTACCAAACGTCATCTCGGTTAAACTCCTGGCTCTGCTCATCGCCCCTGGTGTATAGCTTTCTGGATCTAGTCTAGAGCTCATTACAATCCTCAACAACACTTTCAAATGATACTTCATAAGCAGTTAAACACTCCTAGTCTTTAATTTATCCAGACGATCTTAACTGTGTATTTTACTTCTCTAACTCTTCGGCCCAACGATGCGTAGAAAAAATCCATGCAGACTTGCTTACTCTTTCCGCGTGGAACTCAGCGGGGCAAATTGAATTTTCACCTTCTAAGTGTTGTAACCTGTGCTTTTGGCTTGACAGACTACAACATCCAGTTATTTTTTAAGGCAGTCCTATGACTGGATGTTCCATCATCAAGGACTTAGGTTAAAGCTTCACTAATAATTTAGGACTGTTGCCTCATACCGATAGAATAATCACCAAAGCTGCCCAGATTTGTGGCATTATCTTTTATAAATCCTATCCTCCTGAACTTAAATAAAAACTTTATCAAATGTTTATTCTTCCCGTTCTCGAACATTGCTGGCCATTCGTTTTTTTTCAGTACAGTTCAGTGTATTTGAGAAAAATAGGCTTACGCCTTTGTAATCCCTATTTGATACAGAAAGTCGGAAAAATAATAAGCAATGTAAAAAAAGTTACAGTCAAGTGAATGCAGGCAGATTTACGTGGTACACGGATATTGTTAAGGTAAAGTAGTCACATAATCTTCCTGGTGCAGCAACATATGTATGTCAAGCCGATGTTTAAATATATCCACAGACTGGGACATAACAATCGCCTCAGGTAGGTTATTCCACGGTTTCAAGACACGGTTGGTGAAAAAATACTTCCGTACATCCAATCTTACTTGGGGCACACTTAGTTTGAATGGATGACCTCGGAGATTATTCGTAGTAGCAAGTTGGAAAAAGTCATCACATAGGAGGGCGCAATCCATACCACGCACGATACGGAAGGTTTGTATCAAGTCTCCGCGCAACTGCCTATAACTCAGAGGATAGAGCTGTAGGTTATTTAGGCGAATCTCATATGGCAGTTCACCTTGAACTCTTACTAATTTTGTGGCTCGTCGCTGCACCCTTTCGAGCATTTTGTAGTCCTGTTGGGTCCACGGTCGCCAGGCTTGGATCGCATATTCAAGATGGGGCCTAACAAACGTACCAAAGACTTTAGAAAAGCAGTCTCCATCGAAAACTTTAAATGCCCGCTTGCTAGAGTACAGTATTGAATTGGCGGATTTAGCTGCCTTGGAACATTGCGTAGAAGGCTTCAGGTTGTCTTTCATCCAAACTCCAAGATCCTTCTGTGTGTGTGTGTTTCTCGGAGTGGCATACCGTTCAAAAGTAGGGTCGCATATCAGTGACCTGATTCCGACTTCCCAGACGTAGCAGGGCGCATTTGTTTGAGTTGAAGGACAAGAGCCATTTGCGGGACCACTCGTCCAATCGATGGAGATTTTCTTGGAAATCGTCTCCATCGGCAGCATTGTTGATATTTTTCCACATTTTTATATCGTCCGCAAACATAGCAAAGTCACAGTCCAATTCCTGTACACAATCATAAATAAACAAGAAACATAGGATTGGTCTGAGAACTGAACCTTGCGGAACTCCACTCTCGATGATTGTGCGCTTTGATCGCGATCCGCCTACGCAGACCACTTGGGAATGACCGACGAGAAAATTCTTGATCTACGTAAGAAGTTTGCCTCCAATACCAAACATTCTTAACTTATAAAGGAGACACTGGTGCGGAACACTATCGAATGCCTTCTGGAAATCAATGTAGGCCACATGCACAGTGTATTTTGCATCGAGTGCTTTTGTCCAGCTTTGCATAGTATAAAGTAAGTTCGTAACACACGATCTTCCCCTACGAAAGCCGTATTGTGCAGTTGATAAGAGGTTATGGGTTTCTAAATAAATCATCAATTCCTTTTTGACAAGCTTTTCCATAACCTTGCAACAGATTGAGGTCAGGCTGACAGAACTGTAGTTTGTAGCAAATGCACGACTACCGCTTTTGTGAAGCGGTGTAATGTGGGCTGTTTTCCAGTCGGTAGGAAGCATTCCCGTGTCAAACGATTTCTGGCACAGAAAGGATAGCGGTTTGGCCAGCTCTCGAGCAAGTTCGAGGAGTAACTTTGCTGGAATCTCGTCGGGGCCATGGGATTTGCATGCGTTCAGACTTTTTAATTCTTCAAAGACCGCCTCTTCTCGAGAGAGCATATCCTGAATAATTGGTGCTCCCATAGTCTCGCAACTAGATGGAATAAAAACTGCTTCTCGGGTGAAAACTGACTGAAAGAACTGTGAAAAGTGTTCAGCTTTGTTTTGAATTTCTGTAATCTCGAAACCATCATCGTTTCTCATTACAGGAATTGGGTTCCTGTTTCGTGTGCTTTTTCTTACATAGCTGTAGAGCAATTTGGGATTGTGAACTGCTCGCTGGAGCAAATCCCTCTCGTAATCCCGTCGGCTGTTGAAGATTAAGCTTTCAACCTTGTTCCTTTGCGTTTTGTATGTTTGCAAGGCTAAATTTTCATTGGATTGGCAAAATTTCTTCCAAAACCTTCCTTTCCTGTTAATCTCTCGTTTCAGTTCCCTTGTTAGGCCACTGTGGTCTGTTAGATATCCTAAGTTTTGATGGCAGACAGTGGCATTTTATTAGGTTCAAACAACCACTCCTTAAATAAATTCCAGTCCTCAGAGACATTCCCGGAGAAGAAAAGATCCCAGTCCATTCGTGATACCTCAGCTCTCATCTTGCAAAAGTCTCCCCGCCATAGATTTGGCCTGGTTTCATTCATTGCAGGTGGCACAGAATATAAACCATACTCCCATGAAAGTATTGCATGATCACTTCGACCAAGTGGAGGTAGGCAGTGTACCTCGTCTATACTGTCAGGATCTCTAGTGAAGACGAGATCTAAACAACTAGCCTGTTGTCCTCCACGCGCTCTTGTTGGAAAAAAATACATGTTGTGTGAGAAGAGCTTCAAGTGTTGACTTAAGCAGACGGTGATTGAAGGACAACTTTGAGCACTGCGCCAGCAGATCGTTCCATCGAATGCTGGGTGCATTAAAGTCCCCCATTAGAACAACATCAGGTCGACTACCAATCTCCTTTATGTTCTCCAACAAACAAGTATCAGCATCATTGTCTGTCCCCGGTGGTCTGTAGAGAGTCATGACTTCAAGGGACTGCGATCCCCGCGTCTTTATTTTCAGCCAAATAGCCTCAATACCATTGCTAATCTTCTCCGTCATTTCACACATTGTGAAATTGCTTTTAACATACATCGCAACTCCTCCACCCTGGCAGTGAGTGCGGTCTCTCCTGAACAACTGGTACCCAGGTAAGGCTACTTCGCAATCGCTGATGTTCTGTGACAGCCATGTTTCTGTGATTGCTATAATATCGGGAGACAGAATGGCTACCTGAATTCTCAGTTCGTCGAGTTTCGAAAGCAGACTTTGGGCGTTGGTATACAGAAATTTAAGTTGGCGGCACTCGGGCCTGCCAAATTCCGTTTGTTTCGAGTGTGCCAATACTACTGTGTCACTGCCATCATTAGCTTCGGCTGGTTCCAGAGTAATGCTGCGTTTCTCTGTATCACACGTCCCTTGTAAATAATCAAACTGTTCTCTCCAGCTGCAAGTCTCCTCTTCATTTCTATCACTAATTCGCGGTGTTTCAGACGTTTTGCAGGAGAGTTGTCCGGCTGAAAAAAACCTGCTTATGAGAGTTTCGAAGTTTTGTTTTTCTCGAGATAAGTAGCTTAACCTCTTCCTGGTTTTCCAAGACGATTTTGATAGGCCATGGTCTCACAGTTCCTGACTGTTCAATATCTTTTTTTCCTATCCTGAAGGCTGCTCGAACGGTTATCTTCTCTCCCGAATGAAGTATATCGTTCAGCAGGTGCTGAAACAAAGCAAGATGAGCGGATATCCTTTCCTTTGAGGTGTTAGCATTTGATTCAGGTAGGCCCTGGATAACAACGCAGTTCTCTCGATCCAGGGCGTCTTTCAAGACACTGCTGACCATATTTTCCTCTGAGTGACCAGATGGATTTATTGTGATCTTTTAAAACTTTATAACCGTGTTATGTTTTTTCTCAATTTATCTTGCCACTCATTGCTTTTTTCGCTCTCAGCTAAGGATTCTTTAGAACTGCTGGGATAGACGGCAGAAGTCGAGACGGAAGTCGGAACGTTATCCAATTTGGTGGTGTTTTGGTGTTTCACCATTGCAGATTGCCACGGGTTTGTTCCTTGGGATGCCACTACGGGCTTGTTAGAGCACCAAAGATGGGAGGATGTGATTTGTGATTCGTTTTGGTCATCGTCCTTAGGATTCAGGTATTGTGTTCCTGTTATCCGGTCGTCATTGGTATTCACGTCCGAACTTTGTGAGTTGTTACAAGTTGTTGTTTTTGGTACTGTAGGTGCTTTGGTCACTGACTTTTTAACTGTAATATTTTTATCCGTATTTCGTCGAGTATTTTTATCTTGCAAAAGCTTCCTTAAGTCTGCAAGCTCATCTTCCAGTTTTTGAACTCTTAGTAGAATATAAGAACATCCCACACAAGATTCGTCCTCGTAGCCGACGGATTTGGCTGCCATTACGCTTTTTGCGCGCTTTGCTGGTCCTTGGTTGTAAGTGTAAACTAATCGAGGGCCAGTCATGGATGCCAAAGCCAGCTCAACAGGCTTTCCTGTAAAGGAAGTGTTATTACTGGTTTTGCTGCAAGCAAACAATTGCTTTGAGTCCATGAGTATAAAAAACACTGTATATGCGTATGTGCTCTTTTGGGCGTATAACGAAATATTCCAAATGGGTTTGCAATATGGCGAGTATTTGCAGCAATATGAGCAAAAAAAGCGCCTTGTCGTTCAAAAACGCTTTAAAAAAACTGTAAATTGTATAAAATATATGCAGGAACGACTCAGCCATTTGGAGATGTCGAAGGTCCTGGATAACTTCAGATCTTCTCGAGGCTGTACACGTTTGGTTTCCTAAGTTGTTGTCAGTTTTTATTAGTGCACAGGCTGCGTAGTCAACTTGAATAAGATGATAAACAAATTCCGATTTGATGCCGTTTTATGAGGAATTTCGGCACGAGAAAAATTCCAGATGAGCAGGAAGCAAGTACGTACGTGCAGTTGAAACAGTATTGTCCGGAACAGTCCTAGTGAAGTGCTAACGGAGTTCAAATTGTCCAAGTTGGAGAACAAAAAATTGGCGGTTATTTTCTTCGGTTTAATGAACAAGTGAAGCCGTTCACAAATTGAAAATGTCCAAAGACATTTTACACGGAAACTCTTACATCAGACCCTTTCAACTACATCGTACTCGAATAGGTGCCAGCTAACTAAAGTAAAATTTCCATGGGTTAAAAGACTGGAAGATGGCGTCTGCCTAATTTAGGGCCTTAATAATTATTCAAATATTCCCCCAATACCAGCCATACCCTCCGTTAGTCGTCCGTTTAACCTACGTATCTCTTCAATGATTATACCGCCTTCTATATCCTCCACATTTAAACGCTCTCTGTTTTATTTGCTTCCAGGTATTGGATTCTTTGTAATAAACTGCCAATCGATTTAAGGTTATCAAAAAACCTGTCTTCATTTAAGCGAAGGGTGCAAATGTATCTAAACACTGATTCAATTAAACTTTTATTTTCCTCCTCTTTTCCGACCAGCTTTTTCCATGACCCCGCGAAAGGACCATCGGGAATTAAGAAGGCCGTCTCCAAAATATATCTTTCATGCATCATTTCTTCCACGAACTATGATGTCTTTCTAACCCATGTCTCCGTAAAATGATCGCCAAAAGATGATGTCACATTGCACGCTTGTTTTGATGCACCTCCATTTCAAATGCCGATAACCATCCTCAGAATTAGAACCTGAATATTGAGCTGTGCAGGCCTCGTATTCATTATCGATTCTCATGCCAACTAGCACCCCTGAGTTGGTTATTTTGATCTTCTTTTACTCAATTATCGGATCTCCCATTATCCTCTCGTACTACGCTCAGAAGCAACATACTATGCTGATTCATATGTCCTCCCAGAGCAGTGTCGCGGTGTCGAAGCTTCTCAGATAGTTTACGGTCGTTTCAGGCTCCTCTGTTGGTGATCCGAGAAATCAGCAAAGAGAGTATCGTGGTTGCTTCTCTGGCAATTCTACCATGACCTTCATGATATCTTCGGCCCTTTCCTCGTTCGACCCAAAGCCGGATGATGCCTGCAAATGTTTCCCCTGTCTAGCAAACTCGACCGTTACGCTTAAAGCTAGTTGATACGCATTGGGATCAAACCTAAGGTGCTGAAAAGTAGCCACTATTCTTACATGATTTCTTCCACGATGAAGAGCGCTTTGAATGCTCGCACACTATCATCATCATGTCATTCTTACCTAACGCGTATGTTTCTCCGCCAGGAACGACAATTATTGGCTTCTTAAAATATAAAAAACCCCATTCAAGATATGCATCTGCCATTTAAATGCTTCACGAGTTTTTTTCAATGTCTGCTCTTTCATCTAATTTTTGACCACACGGATTTGTGTCAATTGTCATCGCCAATATCGGACCGACTATTCAACCTTTACTGTACTCGATTTTGCACTCTTTTTAATTGAATTTTACCCAATGACAGCGCCCTTCCGGGTAATCAAATAAAACATATAGCTATCTATCTATCTATCTAAGAAGGCTAGGTTTTCTTGAGTCTGCATTCTAACAATCCTCTGTCGTTTTTACCATCCTTTTGTCGTTTGCAGTTTAGACACACAATTAACCACTTAGCATTAGGTTCTTTTTTACACCTTGTTTCTTAGCAGTTTTAACCCTTGTCTATACTACAGGAGTATCTTTGATTTTTACCATATTTCTGGACAAATGCAGTGAACTTTCTATTAATTCCCAGTTTAAAAATCCTTTTAACTGTACCATATTATTTATGCCGGCCTAAATCAGCCTGTGGAAAAATTGGTTTCACTTTGCGCAATCACGCTTTCAATCCTTGCGTGGCCTGTCGCTTTCTATTTATTATCGGTAAGTAGCTACAGTACTAGCATTTTAAGCATAGTTTTCGTTAATTATTAACTACTTTTCTCTATGAATTAAATTAAGATTTTGTCAAGTAGTTAACGATATCCCGCAAGAGACTTGCAAAAAGGCGCAAGGTTACAGCCTAATCTCCATCCTCGAGTAATAGAACCATGGGAGGAGATATATCTGGCACTTGCGAGACTTCACAGCCTTGTCCAGATGCACCTTGAACCTTTAAATTCAGTGGAGTAATTAGCTGCGAAACTGAAGAACGGATAAAACGAAAGCATAATTTTATGCTGCATAATATTCCAAATCATACATCTGCTATATTTGGTGCGAATTTGTTTCTGCTAAGCAGTGGCTTGGAATTCAGAGTCGTGAGCTCTAAGCGACTGCACTCGTTCAGTTGTAATGCCTCAATATCAGTCACTCTCTTTTCCTTGATAGAAGTCGATTTCATTCGGTTGAAGAAGGATATTAGCAGATAATTCTGCCGAAAATGGCATTGCTCATTTTCCTTTCACCTCGCCCGAACGCAGTGGAAATAAAAAAAAATTAAGCGGTTGACAAGTAACACTCAGAAATGTTTACTTCTGACGTAATCTTGAACAAGACGCATCCAATGTCATCTACTGCCTCACCACCTGCATCCCTAGTTAACTCTCTACGGAGACTGACTATGATCTCGGGAGATCTGAAGAAAACAGTATTTCTCTTTTTCCCACACATGCCAAGTCCACCAATTACGCCTAATAAATCCACGCAGAATGTTCGCTCAAAGAAAAGTTGGAATAAAGTCTCAGCCACTCGAAAATCAAAGCAGTCTAGCGTCTGAACGAAAAATACACCTTTAAGATCGCCTGTTACTCCTCCAAAACACTACCAACCCAACTACCTCGAAATTCCAACAACTCCCAGACCCTATATCAAGGCTGCTTTACCAACCATACCAGCATGCTCATCTAGGAATGGCGTTTGAAATCCACTCACAACAGTGCTCCCCGACTCAGCAGCACATTCTCTCAATGGGCATTTTCCCAGTGATCTCCCAATAAGAAAGCTCCTACTGGATAAAGAGACTCACCCAACCCTCTGTGTAATTTGAATGGAAATATCTTGCAGTATCTTGCCCATGGGTGTCCGGGACAAGCCCTAATAGCTATTGGTGGTGCACAGTTCCCCTGTCCATCGTTGCCCCTTACCCACATCAGGCGCTTGCTATGCCACAACCTTTTAACCGAAACCGAGCGCGAGAACCCGTTCCCCATATTCAGTGGCACATAAATAGCTGGATGACTAAGCTGCCGTCCTGCAAAAAATTAGTTTGCTCAATTAAACTGATCGTTCTTGATGCCAGATTCTCGCACAATAAAATTCCCCTGCTTCAGACTCTGGTCTTCGTCCACTGTCCAGATATTGTTCGTATAACTGAAACATGGGCAACAACTTCCGTAGCAGACTCCAAACTCTCTCTTCCAGGCTGTAACTATACTCGAAATGATCTTCGTGAGAGCCGTAGGGAAGCAACTGTATCGTTTTTAAGCAAGCACTGGCATTTTTGCCCTAAGGCCATCCACAATTTACCGCGGTTTAAGAGAGCCGTTGGTTTCGAAGTGCCTTAAAAATAAGTACTATTGTCTCGTTCTTTGCATCTATCGCCCACCCAATGCCAGTGAGGATTGCAATATTTATCCCTCAATGACATTTCATGCCATGGCTGACTAAAATTTTTAGTATCGCTTGTTTGCATGTGATTTCAATCTCCCTAAAGTTTGCTTATTTCCACATTCCGGCCCTATAACGTTTGAGGATTTAGTCGAGGCCGTAGGGACCGGCGCGTGGAGTCAGGTTGTCGACTTCCCTACCCGAGCATCAAGCATACTTGATCTAATCTTCTGCAGAGGTTGCCTGCCTTTGACAGTATCACTTTGGAGTTCAGACCATGACATGGTTGCTTTAACACTACAATTCGTAACCGATCAAATGTTTTCAAAAATATAGCTTGTTCTTCGATTTCTAATCAAACCTTTCGACAGAATTCTTATACATCTTAACTCCCACAGTTTTTCTGATTTCTTTCTATGCCAGAATGTGAATACCTGTATCAGTTGGCTGTAGGAAGTTTTGGATACACTTGTTTCTCGTTTTGTTCCCTGTGAAAAAATAATTAATCTCACGCATGAGGTTAACCTCCCTGTATTTTGTCGTCATAGTTAACGTAAATTCTCTTGTCGATTCGATCTTCAAAACGACATTTCCGTTCTGCCCTTGATTCGACGTATACCTTAACAGGCCATGGGAACCATTAAAGAAGCTAAGACTTCATTTCACAGCGAAAACAGACGACGTTTTGTCGCAAGTCAACGTTCGCCGTTGTTTCTTTATTCAAACAAATGTACAACGTACAAGGAAATACAAAATAAATTTAGCATAAAGACCTTAAAACTTTCCCCACCATCGCCTTTGTTAATTCAAAGTAACATAACAAAGTTCTGCATTTTGGCAGGAAACTGGATATGTCTATCAGAACGAGAGGAAGTGTGTAGTAGTGAAGAAGGAGAAGAAATGTGGGTGGGGTGGGTGAGAAGTTTGGTTGAGTGGAAGAGATTGAAATGGGTGAGTTTGGTGGTGATGAGGATGGGGAGGGATTAGATGATATAAGAGGCGGTGGGATGCCCTCAAATTAGGCTGAATTATGTCCAATAATGGAGACTGTATCAGTTTTGTCAGCTCTCTGAATGAAATTATATTTGCCCGCCTGTCGATGCAACTGATATGCGCCATCGTTCGGGAAAAATGAAGCTTGTAAACTTCGTCGTGCTGGATGGAATCTAACGGGGTGGATTTAAGGTCATACTGCACGAAAAAACTTTTGGCTGTCATTTGCTACATGAAGGTATTCAACAGCTGGCATTCATAGAGGAGAATGGCACAAATTTACCATGCAGATGAAATTCCGAAGCAGTGCATTGGATGTCCTCCTTGACAAATGTTCGAATATCCAAAATTATAGGGTGAAGATTTTGGATGATGTAAGTCCTGGCAGCGTTCGGCAATATCATCCAAAAACGACAAACTGGTGCATAACCTGTCATAAAAAGAGGGGATGGAGGGAGAGGTTGTCACTACAAGTAGCTGGGTCTTAGTGGAAAATGAGAACTCTCTTGAGTTGGCTGTGTAGACGCTCCATGAAGCCCCGTGAAGCAGTGTGATATGCTCTGGTTGTGATGTACACATTCCCAAGCAGGTTCATGAACACAAGGAAGGGATTGGATTAAAATTAGGTTCAGTGGTCAACAGTTATGGTTGTTGGTACGCAAACGTTGCAATCCAAGGATTCAGGAAAACTATAGCACTATTTTCCATCAAGACATCCAAGATGGGGATTGCAATCGGCCTTCGTATGAAACGGTCAACCAATGTCCAAATATGCGTCTGTCCACGTAAAAGGGGTAACTGTTCAACTAAGCTCAAGTGGAAGTGATAGAATCGAACGTCTAGAGCCGCAAATGTGCTTGGTGGAGAAAAGGTATGGCAGTGAACTTTGTTTTCTGACGCGTTTAACACTGCCTAATTCTTACCACAATGTCAAAGTGCAGCTTCGGTCAGCTAGAATTAGCAGATGTTAACTTACGACCAACCGGAAAGCCGGGATGTGACGGGGAGTAGAAAAAGTCGAACACTACCTGACGGTAGGCCAGTGGAACAATAGGTTGGGGAGTACCTGTGGACCAGTCACACAAATCTTACCTGGTTATGCAGCGGATGGTGCATCTTGAAACTGTGGAGTAGAAGAAATACACAGATCGGCGATGAGCTCGTTCTCTAGTTGTAGGTCTGCAAGTTTTGCCAAGTACAAGTTGCCTTTCAGGAGGTTGATGTCAACTCTGGATTATGCATTAACAACGACATTCTCGCTGCCTCGGACATGGCTGAGTGGTTATGCCGTTAAAGGCTCCTATTCTGCCACCAACATTATGGGGCTGACTTTGGAAGTAAACAGGCGCAGGACATATGCACTTACCTATGTATTCACAAGATAAAAAAGACCTGCAAACCTGTACGATAACGGTAAAGTTGAACGTACGAATCGGACTCGCATAAATCCCTTAAAAGCCTTTGTTGGATACCACCAACCTTCCGATTGGGATCATAAGCCATCCTCCGCTTTGAGAGCCTTTCGGGCACAGGGTACTCGCAATTTTATATTATTATGTGGCGACGTTTTCTAATGCCCATCGACTGTTACTTACTCATCACGGAGTCAAAGATATGTTCCCTGGTTCTTATGCGCTTGAAATCCAAGAGCTTTTGTCCATCACGCATAATGTTGCATGTGAAAATTTGAAGTCAGCCTATCACAGACCAAAGGAAAAATACAACACGCGAATTACTGCAAGTTACTGAATTATCGGCCATTGTCTTCTGCCCTGTAACTCTCCGTATCAAAGTGATTTTGTACCTTTAAAAAGGAAAAAAATGCGGTCGTCATGATCTGATGGGGACATCGTTGCGCTTTTTATCACAGCTCCCTGACACACAAGAAACAGGCACGATTTGTGCAGCGCTGAAATAATCTGAGTAATGCCTGCCCATTCCATCCTCTTAATAAACTCAAATTTTTGGTTTTAATGTAAAATCAGGTGTTTTAAATTCGTAGGTTTATTCGAGGCACTTGATCTTAAAAAAAGTCCTGGTTTAAGCGCTTCGTAGCTGTTCTAACAGCTTTCGGCTATTCATTTGGACAATCATTGTTACTGACCCTGTACAGTTCATTAAGGATTCGGTGGCTGACAATGCTTTGATTGTAACGTGAGTTTTGCGGACTCCAGTTGACTAGAATTCACATTATGCGGTGTTTCTCTTGTGTTCGACATCTTGCGGCAGAATCCCCTTTATGATGCTAAGAAATCTTCTTCGTTTTCTTTATATTCCGTTTTTCGTCTTCCTTTGATAGATACAGTACAAAATGGATTAATATCTTTATGTCTTTTACCTCCGTTTCAAGAACTTGGACCTTCTGTAGAAGATTTAAACAGATTACAGAAGGTTCATATTCGTACCTTACGTGTTTTAAAGCCGCTTAGCTTTTAACCTGCTAAGCGGGCAGGTTTCGAGTGTATTTTGTGATTAGTTAGTCTATAATATATCTGAGGGCTTAGAAGGAACGCCCTGATGATCCTATTAATGTAAAGTAACCATTGCTTATTTACAATAAAAAGAAATTGCAAACTTTTTAAAATCTCTTGGAGTCAAAGCGTAAAACAACTTCAAATGAGTTGGGTTGGTTTAATGCAAAACAGTTTGAAAGAAAAAGAAAACCAGAAATAATTTTAAAAAAACTGGCTTTAAGTAGTCATTTTGTGAGAGTCGTGTTTTGTCAAGTATTATGTCATCAAACCTTCTTAAATCGGAAATGGCGTCGGTGGCAACCGTCTCACTTAGTAGTGTAAAGTTGAAATCAAAGCTTCTCCATTTTTGCAAGAAGCATAGATTAATGGTAGGTTAATAACGACGGGAATCGACGCTCCCATCGGCTAGCATGCGAAGGTGTTCATGTCGATTATTTAATCTTATTGCTTGTGTCAGTTTTAACCGTTACTACTATCAGTCCATAAAAAAGTCGGGTAGTTCATAATTTTACTATTTATAAAAATTCCGCAACGGCCAATTGAGGCTGGAAAGCCATAAAAGCTGTACTGATAATCCTATTGGCCAGTCATTGCTCTATTCGATCTGTAATGTAGGATTTATACTTACTCATTTGACTATTCTATGTAAACCTATAAATCGTCCGGAGAACACGACATACATACTGATGAGAATTTAGTTTCCTCAGTTTGGACCGGCGACCGCTCTCTGACGCTTCCTCCAGTCATCGCCGCCCCTTCTCCTACGGACCTGTCAAAGATCTGCCGAGGACAGCCGATCACCAACGAAGCATCTCTCGGGACCCAATCCCAATAGAACGCTAATTGATAGTATAAAATAATCCCAAACTCTTCCCCTTAGCAAATGTCGTGTTCTTATTTGGGCGTCATTAATTTGGGATTTGACGCATATATAATACTGGTTGAGTAAATTTTTGCGGCAGTAGGTGAAATTCAAAATGTTCTTTGACATGATAAAAAAGGCTGGTCCAGGCGATGGAGAGAGTTTCAAACTCTATAGGCCGTCCACCTAAGCTGGATAATCTGATGGTGTATGATGACTATGACCTCTGCGATGATCGGATGAATGTGTATCTGGAGGCCGTAGACAAAGTTGCCCGCCAAGCTGCCATCCTAGGCCGGGTGGATAATGATGTCTACACGGTGGCCAGGCTGCCAACCTCACAGGCTCGCTAACCCCACGACAATCTGCCAGCGTCTGAGCTCCCGCCGCAGACGCTCATCAATGCCCTGGGTTGCCCGTGCTACCCTCAATGATCACCGCCAACACGCGGGGGAGTCTTTCATGGACTTCCAACGACACCTCCGCATCCTGGCACTGCAAGCCTACCTCAATGAACCCTTCAAGGAGCTCGAGGCCGGGATACTAGAAAACTTTGTCGACGGGATATATTTTCCAGAGATCAGGTGCCAATTCCTCCGCGATCCTTCCAGCAGCATTAAGGTTGCAATTGATATCACCCGCGTGAGGAGGCCATTCATGGGGCCTGCCCCTTGGTCCAAGTGTCCTCCTCATCTGCATTTCAATGTCACCAAGCCCCTGTCACCACACAGGGAAATTCCGTCGATGTCTTCGTCATTGGACAGCGACAGAGTCGCGACATCGATATCAAGACGGCTCAATGGCACGGGGCCCTCCACAGCCCACCTGTCCTTGGCGTGGCTCTCCACAGTCTCCTCAGCACGGGAACTGGAGGCAAGAACGTGGTCGTCAGATCCACCCTCGGTCTTTCCCCAGGTGTTCATGTAATCACCTCAGGCGTATAAGAGCCCGGTAAGCGCATATTCCTCTCTGATATGCATATTGCAATCGTAGGTTACATGACATACTACCCTTCTATAGATGCAACCATGGGACATGCTTAGATTTCATGCTTAGTTGATTCAGGAGCAGGCTGCTCCCTTATTAGACAGGAAATTTTCCTTCAACTTCTGTCTAGAGTAAAGTATTGTACAAAGCCTAAGATCAGCCTGAAGACAGCAAACGGAGCCACTTTGCGACATAAAGGCATGAAAGAGCTAAATTTGGAAAAAAGGTCATGTTATTTCTAGTCAAAGTTTCGTTGTCAGTCCTGGCATTGCCTGGGACTGTATATAAGGCACTAACTTTCTTCATGCATTTAAATGTTCCTAAGATTTTAACGGTAACATTCTTCATGCTGGTGGTACTGAAATGCCCTGCAGAACCAAGGTACCCAATAAATGACATGAAAGAAACGGATTCAAGTTAGAAGATGTTAATAATTTAGTTCCTCATCTTGACAAGGTTAGCTATTCTAGGTTGCATAATTTGATGGAGGAACTCAAAGATATTTTTGATTGTGGTGGCCATTCAATCGGATGAACTAATAGATAGGTTTATTAATTTGGCACTACTTGGGTGCCGTCAAATCCTTAGAACACAGGAATTAACCTAAAACAAACTGATCTCTTCATTATCCAATTTAGCTTTGGTTTGTTTATTAGCTTAAATAGCAGTGTTTGTTTAAAGTAAAAAAACCTGTTGTCCAAGGTTTGGAAATAGCCCAATGTGGCCCAACTCGAGAAAGATACAGGTATGACCCAGCCAACAAAGATTTCACCTAGAAGATAAACAGTATTTTACAAAACCAGCTCAAGGCGATGATCGAAAATATGCTGGATCGGAAAATTATCAGGCCGTCTAATTCACGTTGGTCGTTTCCAGTCGTGCTAGTTAGGAAGAAGGATGACACTATGTTGTTGTGAGTCAACTATCACAAACTAAACGCAGTGACTATTACATATTCCTTCCCTCCTCCCCAACTTGATGCAACCCTACATTCCCTTTCGGGTAATCAGGTGTTCTCTACTCTAGATCTAGAAGCCGGCTACTGGCAGGTAGAATTGCGACCCATTGACAGGAAGAAGACTGCTTTCGCATTTCCCTTAGGTATGTACGAGTTTGAGAAAATGCCATTTGGTCTAGCGGATGCTCCTAGTACTTTTCAACGACTGATGAACAAAGTCCTAGCCCAGCTTATTCCCAATTCATGCCTAGTTTATATGGATGACATAATTGTTCTTGGTAAGGATTTGATAGCCACATTAACAAGGTCCAAGCTTGTTTTCCAGTCTCCAACAGGCTGGTCTAACGCTTAAGCACTCAAAGTGTGTTCTTATAAGACCTTGTGGCAAGATCTTAGGGCATGTATTCTCTGTTTCAGGCAAAAACGGACGACGAGTAAGTGAGACAAATTAGTGAGTGGCCAACCCCTACGGACGTAACTGTAATCCGCAGTTTTCAAGGACAGGCTTCTAAATGTAAAAGAATTATCAAAGACTATGCTCACATAGACGGCCCGCAACACTGGCTGATCCAGAAGGACGTACAATTTAAGTGAACTGCTGACTGTACGAGTAGCTTCCCGACATTGAAGGATAAGTTGTGCACCACTCTGATTCTAGTTTTTCCTGACATTTGCAATGACGCTATGGAATTTTTTAATTGATACGAATGCTGTGACACTGACAAAGGCGCCATTGTCTTCCAGAAACAATCAGGCGGTAAATAGGGCATTATTCTCTATCTTAGCCGACCTCTGACGAAGGCAGATCGCCGTTACTGCGTGACTAGAAGAGAGATGCTAGCCCTCACACACTTCGTGGAAATGTCGGTCATACCTCCAATACCGGCATTTCGTCATGTGCATGGATCATAGCTCTCAAATCTTGTTGCAGAACTTTAAAAAGCAGGAGGATGGGTTGCTTGGCGGCAAAAGAGACTAGCCGGATATGAGTTTGAGTGCATATACCGTCCAGGACGTCAGCCCAATAATGCTGATACCCTCTCTCAGAAGACCTTCCATCCCCACTGCGAATGTCAATCGTGTACAAATATTTAAATTAGTACCGTGTCACAACAAGACAACCAAAGTCGTATTTGGGCACAAACTCAGCAAGAGAACCCTCAACTCGGCCCGATATACCATAGGAAGTTAAGGGGTTCTCGACCACTTAGTGCAGTTGAACTGAGAGGGCACAGCTATGAGACGCGTTGACTGCACGTGGTGTGGGCCAAACTCTTTATGGATAATGACGTTTTAATCTACCGGCATGAAAAACAGTACCCGCGACCTATCCTCCTTCCCATACCCATGGTAGACGATGTTTTTAATATAACCCACACACAATTGGGGCACGTAGGTACCGAGTGGGCCCTTAGGCGCCGATACCACTGGCCTAAATTGAAGCGGTCCGTGTGGAATTTTATTCGGTATTGCATCCTGTGCAATCAGATCAAACTGCCACGACAGTTCAATAGGGCATCTTTCAGTTAAATTTTACGGGATACCTCAACGAACGCGTAGGCATTGATTTAGTTGGACCATTACCGACATCAGTCCGGGGCAACAGATATATTCTATTGATGGTTGACTTCTTTAACAAAATAGCTGAAGCGGAACCCATGCACAACATGTCGACTGAAACCGTCGTCCAGGCAATCTTTTATAATTGGGTATGTAGATGGGGCGTACCAGAACAGATCCGTTCGGATCGAGGGTCTTCGTTTGAAAACGCGGTTTTTCGTAGTCTTTGCAAGTTATAAAAGGTCAATAAGACGCGTACCATGGCTTGCCATCGGCAAGATTACGGTCAAATGGAATGAATGAATAGGACGCTAGTTGGTTTAATAAAGGCCTTCGTAGATCACTAGGCTCCATTTACGTGGGATAATGCGTTGCCAGCATGGGTGCTTGCACACCGCTCCACAATTCACTCGTCGACACAGCAGACACCTTTCACACTCACCTGGGACCGCAAATTGCGAAAAAAAGAGGATGTACAGGTAGCTCTTCAGAACAATCAAAAACCGATTGGTTCTTACGTCGCTGGAATGCATAAAGAGATTCGCATAGCCTCCGAAGTAGCACGAATACACTAACCAGGAGCCTAGAGGCATCAAAAGGAACACTATGACAGACTGGCCCACAGGTGTCGGTGATGAACTGTGGCTTAGGGAACATGCGACTCCTCAAGGGTTACCGAGTAAGATAGTAATGGACTGGTCAGGGCCATATACCGTCACTAGAATGCTCTCTGATAAGACCTGCGTCATTCAAGACCAAAGCTACCTTCTACAACCAAATTCACGGTTCATTTTAATCGACTTAAACTGGGGGACAGGCTAATAGAAGCTAACCGTAGAGCAGAATACCCAGGAAATGCAGTGCGTTACGTGAATCATGAGAGGGTCGAGAGAATGGTTGAATTTTCACCCGAAGGTGGAGCAAAAACCGCAATGCCACTGCCTTATAACCTTCAAAATTCGAGGGACCCCTTAATTTGCCAGATGAAATTGAGCTCGCTAAGGACAGCGACAACTTAAACAAGGAAGGGATGATTAAAACATGAAATAAATTTCTAAATTTTTGTTATTATATCAGATTTCTAGTAGATTACTAGTGACAGGGACCGACGCTCCCATTAGATAGCAAGCCCAAGTTGTCATGTCGATGCTCTAATCTTGTTGGCTTGTGTCAATTTTAACCGTTCATGCTATAAGTCCCTCGAAGAGTCAGGAGGTCCATAATTTCACTGTCTATAAAAATGTAGCAAAGGCCAATTGAGGCCGGAAGGCCATAGAAACTGTACTGATAATCCTATTGAACAGTCATTGCTCTATTCAATCTAAAATGTATGATTTACGTATACCCATTGGCCTATTCTATGTAAACCTATCAAATCGTCTGGAGAACACTGCATAAATACTGAGAGGAATTGAGGTTCCAAACTTTGGACCGGCGACCGCTCCCTGACGCTTTCTCCAGTCATTGTCGCCTGTTCTCCTACGGACCTGCTAGAGATCTGCCCAGGAGAGCCGATCCCAAACAAAGGATCTCACAGAACCCAATCCAAATAGAACTCTGATTTCTAGTAACAATAATCCCAAACTCATCCCCTTAACAACTGTCTTCTTCTTATTTGGGTGTCATTATTTTGGGAGAGGACGCATATCTAATAGGGGTTTATTAAATAAGTGAGTTCCAAGATCGCAACATTCATTGACTGAACAAAAACCGCATTCGGTATCATCTCGGGCGTTCACTTATGAACTTGTAAAGTGGAACAAACAGGTGAGTTGTGCAGGCACATTCAAGGAAATCTTCCAGCCTCATAGAGGAAACATGACCAAGTATAATCCGAAATGTTCAGAGCAGGCTACATCGTAAGTGTCTGTTAGACAGGGGAAATATGTCAAGCTTTTTAAACTTGTCTTGGTACGGTAAAACCTTAAGTCTCTCAAACATCTTCGCCGCCATTCACTGTACCTGCTCAAGGGGGTCAAAATCTTTCTTCATCCACGGTGGCTAAGCTGGCATTCCGTAATCTTAATGTGGTGTCATAAAGTCGTCAGTGATTTTTGTGGGGAAAATCGTAAACGCGCGTTTGATTCAGGGCATCATACTAGTTGCCTTCTGGACTGCCTAATTAGAGAGTTCTGGTGATTTAAAGTACGCTGTTGTCAACATGGTTGGATATTTGTGTGCTTCCACCTCTTATAATATAGTGCTATTTGTAAAACACTAATTTTTCTGAGATACTTTTTGACCGGTGCCCTTCATTTTTTGATTATGGTCTTTGCAATCGATCACATTGGGTGATAAAAGGTGAAGAGAAATCAGTAGGATAAATACCAAACACATAATAGTAAGTCTGTTCTAACTTGAAAGGAAATTTAATCTGGGAAAGTTCTGTAAAAGTTCAGATGGAATGCGTGCTAAGAAGCATAATATGAATGAGTTGCCTCTTACAAAGGAACATTAAAAGCCTGATTACAGTTGATTATTATATTAAATCGGCTTCTATCTAAAAAGCCATGAGATTTTATGCAACCCAATTTATTGGTTTACATAATAAGATATCATTAAGCAATTAAAATCATGGCTGTATGTGAAAAAAATAATATCAGTATCAGTATCAGTATATAATATCAGTATCAGTATATGATATTGCAATGCAGAATGGATCCACATTGAAATGGTGTGCAAAACCAAAGCACGTCGCATGTAAATGTTGATGTCCGTTTATTAATTTAGCTGACCAAAAAACTGCCTTAAAGATTTTATTGTATGAATCAAGAAAGGCTTATATACAACGACGAATTACATACAAATCAAAATTCAGCCGTTCTATAGGCGAAAGTGAGTGCATCCCGACTGTAAAAAATACACATAAACTATTTTAATGATAACGCTTTTTCTTATGGAAAACAGTAGGGTTATCTCCTTGTGCTGTGCTACCTTGTCATTTTCCTATGAGAGAAAGGGTAATCTTTTCTTGCTTGAATTTTATCTCGTTGAGTTGAGGCATCATCTATGTCTCCGATTTTGTCATGTCATGTTTTTCCTGCTGCCTCCAGATCTTTCATTTAGCTATCTTCCTCATAAGGAGTTGCAATCCAGTCAGCAATGAGCATAAGGTAACTCATTAAGGGCCTTATTTCCGTTCATACTAATGTCAAGATAATGTTTGTTATTGGGCACGCACTAATGTTTGTTTGAACCTACCAGTTTAGATTAACATAATGTGGCAGTTTTCAAATACGGCCTTGAAGAGGGTGGTGTTACCCAAATGCAGAGCCTGTTTCATACGCATCCTTATTCGACTACAGTTGGCATATTAATTGGTAAATGAAACTAAAGATGTTTACTTTTTGCTTAAAGATTAAATGAATATTTTTTTCAAAATAAGAATTAAAGCGACAAGCGTTTGCTTCAATTATAAATAAATTGTCCGTTTCTAAATGCACTTCTCAGGCCTCTGTAATTTTTGGCGACCCATTTTTCCAGAGCAAAATATCAGCATCACCGTGTCTTTTTGCAGTTATTGTCTGTACTTGACAAGCACATAATGACGGATATGTAACGGTGAATCATTTGTAAAACAAGTGTAAACTAACAATCGGTTAAATTTTGCTCTACAAGTAATTTTTTAAAGTGACTACCATCTTGAACACAAACCTGTCATAAACGAGTTTCTACATAATATTCTGGTTTGATAACGTACAACTAGCTCAGGTGAAACGATATTTAGAGGGCTTTGTTATCCAAAATGTCTCCTGCTTTTTGGCAGCACCAAAAAAGGTCCACAATAAACCTTAAATTATCCCGTTTTCATCCGAAAAGAGTATATCTTTCAAAAAATTGATTTCTACGGTTTGGTATGTATCCATAACCGGCATTCTTCGACAGTCGTTATATCCTGCTTACATATCTTATCAAAATTTGGCTGTTTGGTGTCTCTTCTTGTATCTTCTTTATTTGGCTTAACTTGCCTGATTGAAAATAACTAAAATTGTGTAAATAGGTGTTGTATTTTCAAATGTAAATCTTTGCACGCTGCACTTCACAGGCAGATACAGTTGCATTATTTAGACTAAGGATACGTATTACTAAATAATAACAGATTTTTTTATCAAAAGCATCTGAATGTGCGTTTGGATAAAAGTTCACTAAAGCCATAAATACTTTTAGTGATGCCTCTATATATTAGCCTACCAAAAAACTTTGATCTTTAAATACTGTCGAGGACCAGACTTACGGTCTTATGTCATTTTGTCATTACAATTTGGTCGTTTTCCTTAGAACAAACAGTATTTGGGCATTATTGCGGGATTTTCGAAGAAAATCGGAGTGTAGTGTAGCATGAGTAAAACTAGTGAGATTCTATTTTCACTTGTTTTAAAAATTCACAATCATGATTTCTTATTTTCCTTGCGTTTAAAACCTCAGTGATGAACTCAATCGGTTTTCTGAATAACCGACTCCACCAAAGAAGTCTGACACTAGAGCTTTTTTAGCTATACGAAATTGGCTTTGAGGTTGAACTTGCTTGCATTATAAAATGTCAGCGCATACTTTATTTAGATATTTTTTTACTATTCGAGTTTTAAGTCTGAGAATGCAAATATATAATGCTAGGTTTAAAGTTGAAGGCACATATTTCTACATATTTCAGCCATTAGCTTTAAAAAACACTTCAAGTTTTCCAGAAAAATCTGGATATACCAACCGTCCTTTTTGTTAAGGTAAAATAAGTTCGCGTCTGCACACCGTTTAATTTATGCTACTTTTCAGTCAAAATTTTTCAAATAAAAAGGTTTATGTTGTAACTTCAAATAAGTAAATGCGATAAACCTGATAATTAGATATTCGGACGAAACCTTTTGCCAGAATTATCAGATTTGAACCCACGATCACTCTTGGTCGTTAAGCGTCTTCAATGAAACTTATGATAGTAGGAAAGCAGCTGAGATTTCCTACTATTCTATGCATAATAATTGAAAATTATCGAAGGGAAACATGACAAAAAATGTTGGGACCACAAAAAACATTATTTTTAACGCGCTGTTAGTAAAAATGAAAAATGAACTTAAATCAAGAATATAGTGCATACTAAGACGATAGCCATCCTAGGTTTATAGAATCCTTTTTACCGTATATACATGGCACAAGTCTGGTATTTTAGCGACATATCAAAGCTATTCAAACATAAACAGAGAGCTACTCTGAATAGGCAGCTGTCTACCATAAGAAATTGCGATCAAATGGGGAAAATATGTTAATTATTCGCTAATTATAGTTCGAACAAAGTAAATCAGTATCATAACAATTTCTGAAAATGCATGTAGTATCGAGCAACGGATTTATGGACGCCTAGTGTCATGCAGGCCACAAATTTAATGCTATGATGACTGGTATAATTTAACTTATTTCTTAGTTTACTGCCATTCTTTTCACTTCCATATTATTTTCTCACCTTACCGCAAAACCTAGCATTTACAAATCACAAAACATTGCTGAACCCTATTTATAAACCTTCATAAAATTGTCACTGAATTACTAACCTTTGCTTACAAATATTTGAAACATTAAGTATTTCCAATTCCCATGAACTGATTTTTTGTTTACGTTCCAAATTCCTGCCATTTTGGTTTTCATACTTAAGGAATTTATTTTAATCTCTGAAATTTCAATATTCAAGAATAAAGAGGAATGATCGTTAGAATAACAGCTATATTATCCTAAAGCCAAACTACGATTTCTGGACACGCAAGTACTAGAACAAGGTTTACTTCTCCTGAAGCTTTAGATTCAAACCCCAATCCATCATCATTTGAATTTTTCCTTGTGTCCTTTTATTTTTTGGGGCAACAGCCTAAAGATACGAGAATATATTTCTCCTAATGATGGCCTTATCCCTTTTCTTGATAGAACGCGCAACAGACAGTGGCAAACCCTGCATTGACTGGGCGCTTATTCTCGAAATTTGTGATGCCCTATATGAGACCGACGATGGGTAAGTCCTGAGGACCTTCATTTTTACACATGAAATCGCAGACCAAAAGATGCCATTCGGGCCATTCGAAAGCGTCTCACTTCTTCCGCGGGCAAGGACCATCTGAGCGTATGGTACACTCTTCTCCTTATCGAAGCTTGTGTGAAGAACTGTGGCAAACGTTTTCAGGCTCAGGTGGCCAATCGCGACTTCCTTCGTGACCTAATAAAGCTTCTTCTTCCGAAGTATGATGCGCCAATTCAAATTCAAACAAAGGTGCTCCTTATGCTCAAGGTATGTGGGCAGGTCCCCGATATTCTATCGACGTAATGCGCATTACTTTATGTGAAAAATAGCAAATATCTGCATGCCTGAATCCTCATTGTTTAAGTGAAGGTCACTTTTTCGAGATTATATTCGTATGCCTTTTAGGACAAAGCAGATGTTTTACCGAAACTGTTTAATGGGTCATTTGCTATCAGCTAGTTAGGCGAGGAAAAAGTTAAGGCAAGCTATTCAAATTTGAAGGACATACTCTACGCTGCATGCAGTCAGGAATGCCTGCTATCGACCTTGCACAGCATCAATCAGTCAACAGTTAACTAGGACGTTTCAAAATTGCAGTTTTACAAATGGTAGACGGATGAATAGAGTAGGTAATTGTCACGAACCATGAACAAAGGTTAAACTAAAATCGAATGGCGCACAGAAAATTATAATGTATCCTTGCCTGGAAAAGACTTAGAGCAAGGCTGTTTTTCTTGTTCAGCACACGCTTATTAAATTTCAAATTAAAACGGAAGACCGCTTATGGATTCATTAGTAAGCGCCTGCCCATGCTCGTACTGTCGCAATATTTGGCAACTGCAAGCTAGCATTTCGGAGGAAAACTTAGTAGAACATTACCGACAAAAACGAGGAAGATTTGAATGGCCATTTCTGGCTTATTAGCCGTCATCAGCCAGCCATACCCAGCCCTAGGCGGTGCACTACCTGAGGCTCGAACCCACAACCAGTTGATTAGAAGCCTAACGCCCTAACTTACTGCACCACGGGCTCGTTGTCTTGTTGGTTTAGATCAGGAATATTGACGTTGGTTGATGTACGTTCATCCGCTTATAATACTAGTCGCTTCGTGGCTGCTGGCGGGGTTCACGAGTCAAGGCAGAACAGGATGAGTGAATTTCGTTGATGATCGGTGAGCATTGATTAACGAATGTTCATATTCCCGATCTAAACCAGCAAGACAATGAGTCCATAGCGCAGGGTTCGAGTTCCCAGGTGGCGCAACAACTGGGGATGAGTATGACTGGCTGCTGAGGGCTAATGGGCGAGAAATGGTCATTTCAGTCTTCCTCGTCCTTGGTGGCATTGTTTATCTTCCTTTACTTATACAAGTCGCTGTGCGCCAGCTGGCGAGGCTTAATAGCGAGCCCCAAGGCATTACGGGCCGAATGAGTTCCACTAGTGATCGGTGAGCGTTCATAAGCTAACGACCCGTTTGCTCCGCAAGCACAAGTTTTCTGTTGTAGAAGTGTAAATGAAGACGGATTCTGAGTAAAAGGACTGTGTTCTTGACCGTTCTGGCTTTTCCGTGAGTTCATACCCAGGGATAAAAGGAAAACAGTCGGAAAACTGGCTTAAGTCAGCCCACCAAATCTACCCGATGCACCCGCTGCGGTCTTCAAGCCACACGTTGTATGACCTCATACTCGTCAAATTAACCTCGCAGTGGCAGTAAATCCTTAAGTCTTGACCAAAGGTTAGTAAAACGAAGCCAGGCATCATTTTGTCCGCGCTTGAACACGCAAATGTGTGTCCCCCTTTGAACTTTTAAGCAAGGTCACTTGTAATCTGGGAATGGTTGTATGAAGGAGCCTTTCGGAGAGGTGACACAGTGTTTTTAATTATATAGCAAAGAAAAAAATCGTGTCTTCGCTAAATATTTTTTTGCAATTCATAAAAAAGGCACTTTGCTGAAAGACAGTTTACCAGCTTCCTGAACTATGACGCAGAGTTGCCTGAGATATCCGAATGGTGGTAAGGGGTCTTTTTAGACAAGGAACGCGGCGTTCTTAAATGCTTAAAAAAACCCTGTGTCTGCGCTGACGCCGTGTGAGTACGTTTATAAAAAAAGGAATAAAAATATAGCTTTGCTCTATGCTTGCTTTAATGCTTTATAAAAACACGTGCAAGAAGATGGTTCCGGGGGGTATGCATACCCCTCAAAACTGAAAAAGTACAATCTCGGCGGGAACTCGTGTAGGGCGCCTAACCGTTGAATGCATATGCCAAGCTAGGGGATAATGTAGGCGATGCTGTGGCACTGATTGCAATGGAAAGCGACCCCTTAGTAAGTAATTCAATAAAAATTATTGGTTTTCGGTTAAAATTCGTCCGAGCATCCGTCAATCAAGGGCTGTATAGAGTGCGATGGGCCGGTGAAAACCGGTCGATTCGTGCCCGGATTCTTACTTTTCGGTCACATCTCCGAAAATTTTCCCTCATGGTCGTTGAATTGAATTCACAGCCTCTCTCTTAGGAACTAGAATATAATTTATAGAGCATTGGAAGCTTAATGCAAGAACAACAAAAAACTTAAGTACGCCTTTGGAAATGAGACTGGAGAGCTTTTCAGTCAAGAGTCTCCATCTTATCGGATATGAGATACCGTGAGGAACTACTCCACGCTGGTCGGTACCGCGGCCATACTTGTACGTGAACATAGATTTATTCACCTAAGTGAATCTTAAATGGGTTGTTGATCTTAACGTATCTTAATTTTTTGCATTGGAATGGCGAGAGTAAAGGCTTTACTAACATTATGTTTCACATTCATCTTTGAATTCACCGCGAAGGACACAACTAGAGGGATGTAGGGCTAGTCCATTGCCGCACGATGCTTGGTAACCTGGTCGCATCTGAGTCATGCCGGCCCATCAGTCATCCTCGGCATTCCAAATTCGCGCAATATTTGTTTAGTCGGCCATTTCGGGGTCATTGACTGCTGCTCATCGTGTCCAGTGTTAAAATAGCAAGCTTCATAAGCACTTGACCGATTTGTGCCTTAATACTGTCCCCCAAAGCAGTGTCCACGCATGAACTGTAGGAAAATTAGCATGCAAAGCATAAGTGCTACTGTTGCTTATGGACGTAGGAATGAACACAAAGCTGCAGTGATGCTGAAGAAATCACCCTTAATAATAAATTACAAAAGATATCCACTGTGTGTCCCACAGAAAGAGGGCTGGAAGGTTACTTACGCCAGGATAAGATTATAGCGAAGCAGACTTGTACAGCATCCACCACACTCATATTTTCCTCACCCACCTATCTCTGGTAGCAGACAAAATGTCAGGACCATCGGAGGCAGGCTCGGTTACAGTGGCTGACAAATATAAACAACCAATATACGCGCTCCACACACGATCTTATCCATGTAGCACGGTACAGGCATGCACGAGGGTGGCTTTTTGTCTCGCGTGCATGAAAGTGCCACAGAGGCCATATTAGGTAGAAGCCACTGATTTTGACTTTCCGCCCTGAGAGGAAAAAGATGCTCCATCGGTTGTAAACGTTTCAAGTTATGAGTTTTTACTTCTTCGTATCGTGAGGATGGAGTCTCCGGTGTCGACCTCACTCTTTCTCCCTCTTCCCTCTCCCATAAACCCGTCGGTTGTCCGAGCCTGTCAGCAATCTGGTGATGTGGTTGGGCACAGTAGATGCTTCAGTTTAAACAGTAAGCCTAGGCGTTGCTGCGGTAATTGTGCGCTAACTACGACTATCCACTACCTAAGTAACGCGTATTGGGAGCCATCACGACTCCTGTTTTTGGAACCGAACATCTCCAGCGCTGCCAGAGCATTGTTTATCGCTCCCACTAGTGGTAACTTGGTGGCTACGAAACACGCGAAAATGGACGACCAAACCATCCTCGTACACTCTAAGACCACCCGCGACGGATGCTCAGTTAGCAGTGACTCATAGGCAATCTGACAGTCAACAGGCATATGAAGACGTAACAGACACACCCACAAATGCCGCAGCCAGCATAGGCCTCCTTAAAACCATCTGAAGTTTCCCTATAGATCTGAAACATCTTTATAGATCTGAAACCCCGTGCCTGCGAATCTAATGGCCAAAAAATCGCATACACTTCAACTCAATTATCGTCTGGGATTCACCTTTCCGTATGCATCGAAATTTTGGTTTTTAGCATCAGCTGCTGCAGGGTCGGCTAGCAAGTTTGCACTACACCACGAAATTTATCCTTTTAGGGTCAAATTACTGCGATTGAAACTCTGAACTAAAACGACAATACGCGCATTTGGGAAAAGAGAGCGAGCGAGAGAGAGAGAGAGAGAGAGAGCACGCGCGCGCGAAATAAGACACTAGACAACACCTACGCTTAGGAGACAAACAACCAGGCTATTTTGAGGCAAAGAAGAACGATTGAACCAGTGGATAGATGTCCGATTCGTATTCCATCTGTCCGTCATAATCGCTCAGAGCGGAGACAACAAACCAGAATTGGACCTGCTTGGTTGCCTAACCTTGTCGGGTTCGAGGGATTTGCATATGCTTCTGCCCGAAATACAGTTTTATTTTTATGGCCTCAGGGCAGTTTTTAAGAAGAAGAAGCACTCTCGAATGAGGCTGCCTGACAGTTCTAGACTGACATCTTCCACTCCTGTTGCCAAAAAGCTCCCACCTAGAGATTGTAGTGTCCGCTGACAGTCAGGTGTGGTTGAACAGCGTACCGCGTGCAAATGCTCCAGGCCATCAGAGACATGATAGGAGCACTAGGGGCAGCCAGAGTCGACCGAATGTATAAACTGCAGATTCCCCTCAGCTGTTTAACTGAAGAACCTTCTGCATTCTCTAATCCTCTTCTTGCAACCTCAATTGCCTGGTTCAAGGCACACCTCCGCATTGATATGGTTTCCTGAATTACATTTCCCACAGGCTTCCGTTCTTGAATGTTACCCTGTTGTTCTTTCCGACAAAGGCCTCCCAGGAATATTTTGATCCTGTAGCGTAAAAAAAAACAATGAACTAATATATACAAGAAAATCGTAACGCTACCTGGTGGCCGATGTGTTTAGCATATAAATAATGACAGAGGAAAGTGTGGCAAAACCGGCACAAGAAACGTTTTGTACATAATCACATAAATGAAGTTCCCTCCACTACCAAGTTGATGTAGAACTAAGATTTGTTGTCACACTTGACTTAAACCGATTGAGGCACAGCGAAAACTGACCACGCGTTGTCGCAAGTCGAAGTTGGTTCTTGTGTATTTTGTTGAGCACATACAAGCAATGATAGATTTTGTAAGCCTCCTAGCCTCCACTTATTGCAGGATTGTTTCGGTTTCGGTGTAAACAGTTGTTTCATTCTGGCGTTTTTTATTCAAATACCTTTTTTTTATTTAGACTAGCTTTTTTTAATTTTTTGATTCTTATGCTCAAGTTGGTTGCTAGAGTAAATTTGTCGGAAATGTATTTTTCAAATGTTCTATTGCACAAATTTCGCTGCTTTTCCGCGGTACCAGCAATCCCGTTTTGCGCACTACTGGGGTCAGTGGGGCCATTACCGAAAATGCGAGGTTAGTTGTTGTGTATTTTTTCGTACATTCAAACAATAGTACAGAACAGCTCATGTACACAGGAAAATGCAAAGACAAAAATAGAAATTGTACATACACCTGCAAGCTCCCTAGGACCATCTTTTTCAGGTATTCTTTCAGTTACGCATTACTTTGCTATTGAAGCGTGCAGCAGCATTTTCGCAGAACTAGAGTCAGCTTGGGATTATCAGCCTAGTGGGTAAGGAAGAGACGGTCGGTTTTGCTGTAGGAGAACAACTTTTCTGTTAAACACGTTCAAGGCGAGTCAAGTTCTGGTAAAACGGAGTCCATTTTTCGGAGGGTTTTGAAGTTTCCACTGGGCCATCCACAGAAATAGACAGAAAAGAGAGATGAAATCGGCTGACCCGATATGTCAGGTGCAGTCGCCAAGCGCAAGACTGATATGCGTTGTTGACCACGGCTGTCTAGATCATGGTAGATGGAAGGGGGCTGGGTGGTCGCATCAAATTATTGATTTGTATCGGCATTTGATTGTCTCTCGTCTCACCTGAGGTCCCCCTTCGTGCTCTAAAACCGAAAGGGCGACTTTCTCATAGCCTATGAGGTCATCCATCGAAGAGGCCTTTTTTGGTTTTGCAGCCTAATAAGCAGTCATCTTCTGGTTCAATCCGAACAATTGCAAAGTTGCTGGGCGCAAGATGCTGAGAGCAAACTCTGAATAGTTGTTTTCCGCCTAAAACGTGGTTGCGCATTTCAGCCAAAGGACGGTGTGCAACACTGACTCTTGAGTGACAAACAATGCGCCGCGATGCTTTGGATTACATTGCAACCCTTGACACCATATTCCCTCACCGAGAATGCGATCTCGTCAACACCCCACCACCAACACCACTACGTATTTGCCTCCAGCGACGTCTTAGCTATTTGCTGATGAGGGCGCGTGGTCAACCGTTCTTTGTGCATGGATTACGAGCGCTGTCAGACGTACGACCTTTCCGCATAGCTGCCTGCCAAATGACCTTAGGCAATTTGGCAAGTTTAGTCAGACTGGGATTTTGCCCAGTGCACGCAGCCTACACAGATGCATGGGCAAAGTTGGAACTTCATTTCCGCTGCACAGACTGGGAAGTAATTTAGCCTACTCTTTTGCTCGATCCTACATCGGGCCAACCCTTTCATCACTTACCAAGTGGAATTTTAAAACACGGCTTCTTTCTTCCCTAGTCCCTATTGTGAGGTTCAAGTCACGTAGAAATGGCTTTTCGAAGATGCTCGTTTAATCAGCTAGAACTCTCATAGGTCATCGCAACTTAAGAGGACAGAATCAGTGTTCCAGCGGTTGAACGATCGATCACCATTTAACGACCAAGAACCTAGGTTCGTCTTCCAGGCCTCTGTTGGGTTATGGCTGGCCAATGACAGCAACTATGTCAGAAGTTAAAAATCAAGTCTGGCTCGCTTGCAGGAATTTCGTTTAAAGTTTCGCAAGGATTTCGTACATTTAATCTGCTTATGTAAGCGTTTCTAATCAGTTAACTCCCGGCTGATTGCTTAGTGTGAAAATTTATCTTACTGTCTGCAAGCGACTACCCTAACGGCGTATTCACACTCTCACTGACTTACACATGGCTATATTTCCCACATGCCCACTGTAAAAACAACCTATGAACCGACATAAATGAAACAGCCTATTGAATCACGACATACGTTTGAACCTCCAAAAATCAATCTAACTGGTATTGCAGAACACGCATGTACAGAAAATACTCTTAGGCCGATTCATACACCACTATCTGTTGACCAACCACCGACGTCGATCCCACTGGAGAAAAATAATACATATATATATATATATATATATATATATATATATATATATATATATATTGAATAACAGAGGTGGTTTGCATCCCGAGATAGTATAATGAAAAGAAAAATGCTCTTCGGGAAATGGAATTTTACTCGTAAATTTTCAAGTTGGTGACACCAACCCGTCGTCAGACGAAACGTTTTATATCGAGAAGTATATGTAAGAGGTGATATTAAAAAGTC
The DNA here is from genome assembly GCA_017591395.1 of Schistocephalus solidus. Taxonomy (NCBI): domain Eukaryota; kingdom Metazoa; phylum Platyhelminthes; class Cestoda; order Diphyllobothriidea; family Diphyllobothriidae; genus Schistocephalus; species Schistocephalus solidus. The sequence continues at coordinate 117,339 of WEDG01007400.1, read as the reverse complement.
AGAGAAGGGGAGAAATGACATTGTAGAGAGCACGGAGTTACAGATACTGTTAGCCGCCTGGAGTGAGAGGTTGTCTCACATATCACCTAGAGTACCGGTAGGGTGCGTAGCGCTGTCAGCAACTGCGGGCTTGGGTCGTGGAGGGATGCTGACGGTAGGGGCAGCGGCTGGTTATGTTTGCTAACACGCAGTTGCACCATGCCCATCCTGGATACGCGCTGAAAGCGGGGGGGTGTTGCACGATGAAGGGTTACGACAACTTATTCTTGCATGAGCTAAAAAGCTCGGACCAAGAAGTGCGCGAGCCTTCGGGATGAATGATCTAACACACCTATCGTGCACATACGACTGACCAACTTGAAAGCTCGCATGAAAGAGTCTAGTGCTTCACCAAATCAGCGTTAGTCAAACATCCATTCCAGTTCAGGGCCTCAATTTGAAACCAGGTAAACAATGAGTGAGTGACCAATCGTTGGACCATTCTGAAGGCGCGAACGCAGCCCATCACTTCAGCTTATCATCAAGTCAGCCTAGTGTGGACGTGATCTGCTTGCTGGAAGCAGAACAATATAATGGCTGTGGAACAGTTGGTGAACTCTAGCGGGCATTCATCAGCGTCTTCAGTGGCCCAGTTGGCTTCATGAGGTATTTAAAAACAAACGAGAACACTATGCAAGTGGCAGTGAGCTGCGTTGGCCGCGCATTCTTTGTTGGTCATAATGGGTTTGAGGCAATGGATGGTCACTGATATCGTCTTCCGCGGCACCTTTCATCTTTGCACCTTCGCCAGGCCTAGGCCGCATTTCTCACCCCTTGATTAATGCCTTCTGTAAAAAAGGGCAATTTCATTTTGCTTCTCCTAGGGCTGGGTAGACAGTTGCTGGGACGTGCCCGGACGGAGAGAACTGGAGAAGGTTTACACTGCACTTCGGCGAAAGGGCGTCCAATTTCCAATAACTGCTGCTGATGACAACTCCAAGGGCCCTCCACCGTCCATAATCAACGTACGTTTAACACACATAGCATCTGTTTTGCTGTCCTGTTATTTGCTTCATCCCTTTGGGTTCAAACCATGAAAGCGTGATCGGCTGAGGATGGCGAGCAAGCCGGAAACAGCTACTGCCACGCCTGTTGATCTACCCCTTAAACTTTTTCTTGACTTAACTTACCCGCCTCCAACGTCTTCTATGGCGAGCTCACACCTTAGTCGTAAAACTGTAGACTTGTTGCTTCCAACCAGGCAATGCTTCTTTGACTAGAAATGGTACGTCTATTCCTACCTGCTTCGGTGGCTTCACCAAGCTTCTGAATTTGCTGAACACTCATCATCAAAATCGCTGCAGCAATTAATAGGAAATTTTTAGACTGGCAGTACCACAAAGTTGAACGATAGCACTTACGGTGGTATTCCACAATTGGAGTTGTCGTTGATCTCCCCTCGTCTCTAGTCATCCTAGAAGGTGTGTTCTAACCAAAGCTCCAAGCTGTCCTACCAATGAAGTGCCTAAGGTCTTCGGAAATCCAAACAAATGTAATGCATAAATGCGCGAGCTTATATTCCCTGTTCATCCCACCTTTATCCTAAATATGCAACAATCCGTAGGTATGACCCGTTTCGTTAAAACCATTTATGCATTATTACAGTTTTAACGCCCATATCCATCAATTCCTGCGTGTTATCTGACAAGGACTGGTTTTACTTTTATTCCCTGATCTTTAATCGTTCTGGCAATGAATGCATGCCTGAACTGGACGTGTTACCTCGGGCTTTTCTCAACCCTTTGTCTAGCGTGTTCATGGTAACTTAAGCTAAGTGCTATCGCTTCCTTATCGTTATATTCTGTTAAAATATACGTTTAGAAGCGGATCTCCCCATCGGATCCAAATATTCGATGCAATCTTTAAGTCGTGCAAACTGGCATGCGCACTCTTAGTGTTAGACAATTTTCCAGTTCTCCTGCACCATGGGAGAGATCTCAAAATGTTTGTTATGAAAACATGATTGGAATTGCGCCGCCTTGTAAATTGGCCTACGAAAATCACGCAAATCACTCTTCTGGCAAACAAACTCAAAAAATGAACTTGTTTTGTATGAGGACGCTCAGTCATAAGCACAATGGTGTTCTTATCTACACAATACACCGTGAATGTCAATACGTGCACGGAAAACCCGGGGGTACTCTGATAGTGCAGACTGACACCTGTCGATCAAAGCTCACTGATCGTTCTGCCTTGGGGATCACTCTGTAGCCCCGCTAGCAGCCGCAAAACAGTGTAGGCAGATAAACATTGACTGGCTGATGACGGCTAATAAGCCAGAAATGGCCATTCTAGTCTCTCTTGTCTTTGATGACAATTTTCAAACGCAGAATGACTTCAGCATATGTGTTCCTGAGAGAAAATGGAATGTGCACGTGTTGATCCGTTCGTCTGGTCGCGAAAATTACGCAAACTGTTGTGGTAAGATGAATATCTGCAAAATTACATACGGCAAGGATTAAAATGAAATGATGCACACTATGGGAATTTTCGAAACCTTCAGTGTAGCATATGTCTAAACAATCACTTGTCTATCCATTCCCAAAATTAGAAATATTCTTAAACATCTTGGATGATAACTGAAAGCAATCGATGATTATCGACTTTAATGTGTCTACTTATAAATTGTACAAAGAAGGCACAAATTATTCATTGTTCAGAGGCCATTTTTAACATATTTGATCTACTCAGGCTGGGCCCTTGAATGACTGAAATGATTACACTTAGAAAACATCACTCCTTACTTACTTGATTATTAATGTATTCTATTACCTGCACGTGATTTTATTTCGCTCTCGGAGTACGCCACGCGAGTCATATATGCGGCGTGGGTTAGTTATTTGAGACCAACATTTAAAATTTTGAAATCAAGCACTATATGTTCCAACTTCACAGAAATTTGTATGCCTACTGTAATATGCACATTACACAGAAATTTATTTAGTATAACTGTCATCAGCATCGATTACATCTTCCGCGTGGCTTCTGGAATAACCAAATGAGTTGACCAGGTGATTTGTAATTATTTCGGAGGTAACATCGCGCCTAGCCTCATTCACAAAATTCTCCGTATTCTGTCCCCCTCTGGATGGAGTCCCAAAAACATAGTATACGGGGTTTAATTCGGGTGAGCTAGAAATGCCAATGTCAGGCTGGTGGGACGTGCGAATAGGAACCTTTGCAATACGATTGGCAATGCGCTAAATTCAGGGAAGTCTGCGGAGATCCGTCTGCCTAATTCTAAACGTAATCTTTCTTTCCATGGAATTTAGTGCTAGGGTACCCGTCATACGCGAAATTCTGTAAATGATTTTGTCTTACACCGAAACACCCAACCCTGTCGTTAGGGTTGCCTGAGTGTGAATGTTACAGAGATGGGTTAGATCACAGGATTTACTAAATTCACGAACACTGCGGTCCTAGATTACATACGTAAGGTCCTTAAATGCAGGAGCATACGCACATTGGGGTTTTCAATGTAACAGAAATAATTTGAATTCAGTATATCCCTTTACTGAGGTTTTCTACGTTAGAATTAGGAATAAAGTTATCCACACTGGGAACTAACATCATAAATTCACGATTTTTATACACGGATGGAAAGTTGGTCAACATACCGAAACAAAATTAGACTCCTTTTTTATAAGTTTCAGCACCCAGTGTACTCGCGAAATAAGGCTTCTTTCCGTAGCGACGACAGCGCCAGAGGGCTGTGTATATGTGTGAATGAATTTTCCACCTTCTGCACGATTCGGAAAGAAGAAAAGCCCATAACTGCCCTCGCGGACCGTCAATTTTCCCCGGCAATAATTCTAGCCTTTAAAATCCTTTTCACCAGGGTGTTTAAAAGTCATTCGGTCGCTGCGGTCTGTTTGCTTGCACGCAGCCTGCTCTTTTTTGGAGTCTCCTTATGGAAAAAACGCCAGAAACAGATACCACTCAAAAGGAGTCTCTGATATTCTGCTTTTGGTGGTCCAGCAGTAAACGCCAATTGGTGTTGCATAAGCAAGTGAGTAAGAAAGAAAAACCTTTTCGTTTTGTGTCTTAGTCCAGGATTTATTTGGTAAATACGTAAATTGCATCTGATTCATCTTCAGCTTTAAGATGGAGCAACGATTTGTTGCAGTTGAAAAACATGAGCGTAAATACACGACAGCAGAGCGAATCAGAGCAGAGGGGGATTAAAGCCCAATATGCCGCCAAGTTCATCCAAACTTAAATAAGATGAAAAGTGCATCGCATTTAGCTTACTTAAATCTAAGGAAGACAAGTCATCCTTATACGTGTTAATCGGTCTAACGGTGATTTCAACCATGTCAATTTGAAAGCAAATAAGTTCAAGTTCTATCCAAGAACAAACCACTCAGACTGCAAAGATTATAAAGAAAATTAGTTCAAGAAATGCTGAATTAAAAGGCAAATGAAGACATATGATAAAAAGTAATCTTATTCCACTCAGCTACAGGCTTTGATTGCAAGTTAAAGGGCTGGTGGACTGTGACATAGAAGAATACTCTTCTTAACATGATGAAAATTGCCCTATGCCGACATTGGCGATTTTGGTTGAAATAAACTTCACTCAATAGGCTATTCAATAAGCGAAGCCTGCGCTTGTGTAATTTAAAATGGTACATATATATATATATATATATATATATATATATATATATATATATGATAGTGTGGGGCTCACAACCGACAAAACAACGAGCCCGTAGCTCAATGGTAGAGCGTTCGACTCAAATACCAAAGGTCGCAGGTTTGAATCCCAGGTGTGCCATACTTGGGATTGGGTATGACTGGCTGTTGACGGCAAATAAGCCAGAAATGGCCATTCCGGTCTCCCTTGTCTTTGTCGGTTCAACATTATATATAAATATATATATATATGGGCAGAATGATATTTTCGACAAAGACGAGGGAGACTGGAATGCCCATTTCTGGCTTATTTGCCGTCATCAGCCAGCCAAACTCAAACCCAGGCGCTGCGGCGTCCGAGGCTAGAAATCGCGACCTGTCGGGCAGAAGTACAACGCTCTACCCACTACACCACGAGCTAGTTGTTTTGCCGGTTTCGATCGGGCATATAAACAGTGGTAGTTGGGCGCTCACCGATCGGTTACAGGACACAAACGTCCCGTTGTTCCTTGGAGTTAACTCTAGAGCCCCGCAAGCAGCCGTAAGGTAGCTTAGTGTAAAGGCAGAATAACATGACCGACAAAGACAAGGGAGACTGGAATGGCGATTTCTGGCTTATAAGCCGTCATCAGCCAGTCATACTTAACCCCAGGCGCTGCGGCTTTAGTGCGTCACCTTGACGGCGACGAAAATCAGCTAAAATTTCAAAAAGCCCAATATTGGATTTCTTGAACGTAGTCGTATACAGGCTACTCAAAAAGTTTGCATTCCTTTTGTTGAGGGTGGAGCATAAGTGATCAGTAGATCAGTGTGGACATTCATTGCACGCATAGAAAGCACAGTGGAAAAATTAGATTGCTCACGTAATTTCAGATTTTATTCTTCCGAACGTTGACCAGTCTATCTGTCAGGATGAGTTTCGGTGTCCATAGTCGATTAAGTCTGTCGTATTTCATTGTCTATAAGACAATTTCTTCCCATCACAGGTATCTGATAAACCCTGAAGAAAGCTACTTTGAGTCGAAAAGAATAACAATCTCGGAGGTTTAAATCGTTTTCTTCACGATGACCTTTGTTGTGAAAACGTGAGCATTTGAGCTTTAAGTCTACAAGCTGCAAAGTCGCAGAAAACCTGATGCCTCCAACGAGGCGTTGTGGCTGCTGATTAGGAGGATAAATAAATCACAGTCGATTTGCCTGCCAGATCTTGATTATTCTTTACAAAAAGGGTACTATGAACTATTTTGAAGACGCGTGGACGGCTAGCTTAATCGTTCGAGTAATGCTCTCCTTCATTTAAAACAAGAATATGATTGGTTCATCAATACGTCCACAAGCGCCGAAGATAATATATGTGACCTAAATCAGGACATAAGCGTGAATTAAATCGAAACCCATTGTTGTTAAGAAATTGTCCACTGGATCGAACAAAACAACAAATTAAATATTTGCTACAACTAACAACAAGGAGGAGGTATTGAAAATAACGCCATTTTGGTCGGAAATAATAATTTGTTAAGAGAATGGAAAATTCATAGCAAACGCGTAAACTTTCTTTGCAGGAATATATACTGCATGGAAAACTATTGGGTAATAAGAAAGGTCAGGTAAGGTGATCGAAAACCGCAATTTTGCATGAGTTTCATGAGTAAAGCTATATCCTTATCGCCATGGAATTTAACGTTAGAGCACCTGGGTTACGGGAAGTTAACAAAAACCCAATTCAGCTAAATTTTGAAAAGTATTTTAATATACTTTATGACATTCGAATATTGAGCTAAGTTTTTGAAATAGATTTGTACATTTAGAGTGAAATTTGGTCTTTTTTACATTTGGATGTGGTTGATCCTGGCGAAAGTGACTCTGTCCCGTTTCGTCTGGTGGGATATCACAGGAATAAAGGCAAGACAAGACCGTATGTCAAGAGATCGGTTTTTAAATGGGTTCTTTGTATACAACCAGCAAACACATTGACAAATGTTTAAGCTTCTATGTAAGCGAAACCATTTTCTTTCGAAAAGATACGGAGCGATTTTTAGCCTCAGCGAACCCCATCAAGTATCCAGGTTTTGTCGTCATGTTATTACCAAATGTATTATTTCTGTAGTTTATAGCCATAACCCTTCTCAACTTGTGGAGCTCTTGAGATCTTGAAAGTCCAGTAAAATGCTCCCTTCATGCACTTTAACGAACGACAGTATCACATTTCACTTTTCGAGTAAAACGGCTCTCTCGGTTTATTCATTACCTGCGTCCACTTATACAACAAACGCGGTGCTTGTGAACATAAGAATCCTTCATAAACGCTGAACGTGACACCCTTGCATTTAGCTTACTCGTTAGCTAAATATAGACTCATAGGAAAATCATTCCATATGTGCGGAAGGAAAATTAGTCTAGTCGTAGTCGACTTCTTCGCGATTATTTGAAAAATATTATTATAGCCTGACGATAGTTTTCTATATCTTTACAGTGCTAAAAAACCTGCTGAATAAGAAATGTGCGAAGGTTTTGCCGCACAAAATAGCGGTTTTGATTATATTTGTGGAAAAAAACTGAACAAAACACTTTGTTTCCAAAGAAAATAGCCAAGAAAATGAGTTGCAATGAATTTGTCCTCAATTGAACAAACATTTTTCCTATACAGTATCTCTTTAAGGAGTACTTTGCACATCCTGTGATATTTTTTCAAAACACAATGGAAAGAATATATAAAAAACCTGCTTGGTTCTGTACTTCATGGACAGCTCCTGGCAATACCTGCGTCTAAAATAAAAAAAACTTGCCTTTAATTCAACTCGGTTCCGTTGCTAATTCTTGTTTGGAGGCCAAATTCTATGACTTGATGTCATAGAATGACGATAAAAATATTAAAATCAATTTTAAGCAACTAGTGCCTTTCTACTCCCCGTAGTAGCTGTTCATAAGCTGCACAAATCTTCCCATTAAATAATCAAATTTTAAATCAAATACTTGGTTAAGAGAATTTGGGCGATTACATCTGGGAGGTGAAAAGCAAAAAAATTCCCAGTGGCTCTGTGGGCTGGGATTTAGGACATAAAAGCGCAGCGACCTAAAAATAAAATTTTTAACGATCATATTTTTCTGTTCATTAGAAAAATAAGTCTTTTTAATCGAAGATTACCTCACTGGATTTACACAGACTAGAAAATCAGGTTTCAAGTTGCAAAACGTTTTTTGAGAAACCTTTTGTCCTTTTAAATGAGGCCCTTCAATTAAGAAAAAACGTGCAAGTTGGGAGACATAGCCTACGTCATTTTTGTAATTTATAAAATCGCTTTGGTACAAATTCAAGTTAATTTTCGCCTGCAATTTACTAAATTTCGTCCATAAAACGACTTTGAAGCATATCAAACTTGAGACAATATTTGCTACACAATGCCTAGAAGTAATGAATGAGGTTCATGACTTTCGAGGTAAGTCTGACCGTCTATTCAGAGTTCAGTTGTCTATGTGAATCAGGGTATCGTTATCTGACCGAAAGCAAGGTAAGGTCGAGTCTGACCGATGAATGACGAAATTAATTTCTGCTTGTCAGTGGTAGTCGAGTATTATTGTTAACTTTGGTCATATTGCTTTTTTAAAACGGAGCTCCTTTTTGCTACGGTTTCACAGTGCCGCCAGAGAATTCCTCTATCAGACTTTTTATTGCTGGACTAGCAATTTTGATAGGCCCCGAGATAAACCTACTTACTGGATTGCCTTTGATGAAAGCGATAGTGACAACCAACCGGTAGTAGCTGCGGCAACTACGCAAATAAAAATATTCCGGAACTGAATTTGTGGCAGGGGGGTTAAACCGAAGTTTTGCAAATTAATAAAAGATCAAAGTTTTAACCATGTGTTAAAATAAGACGCAAATTAAGATTTTACCAGAGCTTTCATTGTGACTCGGCGATTTCTAATACGTCTAAAGTAAATATACTGTAATTTATGAAGCACATGATATACCTAACAGGAATCTTCTAAAGTGCATTTAACGTGCTCAGCTAAATGCTTACAATGCCTATTCATTCAGGAGAAGGAATAATTTGGAAAATTCCAGTCACTGTTCATATTTGAAAACACCAATTTGCTTAACATCTATCAAATAAATTTCTTATTTTCCGTATCATATCAGTTTAAGTGAACTCATTGGATATCGGTAGATGGAAAGTTAATGGTACGTTTCATTTATTTTGTTTTTCCAACGTGATCCTTTGAACATTTAGTTCTCGGGTCCTACATAAGGAGCGAGAGACGTATTCGTTTTATTTAAAACTATCATTCCAAAATTATTTTAGCAGTCCTCCATTCACTGTAGATATAAGTGGCTACGCTTAACAGCGATCACTGCAACTGTCGACATCATGAAGAATCATCAGTTGTGAGTCGCAAAAATTTAGGCCTGATTTGACTTCCTTCAAAACTGTGCTAGCATCGTCCGCAGATGGCCTCATTATTGAAGATTAAATAGACATAAATCGGAAAAAAAAGATGACAAGAAAATTAGCCAAATTAATGCGCACGTAAGAAAACATTCCCATGAAAGGCAAGAACAGGGAAACATGGCGGCGCAATTTTAAAAGCCCGCAAAATATGCGGGAATTTTCCGTGAAACTGACCTGAGCATAAATTAATTGCATAAGAAAGAGAGTACTGAAAAATAAAGGAAACTGAGATTGCGCTTTCTAGTAAGTAAGCTGTCGTCAGGCCGTCTTACTCTTACCCTAGGTTAACAGGACTGGAGCCCGAACCCTCTTGCCTTGGGCATCTAGCGTTATTAAGTTCAGTACGCTACCATTGAACCATATATCCTTTGCCCTGTAGGTTGTGACCAAGAATATAAACTAGATTGGAAGTGCGTTCCCGATCGATGACCAAAGAACGCGTGTTCGACCCACAGGTGCCCTCAAATCTGGCGTTGGGTATGGCTGACTGACGATGGTTTGCATACCCGAAATGGAAACACAGTTTCCTTTAACTATGTGTTTACTCTCCTGCTGTACATACGATAGTTCGACCGTCGATTACGACGATGTCCACCGTATGCTCCATGGGAAAGTGGAGCAGGGACGGTGACTTGCACGTGAATTAGTTTTAAGTGATAGTAGCCTTGCGCTGCAGCTACCGCACTCTTTCCTCCTCCCCCACCTGAGCCCGGTGTCAAGACAGTCAAAAAGACCGGAGGCGGGAGAGGACGCAGGTGGCTGGCGCGGCCGGGTCCTCTAAGTCCTAGCCGCCCCTAGGCGTGCCACCACACCTCTCATGTGCGGCATTTGTTAGCGGAGCGCAACCCGAATAACGCATGCCGTGCCCTGATGTGGCCCCCGTGTTGGTCCAACGCATCTAAAACGTGGCCCGTTTAGGGGGCGCATTCTGTACATACAGATAGTCATTCTAAGACTGCTTACAACAGGAGCTCTAGACTGAATGCAAGAGCACGTGAACACGATCGGCGAAAGCCCTTGAAGCATAGATTACATCTAACAGACAGTTATGTGCAATATTGTAGAAGTTGTGAGCTTAAATAACGTTTGTGAGATAACAGCAAATACTTTACTGAATTTTATCAAATGCGTGGGGCTTAACTCCTTATTGTATTAGGCCGAGCCGGAGAGTTATGTAAGGTAGGAGTACATGCAAACAGATCTTTACGCCAGACTGCAGTCTGACCATTTAAACGGGTCGCAGGAATAGCATTGGCTGACCTTGTCACTTTGAACTCGAAACAATGATATATGCCGGTCGGCGAGATACGAGTACAATTTTCCTTTTCGGAGTGTCAATCACATACACCGTTGTTGTTCCTTACGTTTTGGAACTTTTCCGTGTCCTACCTTCTGCGTGCAATTTCAGCGCATAAAAAATTCGCAATCCTGCAGTTCGCACTGTAAGGCGCCATGAACTGACCAACAAATTTAGGTAAAATAGATTAGTTTTTGGTTTCCAAACTGTTTCCAAAACACTAAATTTGGTAAATACCAACGCGTTCCTTCTCACCTAGGTTCTGGAAAAATTCAACGCGATAGGTTAACAAAGACTTGTTTCGATATATTTATCTCTCAGTTTGCGTACATTTTTGGGTGGTATATTCTGATAAAAGACTGTGGGTGTTTCCTTTGCAACAGTCAGTTCGGAAAATTTGTCGACTGGAAGGCAATCGGAGGTGAGGGTGGAGAGTACTCCAGCCTGGCCTTCACGGTTGGGGGTGGGTAATTGGGGAAAAGTATTCCGCACCCCCTAGGAGCCGTACAAACCGCAAGGCGTGCACGCAATTCCTTTTGCGCGTGGAGATGGGGGTGGGGTGCGAGGTCGGTCGAGATGCGAATTTTCATCGTCTCTGCCCCTGACTGGTGGGCGCTGCTTAACTGTGAGTTTGTCTCAATCCTTGAGGCTCCTTTTGTGCGTCCACCTGACCTGACGTTTCGGATTCTTCCTTGAACTCATCATACGAGACAGTAGCAGGCACAGGGGGCGTGCTCACATGCGTACTACAATTAACAGCTCTTGTGATAACCGCTGGGGTGGTAATTGATGCGGCGGTGACTTGGTCGTCCGGGTCCGAGTCGTTAATGGCCGTGATTTCATCATAAACTTTGGATGTTGGTGTGCTAACCACACGGCAATTTGGCTCCCCGTCACTGTAGGTACTGGTGACCCGCGTCCTCGGGCGATGCCTCAGCACAGAATATGGGAACCTCAGCTCATTGGGCTTATTGATGGAGTGCAGGAAGTCGCGGCTCACTCGGTTATCACCTTTTTCGAGAACTTTGGCCTCATCAAACTTCAAAATATGGCCGGATGCCGTCGAGTGAGCTGCCATCTGAGAACTGGCGCCTTACCTCCTCATCGCGGCTGCGTGCTCGGCCGTTCGCGTCCTGAGTAACCTCCCGAGTTTTCTGACATATAAGCTTTGTCCACAACTGCATCAAATCGGGTAAACGACGACAAACGCCTCCTGTCGTTGCAGGGGGTCTTTCGGTTGCCTCTGGCCTGTGTACAACCCCAATACTAAGCGATTCCGAGACGTTCTTCACGTGTGGAAGAGCCCGCCAACATTTAGGGCCGGTTGGATTTGGTCTCTCTTATCGTTTGCGTATGCACTGCCTGACAGAATTTTGTGATTATGCATTCGCTCTCAATACCTGTCAAAGATATTTTACTTCAGCAACCTTGTCTTCCGTTTTGCTACAATGCGTCTTAACGTGCCGGGATAATGCCCTTACGAAACTCTTTTTGTAATTGATCGGGTAGTTGCTGTTGAAGTTCAGTACTTGCGTCGTATTTGTCACTCCCTAAGCAGGAGTAACAGTGACTTCAGTTTAACTGTGGGATGTGGAACTATGTTGGAGAACCCAGCTGACAGCTGCAAACGTGAATTTACGAGTAGTAATTGGCTGTAAGAAGGTAGGACCCAAATTCAGAGGTGGCAACCCGTGACACGCAGATGGACCACGTCTTCAAATTTGACGCCGGTAAATCGTGGACTGAGGCGAGGATTACTCGTCAAGGCAGATAAAAGAAGCCTCGATGTTCACCGACCGCTCAGTCACATTAATTTGCCCGCCCCTATCTGGTTTTACAAATACTTATGTCAGGAGGCCGCCAGGGCGTAGAATAATCGCGGCCGCCAATCATGTCCGCGACCAACGAGGACAGGGGTGGAGCAGGCCGTGATGAAAGGTCGGCCGACTCAAACACACAGCCTGTTCGCGGGGGCGGTGATGGCAACGCAGGCTTCGGCGGGATGTTGGTCCGACGTATGCAGACAGGCGGTCCTACAGGCATAAGGCAAAGATTAGCATAGAATGAGAGCAGTGAGCATGACTATCCAGTCATTGAAGATATGTAGACGAAACAACTACCCTAAACATTAGGCATCTAATAAACATCTCCCAGCGAACGTCTCATCTTCCTTCGAGATTTTCAAGCGTTATGAAGTGCTGCAGAATGCTAAGCTTCCGTTTAGTGTTCTGACACCAGTTTTCTTTCACATACTACCCGTCAGACACAATGCACAGACTGCTTGTTGCTCTTTTCTCTTCATCGGCATCTTCATAGCTTTTCTCGTGTTCTTACGAACAAACAGTTTTCATGTGTAAGAATTTACGGACAGTGATTCTACAACCTGCCTGCATCCCAACAACCAATTACATTAGATGTACTATTCCAAGTGCCCCTAAACGGGCCGCGTGGTAGATGCGCTGGATCATAATGGGAGCAAATTCAGGGTACGACAGGCGCTATTTGGGATAGAAAATACCGGGGGTGCGTACCAAACATGGGCACGCGTAAGTGCAGGCTCATTTCGCACCCGGCTCTCCCACTCGGTGCGCGAGGATTCATCTGCATCCGATCCTGCCTCCGGTCTTCTTGACTATGTCTTGACACAGGGCACAGGCGGATAAGGGAGGAGATAGTGCGGTAGATGCGGTGAAAGTGTATTATCACATAAAACTAATTTGCGCGCAGGTCACCGTCTCTCGCCCAACCTTCTGTGGAGCATACGGTAGACATCGTCGGATTACGACGGTCAAACTGACGTATCTCAACAAAAATGGTTACTGAAATTCAAATAGGTGTTTTATGTGATTACTTAATTATACTGAATCCTTATCCCATATTGCAGTTATGTCACAATGCTGACTTTTAAACGAGCTTTCTTCCAGCCGACTGCATAATGATAAATAAAGTTGTATGACGTTTCCCAATGATTTTCCATACATTTATAGTTTAGGATATATTTTAGAAAAGACAAGAATGAAAATATTTTTCCACTGTAGTCATTTGATTGCAAATCAGGAATTCATTAAATTGTTTGCTTATATGAAGGGTATCTTCAGGTTTGTAAAAAAACATTTTCATTTCCCAAATGAGTTTGAAACTGGCATTCCCGGTTCCAACCTATGTTGTTTATGTATAGCGCAGAGAAAATCATACAATTGTTGAGGCTTTTATAAATTTTTGCAGCAGATATTGGTCATCAAATGTACTGTACAAGCAGCCTCAATAAATGGACAGAGTCGATGTTTAATGAATAAAAATTTCACGTTTCTATAAAGTCTTCTATTTAGGCCCTTTTTAAAAGCGAAACATGATCTTTCTTAAAGTAGATTTTCTTTTGAAAAAAGATATAATTTGCTACCAAATAATTATGAGAAAGAAAATTTGAATCTTGTTTTGTAAAGAATAGATTTGAATATTTAAGGTCAACAAAAATCAAGGGGAAAAGTCATTTTATACATTGTTTAGTGGTTGCAAGCCGGCAACCTAACGTAACCTTAATATCCAGAGATTATGCTCCAGGCAATGGATATAACACACGTACTTGAGTAATCTTTGTAATCAAAAACACCTTAAAAATGTCCGTTCGAATTTCACACCCTCTGTTGGTTTTTTACTAATGGTTTTAATTGCAGGGTAAAGTATTGCAATTCCATAAAAGCGAACTTTCACAAGTACCTGATGCGTTTCAAAATACCAAAAAAATATATGGCTCACTTTGCGACTAGGATCTATCGCTCTGCGGGTAAGGTTTTCTTCACGCAAATCCAACTGACTAAAAGGGTGAGCAAAAGAACAAGACTGAAGGACGTCGGTCCATGTCAAACGAGATCCCCTGTCTGTGGTTTTTTCAAGGAACCGCGACACATAATATTGTGGTATGATAAAGGAACACCAGTTTGCTATAAACGGCTTACACCGCGGACACGCGGAAGTCTTTATTGACCCATGAAAGAAGGGCTATGACTAAAGTGACCTGCTTTTGATTTCGCCGCTGCTGTTGCAACCTCCGATCGGGTTAGATGGCTCGCGGAGACCCTTACTCCTTCAAGCGCTTACTTGCCAGTGTAGTAGTTGCGGGATTCGACAGAAGTCTTCCCTCCTCCTCATCCTCCTCCTCCTCCTCCTCCTCCTCCTCCTCCTCCTCCTTCAGTATCCTCCTCCCTCCTTCACCTCCTCCTCCTCTCTTCTCCTCTTCCTCCTCCTCCACCCCTTCCTCCTCCTCCTCCTCCTCCTCCTCCTCCTCCTCCCTCCTCCTCCTCCTCCCTCCTCCTCCTCCTCCATCTCCTCCCCCTCCTCCTCCACCACCTCTTCCTTCTCCTACTCTCTCCTCCTCATCCGCCTCTCCTCCTCCACCCCCTCCTCCTCCACCCCCTCCTCCTCCTCCTCCTCGTTTACCTCACCGCTGTCTTACACCTCAGAGGCACGAAAATTATTTCTGCCCATTCACCTGTTTGAATCGCTGAGGGCCGAATCGGACAGACAGTTGGCGGCAGCTGCCTCGAAGGAAACCACCAATGCCACACAGGCTATAAAAATCCAGCTATGCTGCCAATCCAAGAAAAGCAAACAATTTTGAAAATTGAAATCCTGATGCGTTATTAAATTTGCCCATACATTTGGGCAAATGGATTTGGTAAAACACTTCTTTGGTTAAACAGAATTAAATATAGAAATGCACGGAAAGTACTCAAGTCGAAGGCGAGGACAATTATTGCCTCTCTGGTCAATTTTCCATCAAAAATGAGGGCAGCGTGGTTAAACTTGGAGAGCAGTCTAACACAACCTGCACTAATTTGTCTTTCTTTCATGCATAAAAGTGCACCAATAAATTCTAAAATAGATTTGGCTTTTATAGAAAAAAGTGTCATATAGTTTTGAAAATACACACTATCATCTAAGCGTACTGCACAGAAAAACTCAATACGGTTGTGCAGTATCAACAAACTAAATCCAAGCTTCGGTTTGATACTGTATTCCTATTAGAAAGCGGTTCGAATCCGATTTTTCTACAAGGTGTTTTATCATGAAGATTAGATAGAGAGACAGACGGTCACACGGCCGCGATGTTTTATCATTAGGAGACAGTTTCATCTCTTCTAATCATTTCTTCCTTCAGTCATCCTATTTAATCTGCCCGCATGATCGTTAAGAGATAATTACGAAGCCTGGATAGTGATTACATCGACATTATTTACAAAATAATCGCTGCCCTTTTTAAACGTTTGATTGATGTGAAAGAAGATAAAATGGGCTTTTTCGGAGATTATAATTGTCTGTCAGCATTGGCTGACGGGTGCTTTCCAAACCATCCCATCGTTCATCTAGGTACTCTAAAAATACTCGACCACAGAGGATATTAGTTCAAGTCGTTATTGTCTTGTGAAACACAATAGAGACGTGCGTTTCCGTTAACCAAAAAAGTTTTCACTTTTAAAATCTGCAATCAATTACTGTGTAGCTTTTATTGAAGTTATTAAAATGACTTTTAGGCAAACAAATGGATATATTTCGGATGACTTCTAACCTATGCCTCATCAACAAAGGCCATAAACCGTACTCTTACTTAATTTTATTACTATTTGCGGCTTTGACATCTTCATTAGCACGCTCCGGAAGTCGCAAAGAATTGCCTGAAACCGTACATTGTGCATTCGACTTCAAGCGCTGATAAGTTTGTACAGCTAATAAGCAGGAAGTATAATTGCAAGGTAATCTGCTTTCCGTCAAGTACCCTTCCCGCTACTTATCGCAAACTCACTCAAAAGAAATGCTTTTTAAGTAGTACATACATATTATCAGGCGTCATGAAGGAGTACGTGAAGCCATATATGTTTTCATGTTGTTCGTGCTCTTTTGGAAATTTCACCTCATTGAAAGAAAACAATTTAGTTTCAGAAACCCATTCATTTTGATTTCTCCCGATTTATCGTTAGGCATATACATTAGATTCCCTAGCTCATGAAATACCATGCATTTCGCAAGAAAATACCATGTTTGGCAAAATCAGACCACGCTGCGTCCTCTAAAGTCTTGCGCAAGCAAACGAACGACGCTTTGTTAAAAGAAGGCATACTGCAGTGTAGAAATTAATATTACGTTGAGTAGAAATAGTCATTGCATTAGAAACGTGGAAAATTCTGCAAACGTAACGAATTGGTGTAACTAAGTAAACTGAAGTTTTAAATGCCTGTGAAAAAAACCAAAGCAGAAGTACAATCACACTTGAATTTAATTTCGCACAGACATATTCTTCCAGATTAAGGACTATTTATAGTATGGCCATTAACAAACAGCCTAAATTTCGATCTTGTATTACAACATGGTTTCACGAGAATTGGCTATTATTTTCTTCCGTTTCTATATTGGTTGACTTGAGTTTGACTTAAACAAACAGGTTTTCGCTTGATTGCGTCGATAGGGACGTCAAAGGAATAAAATATTTCCCCATTACAAATGCTGAATAGCCGGCTTTCGACTAATAAATTTAAATAGAATTGTCAGATTAAATCGTACACACCATTTTATTTATATTAAGAGAACTTTGCTTTTGTTAAATTTCTTTGTTAGTATTTCGGTTGTTCGATTACGATGTGTTTCCGTCCATCCTTCGAAGAGTGCTGCTTACTTGACAATTTCCAGTTTTTCAGTCGATTGCCCATAAATGTAGATGCTGTTCTATTTGTTTATCAAAAGCTTCCAACTAAGATATTTCTTAAAATATTTACCACAGTTGTGAGCTTTTGGACATTCTCTCTTATTCCTATAACCGTTTGGGTCTCACCCAAACATGACAACTCACTTCCGTGAAAAGTAAACGTTTACAAGAAAATTTAGCAGTTCATTTGCTTAAGGTCAATTTAACAACGTTCCATAATAAATGCCCTATTTAAAAAGCCCTTTAATTACATATTTTGCTGATAAATGTCTGCATAAAGAAGACCTTTTGATCCGTAGCTTTCACAAGCGTAGTGAAATCCTTGGTAAAATGTCGAAATTTGCCCAATTTTGCTCTGGTTTCCTTAAGTAAACATATTTGAAGTGAATTCTTCTTTAGTAAACGACATTCTCTGCCTCAATTCAGTTCAACCGTGTCAAAGTTCGATCTCGGCGTTCCATGTGCGTCCAAAAGTTTCCTGGAACAGTCCACAAAATTTATCATAGTTTACCTTCTGTAGCCCTATCTTTATATCCGTTGAATAGAATTGTGGGATCGGTTTCAATGGTAATTCGCAAAGAAGAATTTTGGAAGTTCACTTGCACTGAAACACAACTCGCTTGCTATCATACGATTAAGAAATCGTTTTGATACTGTAAATGTTCACCCGTAAGAAGTTTGAAAATTCCCACTAAATAAACATTAAACAACCTTTTCTCAGCTTCTTCCCGGAACTTCTTGAAAGACTTAAGACAAATAAAAACGTTTCCTTTCCTTGTTCGCAATGTTTGCTAAAACTTATGCTTAAACCATTTAATTTTGTAAGTTTTCCCGGAAATTATGCATTGGACCCCAAAAAACCTTTTGTTTCATATTTTCGGACAGCAGGATTTTTCATTTCTAAAAGCGATCCTACCGTGATGGCAATATATCGAACTCTATAACGGAGCGTAGTTTGCTAAACAATTACCTGCCTCTTACGCTGTCCATCAAAAACATTCTTTTCAATGAATAAATCTAATTGACTTTCATTTTGTATAATACTATACGGTTACTGAAATCACGACAATTCCCCTGCTAGGTCTGCTAACGATTCGTCTGCTAACGACTGTTGACCTTGTAGACTGACCCTCTCAGCCCATCTTGACTGTTGGAACCCCTTCCTACGATCCATTCTCCACATGCACTGTAGTTGTTTTGGTTTGTACCCAGTCTCAATCTCTTTCTTCACGTCAGTTAAATAAATCATCTTCGCGAGACCGTTTGTAATTTATCCAAAATATTGCCGTCTGCGGTCGGCCATGACCTAGCCGGAGGTTGGCACTATTTGCGATGCCAACTCCGATTTAGGCGGTCAGTAATCGAGATGTTTTGCTAAGTTGAGTCACGGTCTGCCACTTTCTATCCGTTTTATTAATGTTCCCATGGGAGTTACATTCAGAATGATGGTGATGTGCTTCTCAAATACACCGAGCACTTTAAGAAGCACTACGAACATTTGGTATTTTACGTGCAAACATGCATTTAAAGCAGGGGTAAATAAGGCTCTTTTAGAAAAATGTATACTCCAGGCATGATTGTAAACTCCTTTTAACTCTACGTTGCTTTTGCTGCCAACTTTGTGGTGTTGCATCTTTTCTTCAAGATAGGCATGAATATGTTGTTGTCAGGTCCCCAAACGTCCCTCTGTATTTAAAAAAAACTAACAAGATGGCACTTCAAACTGCTTAAATTTTTAAACTGGTTTTTCTTTTTTGAAACTCTTCTCTGAATCTAGAACAGACAAACAGCAGCCTCAAATACCAAAACGAAAACTTAAGCTTACATTCCGAGAGACTACTGATTTCACCGGAGTAGCTGGCTTTGTCATCTGTCGGGAGTTTTTCTGAACTTTCTTCCACAGCAGATGACTCCAATAATAACGTCAGGTACCGATCGGTGTGGATCAGGTTAAATCAAGTTGCATGTCAAATGGTCTTCCATATTTTATCGTTTTGCTTACTATCATTCATTGAAACGTGTCGTTTGAATAAGATATTCGAAGGTGGGTTCTCAAACTCCGTTTCACGGCCGAGGATTTTTGGCTGCTATAGACTCCTGATTCCTCAAGTCTGCCTTAAAAAAGGCTAAAAAAACATATACTCTTGTTAATGCCAGGCAATGCAGAATTGTTGAAAAATGGACGAGTGCTTGAGGTTGCCAAGCAAATCTTATTTTGTCTCTGTCCTCCGTGACACTAGCCGTGACTCAGCCTCTCATTACAACCTTGCTGATTTCACTTGCGACAATCAATCTTGCATGAATCAGCGAGCTATGCTGCCGAGAGGCTGGTCTTGCAAAATTGAAAGGAAGAACTATCAGTGGTTTCGTAAGCAGTTTACGGGCTAAGCGGCGATAGACCCGATGAAGCGAATTTGACGCTGATCTTGCTCGTTCGTCTTAGCCTTCCAGCTCAAACCTATTAGATTTTGCGTACACGTTTCTGTGCAGACCAGCCGTCTGAATGAACTCCCCTCCGCTTTTAGGCTATACAAATCTCAGCGGCCTAGAAAAGACCATTCTAATTGACTACTGGATGAGTCAAATAGTTTTTAAGTTCTCCTGTCTAAGCACCGGCACATACTTGAGGCAGTAACTGATCTTTCCCAAAGAATGTGACCTTACAAGCTGTCAAATGTCAAAAAGGGAATTCGCGTATGTCAGCAAGACCTGTTTTGTTGAGAAACTGTAGTCCTGTCTACGTTATGATTAACTTATCATCTCAAACAGGGTGGCATTATCTTCATACATCAACTGGATTTCGTGACATTATCTTTCCTTAGTTCTCCCAGACAGCTGCGTTTAGGCAGCTGCGTTTAGAAAAGCGAAACATGTCCGGAAAAAAGCAACATTTTCAGTTGCGTAGTAGAAATTGTCTGCTTCTTGCTATGCAATGTTGATTTCAGCACAACCCAGAGCCTAGGATGTCAGTAGATGGGAAGAAATTACCTATAAACGCAAAGGCTACAGAAAAACCTTGAGCAACAGCAAAGTCTTTTTTATTTTTGGCTTAAAGTTAACTTTTCTCGTACATTGTCCACCCGCCTGATAACGAACTGGAGAACAAGCTTCAAAAAGGTACACAATAAAAGTTATTTTTGCTCCCAAAGGCCATAGTTAAGATCAGACTTAATTCCTTGGATTGTCGTATTTTTCAATATATTTGATTTCCTCAACACCATTGTAAGTTACTCCTCTCTCATAGGGGTCTTCTGGAAAATTAGTCATTGAAAAACGTAGGATTGAGAGAAATTGAATTTATTTATTTAAAAACGAAATTATTTTGTATTGTTTTACACGCATAGGGACTACAGTTAGTAAGAAAAAACTAGGTAAAACGACTCCAGACTGAATAATCAGCTGGTTTAATAATTATGGGTTTTAATGATGAAACCTTGGCAATCCGGTTTGCAAACGTCATTTTATTCTAGAATAGATAATAAAACATTTATGACTATCGAAATCATGTCAGAATAATTTAACATTAATGTGAACTTATTGAATAGGATGGGATTAGCTCACTTGAACATTAATGGATGCGGATACAGTATTTAAACGTTAACTGTACTGTCGCGTGGTTACTACCATAGCTAACGGGTATTGAAGTGCCATCTAAGTAATAAGTTTCTGTCACAAGAATTCAAGTCAGTGTGCAAAGCTCACACACACACGTCAATATTATTTATTTGTGCATAGTCCGATCTCTCTCACTCTCTCTTGCTCTCTCCTATGATAAATGTTCATGGGAAGCTTTTGAAAATTTTTCATACGATAAACAGTTTCTTATCCTGTTTGGTATTCAAAGTAATAAATGTGCAACCAGAGCATACGTTTATCAATTTAGTATGCATTTTTTCACTCATGGTAAACGGGCCACTTCAAAATCCAGGAGCACTGACTTGAGAATACTGTCCATGTTGGAATGACTTTCACCGATCTGATCGCCAGATATCCATTTCCCGTTGTGCGTTGAGGCTCAATCTAGATTTCCTACAGATCGTGGCATATCAACAAGCGGTAAGGCGGAAATGGGTGGAGATGAATACGAGGAATATTTAGATAGTAGTTTCTACTTTGTTAGCCGTCGTTAGCCAGAAATACCGAACACGAGATCGAAATAAGCTTCGATTAGAACCCGGAGTCTTTTAAACCGAGGCGTTTTTAAAGCTCTACGCCATATTAGTTAACTATGGGCCCATTATATCCTCCGTCGCAAGTGAGAATTTTAACTATGCTGGAGGACGTGCACTGAGAAGGTAACGGGACACGCTGGTACTGTTTTACGAGCAAACACTAAGTCAGTGAACTAAATATTTCCCTTTTTTTAAAAAAAAACAAAGATCTGAATGAAGCTGTTTCTGTTGGAAACTGTAATATAGCCTGCAGGAATACTTGCAGAGGAAAAGTGAACTGAAACGGCCGTTTATGATTTAACAGCCATCATTAGCCAGCCATATTCTAGTCCTAAATTTTGACAACCGTTGAACTCGACCTGGGCTCGTCAGTCGTTCGCAATTAAGTCCATCACTCTTTTACTAAGGATAGAATATAGCTTGCGTGTTACTTGGTAGAGTTGGTCCTGAGTTGGTCAGACTTCTATAATGTTCTAAGAGGGGAGAGCAAAACGGTCCGTAGTTTTGCCAGTAAATTATAGTTTTTTTGCTGGAAGTCGACAACGTTTTTTCCCTTTCAAGTTTATGAAATAACAGTGAACTTTTTACGTATCACTGTGATGTGGCTGCAGGTCACAGGTTGTTGAAATGTCCGAAACATTTCTCACGTCGCAACTGTACGTTGGTATTGCTCCATTTACGCCATGTGTGTAATTTCGTCACTTGTCCGGAGGCCTCAATCCAAGTTATTACAAACATTTCGGGAAAATTCACCTGATTACTGCTAAAAACGACGTCTCTAGCAACACAGACCACTGCAACAAAATCCCCTGGGTTTTCCACTACACTATCTTTTCCACGACAGAAAGGCAGTAGTCCTGATGATGTCCGTCTTAATTTATTTACTCCTGTTAATTTATTTCATTTATTAATTTATTTATTCCTTTATTTACCCCCTGTAAATCAAGCTTCTGAAGTCGAAAAACTGGACGCTTACCTGGTGGCCTAGTAAAAGATGAAGTAAACACGGTCAAGCGTTATAACTTGACCTACTCTTGGACACAGGTTAACTAATTAACACCCGTGAATCTTTCCAAATAGTCAACGGGGTGCCACCTTCGTACGTACTAGATGCCGTGCTGTCGAGCCTACAGAGATGTCCACGGCCCTCTGCATATACTGACCAACTTTCTGTGCGTAAAGGTGTATTGTCATACAGAAGAGAAGCCATAGACCCAGTTCACCCATCGACAAATTTTTCCTGATTGAACTGGTTGAGACTATTCCAGCAGAAAAGCGTAAAAACACTGACAGGTGCTGAATGTTTGATGGTTAAAGCTCGATTGATGTGAACACCCTGGAGTGACGGAACATATACGCGAGACATTCCTAGGGGTTGCTAATGCGCACATCTAATGACACCCTTCCTTCATGAATTTTTAAATGTTAAACCCAATCGATTATGTCCTATGAAAAAAAATATCGGCAATGTGGCCTGAAGTGGATGAGCTTTTATGAATTAGGTGAAATGTTGTTCTTCACCTGAAAAGTATCAAGATTATTGGTTGATTGATGGCTGCCAGTTTCATAAACTACGATTTTTACCAGCCTTAGAGTGCGCAGTCTGAATGATTCGAAAGACAACAACTAACGCTCTTTATCTGCGCAGGTTCCATGCCTGACTATACACTGCATGACGTACGGTCCCCTCTAATAAGACTTTCGTATCTATACGGTTGACTTCTGATTCCAAGTGCAGTGGTTTTACGAAATGGATCATCTAAAAATGTCTACGCCCCCTTCATGATGAACATAAGGGGGATTAACTTGCGCTATATGCCAGGGGAATTAGGGTTAGGTTTAGGGTGAGTGTTATTGAGAGGGGTTAATGCTACGGTTAGGGTTATGGTTAGGAGAGTAAATGTTTTCGACACGCATTTCGGGATGATTTAGGACATGGGAATGTAAGCAGCCCTTGAATTTACCGCATGGCCACCTGTATTTCCGGAGGGTCCATATTCTAGTGTCCTTTACATAAAATGGAGATACACTGCAGGGTTCTATTCTCCCCAGGTGACCTGAAAAAAACTTCAGGGGTGGTCAATATTTCAGCTTTTAGAAGTACTCACGCACTTACCTGGGGACATTTTATTATACCGCCTCTGGGTATCCCTTTGCCCTTTGCTAATTAGTTGCGCGTCACTGGTCGTTACTGTACATCTTAAAGCTGACTTCTTCTACACCAAAAACAAATGGACGTTGATGGCCAGTCAATCTGGAGGCCTCAGATCAACAGTACTTCCCTGGAGGCGCATAGTTTTGGGATCGGGTTTTTGGTAAAATCTTGTTAAAATCAGGCCTAGCATAATTTCTCAGGATTAATTTAAATTATATATACCGCACAAGTAATGTTTTTTTTTTGCGATTTGGATCAGAACCCCAGCCTGCTATATGACTCGACATCATGTGCCCTGCCTGTCATCATTGCAGCTTCACATCAGCTATTCCTTTCACTTGAGAAAAAACTTAAATATTTCAGACAATGCTAGGGGGTTCGACTGGATAGCATACTTTCGTAAAGGTGTCCATTTTGGAACCGAAATCCCATTTCGAGCGGTCTTTCTGTGTACCAGATATTTCAGACTCTGTTATCGTTTTTCGATCATGGAACTGGATGTGAAATAACGAAGTACACATTGGCTCGATGGGTATTCATAGAAAGCATTTCTAATCAGGCCAGTACAGTTATAGGGAAACGTTGGAACGCAGGAGAAATTTAAAACATGAAATCGATAATGTTCGTCCGTTTGTGTGGGTTAGCTGAGAAATGTGCATAGGGGCGAAGATGATAAGAGACAGTGTGATAGGCGGCAGTGTTTGGTAGAGCCGTTCCAGGGGAAGGGGGGAGGACAGAGATGGCGTGGGGGATGCATGCAGTTAAGCGGCCGTTGGCCAAGCTAAGCGCGCACAAGACCGGCTTCTTCAACCTAATGGCAGTCGCTTCTGCTGCTGCTGGTAGACGTTGACCCAGTGGCTTGGGCTAGATTGGTGGGACCTTATAAATTACACGGAAAGCTTCGCTGGGGTCCACACTATGCCCGGTGTCAACAAGATGTGCAAGGGTAGCGCTTTTTATGCTCTTGACTTCCCCTTTGCTCAGCCATGCTGGGATATGTTCTTATATTCTTTTGGATAAGCGCCGACTCGTGCGACCAATATAACCTGTTCCATAGGAGCAAGTAAATGAGTAAATGCACATGGAGGTGGTCTGAGCCGACAACCTATCCTTGCCTTCGCCTCGTAAAAGAGGGTTCGTTGACAACACTATCTGAAGTTTCGCTGCTGGGAACGTTTGTGTAACGGCTTGGTTAAGGCGTCTTTTCAGGAGTTCACTAGCCGAATCCCCTTGAAAGGGCACTTTGAGGAATAGAGTTTTCTTTTCCACAGTAACTTTGGCAGGTTTCACTGGTCTTGCGACAAGATGCTTTGTAATAAACCGATCTGGGTATCCATTCTCTCGAATTAGGTTCTGGATCTTCCCAAGCTCTTCCTCGATACTACCTGCCGTACAAATTTTTCTGGCCCTTTGCGCTAACCAACGGACTAGATTGCGTTTCTGTTGGAGAGGTATGCAACTGCTAAAGTTCATATATTGCCCAGACCAGGTTTTCTTTCGATAAACGCTCCTTCGGATGCTGCCGTCAGGTCTTCTGCTTAGAAGGACGTCTAAGAAAGGGAGTGAACCTGCTCTTTCCATCTCCACCGTGAATTTGATCGACGGATGTGCTTGGTTTACAGTGTATAAGAGCTCGTCTGCATTTGTTTCTTCTGTGACAATTGCAAAGATGTCGTCGAAGTATTGGCCGTAGTGTCTTAGCTTATTGATCTGCCCGCTTAACTGAAATTTCTCCAACTTGCCCATAAATACATCGGCTAGGAGGGGTCCAAGTGGCGAACCCATAGCAACGCCATCTATTTGTCTTTATAGTTGGTTATCAAAAAGGAACTGCACATTTAACGTGCATCTTAGTAATAATTCTTTCAGTGCATTTGTCGGTATTCCTGTTTCTTGCTCACTGGTCAATAGGAATTCACCTTTATCCAGTTGGGAGCAAGTACTACTTACAAATTAGTAATTTTTAGACATCAACTGAACTTAACGGTCAACGGCCAAAGAGTACGGGTTCAAATCACAGGCTGCGTAAGTATGATTTGATCGACTGAAACTACGTAATAAGCAATATATTTTCCTCCGTCTGCATAAATGGTTTGTCGCCATATGACTGCGTCCGGGGGCTCTAGCATGAACTGCAGGGCGCAATGGGACTAGCGCGTTCTGTATCCTGATCGCTGAACGACCGTATGCCGGGTTTTGGTGAATTTTAATAACCTAATTGATTGCTCTCACCGTTAAAAAATTCGATAACCTCTGTGCAATCTGAAAACGCAACGGAAAGGAAAAGGCTCGATTGTAGTCTAGCGTTCTATTCATCTGATCTCATTTCACCTGATCTACGAGGCCCAAACCAAGGGTTTTGACGTTTTCAACTTTCACCTTGGTTGCTCATCACATGGAGTCCCTGTTGAAACCTCAAAGCTCTTATTTTTAGACCTCTGAATAATGTTGAACCTTGTCCTTTCCATTGTAGAATCCAGTTCAGCTGATATGGATGTTTGTTTTAGCCAGTTGCAAATAAATAAGCACATATACATGCTACTGATCCCCCTTTGGCCGATTGTGAATATTGCGCAGTTATTTTACAGAAGGTGAAGTAGTTTGGCTAAAATATTTACGGCGACTTTCGGGACTAATCCAAAGAGATCTGCCCAAAGATATTGGCAAATGAGAGCACTACTCCTACGACTTATTTATTGCTAGAACCTGGAAGCATGCACCATGCTAGATTTACCTAAGATCATGCGCGTCTAAATTTTCAGGTTGCAACTTGCGTTTCCGTACGTCCATAATTTTTTGTTTTACGTGATATGCACAATCTCTCAAGGCATCTTCCTAAAACATTCCACGTTAAATACTTTCAGCTTAAGTACGTATTGAATTATTTCTGGAATAAGCTGAATGCCTCACGAACGGGATTACGCGAGTATTCAAACGCACCCCAAAACATCCGAAAATGTTGAAGTCTTTGCAGGAGCCTTACTGGCATAGATCAGTGAGAGTAAAGTGTAATTTCTGACTTATCTGGAGGGGAAAATTCCACCAATCGCATGCAATACCTGACAGATCAAATTGCTTGACACCGACCTTATCTCGCAGAACCTCCCTGCGATTTCCTTTACAGGCGGTATTCTTAGGGTGGTCAACCGATTTTAAGATAAGTTCGACACCCGCTGGAGATCTTCTATATCAACAGATATTTCCTCTTATTCTGCTCAATCCACAAAGTAATGTATGGGGCTGAGGTGTGCCAAGTACGTCGGTCGATGTCTTTACTCCAAGGCAGTATAAATCCAGCATTTCGACGTGTTACCGGCAAGGTATTTGTGATTGCCATTCATTCCACTACTGCAGATCCAGAAATTCAGGGATTCAACCACGGTTCTGAGACGATTGACCACGTGATCCCAGCGCTGCTCCCTAAACTACGCCCCAGTCACCCGTCAACCATAACCAAGATATTAAATTTCACATATGGTGACATTAATTGGTCTCTGCTACCCACAGACCGGCACGCTGAAACCTAGGTAACTGCTCATTCAGAAAAATGCCAGCCATGGTGACGACTGACCATAACAGAAAAGCGTGCCTAAGACAGCCTTAAAATAATAAGTCTTGATTTACATCAAAACATGCAATGGGCACCTTTAACGATTCTTCTCTGCGTTTAATCTAATACCATATTCCTGCAGTTTTTAATGGAAGTTCATATGACCGAGTGGTCTCTGGACTTCTGACATCTGGTGGCTGCTTGTCCTCAAGGCTAAGCTTTTCCGAATATTTTGACCACAGAACGGAGATGACGCCTAATGACTAAATTGCGTGACCAGGGTCCATTTCTCCAGCTGGACGGAAAAACCTGACAACTTCCGATAATTGACCCTGACACGACAGAAGAGAGAGTTTGTGTCCGCGCCCATTTAAGCGTGTATACGACAATACCGCAAGCTGCCGGAAATTCAACTATTTTTCGTATTGGTTCTAAGGCTCTGAAAGGGTATTATTGATCTGATTGGTCGGTCTCTTCCCCGGGGTTGTAAACTGTACATCTTGCAAACACACATGGTTGCCTCCCTTCTCCATCCCACTGCAGAGTCAAAATTCCTTCGCTGTTGATATTGGAAGCACGAGTGTTGCGAAAGGAGCGCTTTCGGAAACCAATGTATTACCAGGGCGACGTTTTAAAGAGCTGGTTCGGAGGGTCATTGCCAAAGTATTAACTGAACAAGTTTGCCGGCTGAATGGTAAAAAGTTTATACAGTTTTTTAGCCTTAAATGTATCATATACTGTTCTTACTTACCTCGTATTCGTAATGGGTGTCCTATTTATTTTAAGAATCTGCCTGTGTAGTAAGAAGACATGTAGCGAAAGATTGGTTCAGTCTGTGAAGCAGTCATGCGGTTTAATAGGTAATTGGTCTTCACGTTAGTCGAAGTAATTGGTGAAACATTTTTGGCCGGCCTCCCTGATCTCCATGTGGATAGAAGCACAAGACCCTGTAAACCGGAGGGGCTTTGATGGGCCGGTCAGTGGAACTGGCGTTTGGCGTGGGGTCCCTTTGTGCGTTTGCGCTTGCACATCTGCCCAAGATATCCAGTATCATTGCAGCGTATCCTGTTTAACTATACCGCAATTTTCGCCCATAATGTCCAAAAGATTTATCGCGATATTTTATCACTCAAAATCAGAGGCTCGGCTGAGCGTGTGTCAGCTGATGCGCAGCAAGAAAAGAAAAACAGCTGTGCTGACAGTAATTATTTCGAGGCTCAAGTTGGAGGAACTATTCAATTTGGAAAAAACGTTCGAGCGTCTACCGAAATGTTTCTTGAAGACATGGTAAATGAGAAACTTGTGATCTTTCCAGTCTTCAACACATGGGCAATCCACCTGAAGATTTTGAATGGATGTACGCAAAATAACTATAACTGGATGGTTTCAGGGGGATAATACGACGTTCGAATTCGCCTTTGGTCTGTAAACATCATTATGAGTGAATTTGCTTTTAACTGTCTACCGTTTTTGAAACCGGCTTTCTTGCTTCCGAAAGAATTTTCAAGGGGCAGGCGATATTTCACGTCTAGTGTTCCTTTCAAAGTAAAACAGCATGAAAGGAGTCTTAATTTGGAACTTACCCTTTTCTTAAATGTCAGAATCAGCCGTTAACAGACTAAATTTATAGGTTGAACAAGAATACATGTACCAAAATCGTAGCCCACCAACAATTGCCTTCAAGCGTTAGAAACTGCGGCTATTGGAGGGGGCGCGCATGAGTGGCTACGCACTTGTGCAAATGCAACTAACTTCGTCAGGAGTGTTGTGTAATTCATCGAAATCGACGTAAAAAATCACTTTTTGTTTTAAATTTTCAACATCGTTGTAACTGTCCGAAGCGGGGACATTTTATGTACTTTTAGAATAACTTAGTCAACGCCTTCATCAAGGTGCCGCCAGACCGCAGACGTGTGCATCGGAGAGCTTTTCAACGAAAGACCTTTTTCTTTTCCGCGACACGAGCTTCGAGATATGAACCCGCAAAGTTGACCTGAGTGCAAGCTGAAACGTTGGGGTTGACGGAGCCTACTGTCATTCGTTGACAAATGCTCACCGATCGCTAACGGAAATCACTTGTTCCGCTCTGTTTTGAGGCTCACTCCCGAGCTCAACCAGCAGCCGCAGAGCAGCTGTTAGTAGAAAAGGCAGATTAACAATAGCGACAAAGACAAGGGAGACTCAAATGACCATTTCTGGCTTATTAGTCGTCATCAGCCAGCCATACCCAACCCCAGGTGGTGCACCACTTAAGGCTCGAACTTGTGATCTTTTGATCAGAAGTCAAACGCTCTAATCATATAGTCATGGGCCTCTTGTCTTGCCGGTTTAGATCCGGCATATTGATATTCGTTGACGAACGCTCATTGAACGCTACTGGAACTCACTCCTTCAGCTCTGCCTTGGAACACACTCTCGAGCCCCGTCAACAGCCGCACAACGGCAAGTAGTAGTAAAGGCAGATTTTCAATGTCGACAACGACAAGCGAGACTTGAATGACTATTTATAGCTCATTAGCCCTCATCAGCCAGCCAATGGTTAGAGTGTTGGTCTTATGATCAACACGAAATTTAAGACAAAGTGAAGAAAACCAGAAGTTGCATTAGACGCATTGCTTGACAGACCTAACCAGCCCGTTTGCAGTGGTCCACGTAACCTGGTCCAATGTGCAGGATTTTCTCGGAAATAGCGACTCTGGCCACATGCATATACAGTACTGATCACGAGGAATGAAAGGCGATTATCTCCAGCAATTACCATAACCCTTTTGGATGTTTATCGGGTCAAAAGACTCAATCTTGTTTTGTGTTGGAAATGTACCACAAATAGCACATTGGCTAACGGGTTACGTCCTCAGAGGTTCATTCTTCGCCCAAATAACTGCGAATAATTTCAAAGTCGTCCATTTTACTTTTTGCTTTGGGTGTTGATTCTGGCTTCTCACTCCGGACACAGGCTTTACCAACTTCTGAATGCCACCTGCTCTATGTTCCATCGGATGGTGGATGTCTTCTACTAATGTACCGCAGTCTCGCCAAATTTTATTTTCTTAGCGAATGAGGTGAAGCAACGATGCTGTTAAATGCTAAGAATGTTGAGAATGGTCTGATGGTGATTACTTTGGAAGCGTGCCTTGATTCTAAAAGGTCTAGAACTATCAGCTGAATTATCAGGTCTAACCCAACCTATATTATGTGGCAGGGAAGACTGGGAATTTACTTGCGCGACTTTAAAATTTGGGAATTTTTCTCAGCCTCGCTGCTCGTAATAGCGTTTGAACGAGTGAATTGTTTGCCTTCATTTTAATTGTCTTAAAAGAACCCTTCATGTTTTAGGTCAATCGAACACAAAGTAACAACTCCCGTTCACTCAGATTATCTTCTGCCTTCCGCCGTCTCACTGGATCTGTGAGTTTTGTATTTTTATGCATCTCTTTTCTTGCGCGTGAATCCAGTCTATTTTTGCGTCTCGAGTGAAGCCGCACCTGTATTTACAACCAAAATACTAATAATGACTGCTTTCAATTTGGCATGATGCATAGATATTTTTGCATGCTGTGGGGATATTCCCTATACCTTCCAAAGCAGTGAAAGATCACAGGCATCAGTTAGCATTGCTTTGACTATCTTATAAATGCGTCCTGATTTTTTAATATAAGCAAAACTAATTTATTCTAATTGGCTATATAGGTACTATTCTAATCGGTTGTACTAATCCAACCTTATAGTTTACAATTACAGCATGTGTCACTCTAACCAGTAGCCAGTTCACTAAAGCTTAAACATTCTCGACACTTCTAGCCTTGTTATCCATAATTACTATTGTGCATTTCTTTTTGTAAGTAAGATTACTTTCATAAAAATCCTCATTTATCCTTTTACCTATTTTGTTTGTTTTTTTCTTGGATACATCCTTCTAGTTGGAGCACAAATTTCTCTATATAATCCCGCATACACCGTTTTCGTACAGGGAAAATGTATATACTTACCGACAGGCAAGCTAAATTACGGCAATGTTCTTTTTACGTATGCTTGATTCGGATACAGCGCAAGGATCACATTTAATGTTTACTTATTAATGACGTTTCCTACATGTCAGACAGTAGGTAAGCATTATTTATGTTGACAATCTTCGTGATATGGTGGGTGGGTCCTATATTTTGACTTAAGTTAGAGCCTTTGAAAAATTGACAGGGGCAGGTCGATGCAAAGCCATTCATAGTCAGATATTTGTAACTACTCGAGTAATCATGGCTGCGGAGTTGTTGGCCACAGACAGGATCGTTTTCGGTAAATTTTTCTGATTAATAATATAAAATAGACACAAAATTCTTAATGGGAATTGTCACAAGCGAGGTAACCATTGAGGAGACGATGATACCTTCCGACTCCTTGGAATCTGGTCATATTTATCTTATCAAAGCTTAAGCCCCTGATGAGAACTTAGGTCATCGGCATGTTGGCTCCCCTCCCGCATACGTAGCTTTGTGCGGTTACCTCGAGACCTGCGTTATTGGTCCTTTAATGATTTATGATCGATCACTTGTTCTTTTGACGTTACGGATCTGAAAATTGTTTCCTGCGTGAAGCTGAATGCGCAGAATAATCAACGCATGGTTCCGGTATTTGATCAGCCTGCATCTTTCTTAATCAACTTTTTTTGAACCAGAGACGCATACAGCCCACGACGTTAAGGCATGCGCAAGATATTTAAAAATATATTGGGCTTTAGGTGTTTCCTCGAAGGTTGCGTTAAGGAATTTGCCTATCGGTCACTTAAAAGCGCCATGCTATTTTTGAAAGAACTTGTAATCATAGGCCTTTCAAAATGCAAATATAACACAAGTTTTCAATCAGGTAATCTGAATAAGACGTTATTTCTGACAAGAAATGCATATCTTTGCAACACCACTCTAATGACTAGAAGACCAGATGAAATTCATCTGTCAAAGAAGTCTTAAAAGAAAGTAAATGTTTGTTATAATAAACAGTTTTTGTAGGAATCGAAAATTAACCGAACGCGGGAGTTGGTGTCATAGGTGTACGTATTTTATAGAAGACCATAATGCATGTTCATGCTAACAGCCGAATACACAAAACCATAAAACATAAGGGCATGTAAAAGAACTTTCAGGTTACTAGCAGGCAATCAACTGTTGGACGTTTAGCGAGTTTTCGAAATTGGTGGGGATGCGTTTTGGTAACTGCTTCGTTTTTGAAATGTTAAAGGTGCGAATAATTGCTTGGAAAGAGACTAGGTTTCTTTCGCGTGTAGTGACGTCACAGGGAGAAAACGGTTTTACGGTTTTCTATTTCGAAAGCCGGGACACTGGCAAAGAACCCTAAATGTAATTTTAACATTCAATTATCGGTTTAATAGTGAATACTGTTTTCCGGAAAAGTACTGATTGTTTCGAGTGGCACCGAAGTCCATGGACTCTTCAGGGTTATCCTTGAAGTTTCAGTGAATATGGTGTGGAAGGATGGAAGAGTTAGGCCATTCTTTGGAGATTTTACCATTTGAATAAATTTATGGACATTCTTTTTCTAGCAAATGCAAGTTTTGGACCTATTGTTTAGCTACCAAAACATGAAAATTAAGTGCCAGGGCATGGTGACGTCTACAGAGAAGGCTCGGTTAAATGCATTTTCAATGAATTAATGACTTCCCTCGTTAAGAAGTATTTTGCTAAGACAATTCTTTACCCATTTGCAAAGTCGTCACAAAGAAACTTAA
This sequence comes from Schistocephalus solidus, assembly GCA_017591395.1. Classification (NCBI taxonomy): domain Eukaryota; kingdom Metazoa; phylum Platyhelminthes; class Cestoda; order Diphyllobothriidea; family Diphyllobothriidae; genus Schistocephalus; species Schistocephalus solidus. The sequence goes on along the minus strand of WEDG01007400.1, from coordinate 84,603 downwards.
AACATTTTTCTAGTCAATGTATTTCCTTGACTGATACAGGCCAAACCTCCGTCAAAAATAAAACTTACTTCTTTTGGGAACGTTTTCGTTAGTTTCTTTTGATTCTGGGTCCCAGGGTGTCAGTAGAGATGGGTACATGAAAATCAAGCAATTAACGTGGTATTGGTTGAGTTTCTGAATTGTGTATAGGCTGAGGATAAACATCGAAAACGAACATCAAATTATGTACTCAAGAGTTTAATCGGACCTTTTGATCAATGTATCTGGAAAGTACGGGCATACGCAGACCAAAACAATTTCCTGACAACTTTGTAATTTTGTTTGCGATAAAAAATAGCGTAACTGTACCAATCAGAGTTATCAATACATAAAGGGTTTCTGTTTGTCTAAAAATGAGGTTTGCTACCTGATTTATGCAGACTAAAACGTCAATTCGTAAGTCGACGGAAGTTGTTTTGGGAAACCTGTTGTCATTTATACTAATGCTCTCCACTAGAAAAACACACGCAAGTACGCAGATATTGTTATTTCCACAGGAAATACCCTCAATGCGAAGAATGACGCAGTTCCGCCCAAAATGTCCTCTTTTTATTAGTAACATAGTCTGGAAAACTAGTCCGCGCAAGAGAAAGGCTTTTGACACAAAGTGCTACTTTAACGAGGAAAATGTACATTCTTGAGGTACGCCCGACAGAGCATCGGAATTTTGGTCGTGTAGGTTTGTCCGTTTAGCCAGCTATTAGTTTGTATTTGTTTTACATTGCGCTCACGAAAGTTAGTCGACACAGCGTCTACAAGGTTAAGTAAATGTGAGTGACAGCAAATTTCTGTGGCTGGCCGCAGTTCCTAATCGCCAGCAAAATTGAAAAAAAACCTAAGAGCAGTGTAATTATTCAGATATCATTAGCCTCCATCAGAGCCTATCAAACTCAAGAAAGGAGATTCAAAGCCTAGCGCAAGGTCGTTGGGGAGGTTGTGTTTGTGCCAAGTTACCGATTCTCTGTCCCTGATGTGCATATACTGAGAGAGAGAGAGAGCTACACTTTATTTTGAAAGAAAAATTTCAAAAATTTCAGCAAAAAAGGTCCTCCATTCACCATGAAGAATCGTCCTTCAATGCGTCTCAAAATATCGATCAATTTGGACTTCCTTCAAAATGGTGCCAGCGTCGTGCGCTGATGACCTCATTTGTGTTTTTCGAATAAACAAATGGGGTTAAAATTTAGTATATAATGGGTGAAATAGGCCAATCGACGTACATATAAGAGGATTCTCATGCGAACGGAGAGCAGAAAAGATGGCGGCTCCCTCCCTGCACAGGTTTTCCGCAGAAATGTCTACCCCTGGCCGCTGTAGCAACCTGTGATCAGTAGCGCTATGTTTCCCACTTTAATTAAGCATTTACGCTGCAAGCAAATGATGACTAATAACACAATCTTTTCAGGCAAACTGCCACCCGCGATATGGGACCATCAGTCAGTCAACAGTGATCAGTGGCTTTAGGGTGGACTTCTCAGCCGTCTTCCCACAGGATCAAGTCCCCTTTAGGATATCGAAGTGATGAGTGTGAATATTAAAAAAAAAACATCGAAAATCCTCATCGTCGGCGGAGAGTTGGGTTTGAGTTGTTTTCCTTGCTAATCGCTACGGAGTTCTGAAAGGAGCTGGCCTAAGATGAAGGTCCCAAAGGAGAAACGCTATAAAGGCAGCTGTTGAATTCCTTCCAGTTAGGGCAGGGACAATTCCGTAATAATCTTTTCTCCTTTTTCTGAATAAGCCACTGATAACCCCAACCCAAAGTTGCATATCCGAGGTGCGAAGACTTTCAGATGAAATTGAGAAACGTTCTCACCAATGCACATGGTCTCAAGTCGGTGGATGCTCACCGACTAGTTGCATGACTCACATGTCCCGCTCTACCTTGGAACTCACTTTCTAGTCCCGCCAGCAGCTGCACAGCGGCTTGTACTATAGGTGGAAGAATATTACTGACAGAAACCAGGGAGACTGAAATGGTCATTTCTGGCTTATTGGCCATCGTCAGCTCGCGAAATGAGTGAGTTCCGCAAACCGATCGGTTAGCCTCCATTTACCAGGGTTCATATTTCCGACCAAAATCAGGCAAAACAATGAGCTCGTGTCTCAACGGTTAAAACTCTGGACTTCTGATCAACGGGTCGCGGCTGAGGACGTCTTATAAGCCAGAAATGGTCATTCAAATCTCCCTTTCCCTTGTCAGCAATATATATATATATATATGATAGATGTAGTGTGGGCTCACCGATCTCACTTACGGAACATGCATGTTCCGTTGTGCCCTGGAGCTCAGACTAGAGCCCTCGCAGGCGGTCGCATAGCGACGTGTAGCATATGATGGAATGGAACCGACAAAGACAAGGGAGACCGGAATGGCTATTTCTGGCTTATTAGCCGTCATCAGCCAATCATACCCAATCCCAAGTGTGGCACACCTGGGATTCGAACCCGCGACCTTTGGTATTTGAGTCGAACGCGCTCTACCATTGAGCCACGGGCTCGTTGTTTTGTCGGTTGTGATCGGGAATATGATGATAGTGTGGGGCTCACCGATCTACTTACGGAACATGCATGTTCCGTTGTGCCCTGGAGCTCAGACTAGAGCCCTCGCAGGCGGTCGCATAGCGACGTGTAGCATATGATGGAATGGAACCGACAAAGACAAGGGAGACCGGAATGGCCATTTCTGGCTTATTAGCCGTCATCAGCCAGTCATTCCCAATCCTAAGTGTGGCACACCTGGGATTCGAACCCGCGACCTTTGGTAGTTGAGTTGAACGCTCTACCATTGAGCCACGGGCTCGTTGTTTTGTCGGTTGTGATCGGGAATATGATGATAGTGTGGGGCTCACCGATCTACTTACGGAACATGCATGTTCCGTTGTGCCCTGGAGCTCAGACTAGAGCCCTCGCAGGCGGTCGCATAGCAACGTGTAGCATATGATGGAATGGAACCGACAATGACAAGGGAGACCGAATGGCTATTTCTGGCTTATTAGCCGTCATCAGCCAGTCATACCCAATCCCAAGTGTGGCACACCTGGGATTCGAACCCGCGACCTTTGGTATTTGAGTCGAACGTTTCACCACTGAGCCACGGGCTCGTTGTTTTGTCGGTTGTGATCGGGAATATGATGATAGTGTGGGGCTCACCGATCTGCTTAAGGAACATGTATGTTCGTTGTGCCCTGGAGCTCAGACTAGAGCTCTCGCAGGCGGTCGCATAGCGACGTGTAGCATATGATGGAATGGAACCGACAAAGACAAGGGAGACCGGAATGGCCATTTCTGGCTTATTAGCCGTCATCAGCCAGTCATACCCAATCTTAAGTGTGGCACACCTGGGATTCGAACCCGCGACCTTTGGTATTTGAGTCGAATCGCTCTACCATTGAGCCACGGGCTCGTTGTTTTTGTCGGTTGTGATCGGGAATATGATGATAGTGTGGGGCTCACCGATCTGCTTAAGGAACATGCATGTTCCGTTGTGCCCTGGAGCTCAGACTAGAGCCCTCGCAGGCGGTCGCATAGCGACGTGTAGCATATGATGGAATGGAACCGACAAAGACAAGGGAGACCGGAATGGCCATTTCTGGCTTATTAGCCGTCATCAGCCAGTCATTCCCAATCTTAAGTGTGGCACACCTGGGATTCGAACCCGCGACCTTTGGTATTTGAGTCGAATGCTCTACCATTGAGCCACGGGCTCGTTGTTTTGTCGGTTGTGATCGGGAATATGATGATAGTGTGGGGCTCACCGATCTGCTTACGGAACATGCATGTTCCGTTGTGCCCTGGAGCTCAGACTAGAGCCCTCGCAGGCGGTCGCATAGCGACGTGTAGCATATGATGGAATGGAACCGACAAAGACAAGGGAGACCGGAATGGCTATTTCTGGCTTATTAGCCGTCATCAGCCAGTCATACCCAATCCCAAGTGTGGCACACCTGGGATTCGAACCCGCGACCTTTGGTATTTGAGTCGAACGCTCTCTACCATTGAGCCACGGGCTCGTTGTTTTTGTCGGTTGTGATCGGGAATATGATGATAGTGTGGGGCTCACCGATCTGCTTAAGGAACATGTATGTTCCGTTGTGCCCTGGAGCTCAGACTAGAGCCCTCGCAGGCGGTCGCATAGCGACGTGTAGCATATGATGGAATGGAACCGACAAAGACAAGGGAGACCGGAATGGCCATTTCTGGCTTATTAGCCGTCATCAGCCAGTCATACCCAATCCCAAGTGTGGCACACCTGGGATTCGAACCCGCGACCTTTGGTATTTGAGTCGAATGTTTCTACCATTGAGCCACGGGCTCGTTTTTGTCGGTTGTGATCGGGAATATGATGATAGTGTGGGGCTCACCGATCTGCTTAAGGAACATGCATGTTCCGTTGTGCCCTGGAGCTCAGACTAGAGCCCTCGCAGGCGGTCGCATAGCGACGTGTAGCATATGATGGAATGGAACCGACAAAGACAAGGGAGACCGGAATGGCCATTTCTGGCTTATTAGCCGTCATCAGCCAGTCATACCCAATCCCAAGTGTGGCACACCTGGGATTTGAACCTGCGACCTTTGGTATTTGAGTCGAACGTTCTACCATTGAGCCACGGGCTCGTTGTTTTTGTCGGTTGTGATCGGGAATATGATGATAGTGTGGAGCTCACCGATCTACTTACGGAACATGCATGTTCCGTTGTGCCCAGAACTCAGACTAGAGCCCTCGCAGGCGCTCGCATAGCGACGTGTAGCATATGATGGAATGGAACCGACAAAGACAAGGGCGAACGGAATGGCTATTTCTGGCTTATTAGCCCTCATCAGCCAGTCATACCCAATCCCAAGTGTGGCACACCTGCGATTCGAACCCGCGACCTTTGGTATTTGAGTCGAACGCTCTCACCATTGAGCCACGGGCTCGTTGTTTTGTCGGTTGTGATCGGGAATATGATGATAGTGTGGGGCTCACCGATCTGCTTAAGGAACATGCATGTTCCGTTGTGCCCTGGAGCTCAGACTAGAGCCCTCGCAGGCGGTCGCATAGCGACGTGTAGCATATGATGGAAATGGAACCGACAAAGACAAGGGAGACCGGAATGGCTATTTCTGGCTTATTAGCCGTCATCAGCCAGTCATACCCAATCCCAAGTGTGGCACACCTGGGATTCGAACCCGCGACCTTTGGTATTTGAGTCGAACGTTTCACCATTGAGCCACGGGCTCGTTGTTTTGTCGGTTGTGATCGGGAATATGATGATAGTGTGGAGCTCACCGATCTGCTTTAAGGAACATGCATGTTCCGTTGTGCCCAGGAACTCAGACTAGAGCCCTCGCAGGCGCTCGCATAGCGACGTGTAGCATATGATGGAATGGAACCGACAAAGACAAGGGCGAACGAAATGGCTATTTCTGGCTTATTAACCGTCATCAGCCAGTCATTCCCAATCTTAAGTGTGGCATACCTGCGATTCGAACCTGCGACTTTTGGTATTTGAGTCGAACGCTCTACCATTGAGCCACGGGCTCGTTGTTTTGTCGGTTGTGATCGGGAATATGATGATAGTGTGGGCTCACCGATCTGCTTAAGGAACATGCATGTTCCGTTGTGCCCTGGAGCTCAGACTAGAGCTCTCGCAGGCGGTCGCATAGCGACGTGTAGCATATGATGAAATGGAACCGACAAAGACCAGGGAGACCAGAATGGCCATTTCTGGCTTATAAGCCGTCATCAGCCAGTCATACCCAATCCCAAGTGTGGCACACCTCGGATTCGAACCCGCGACCTTTGGTATTTGAGTCGAATGCTCTACTATTGAGCCACGGGCTCGTTTTTTTGTCGGTTGTGATCGGGAATATGATGATATTGTGGGGCTCACCGATCTGCTTAAGGAACATGCATGTTCCGTTGTGCCCTGGAGCTCAGACTAGAGCTCTCGCAGGCGGTCGCATAGCGACGTGTAGCATATGATGAAATGGAACCGACAAAGACCAGGGAGACCAGAATGGCCATTTCTGGCTTAAAAGCCGTCATCAGCCAGTCATACCCAATCCCAAGTGTGGCACACCTGGGATTCTAACCCACGACATTTGGTATTTGAGTCGAAAGCTCTACCATTGAGCCACGGGCTCGTTGTTTTGTCGGTTGTGATCGGGAATATGATGATAGTGTGGGGCTCACCGATCTGCTTAAGGAACATGCATGTTCCGTAGTGCCCTGCAGCTCAGACTAGAGCTCTCACAGGCGGTTGCATAGCGACGTGTAGTATATGATGAAATGGAACTGAAAAAGACAAAGGAGACCATAATGGCCATTTCTGGCTTATTAGCCGTCATCAGCCATTCATACCCAATCCCAAGTGTGTCACACCTGGGAGTCGAACCCGCGACCTTTTATATTTGAGTCGAATGCTCTACCATTGAGCCATGGGCTCGTTGTTATGTCGGTTGTGATTGGGAATATGATTATATATATATATATAGCTAGTATCTATGTCGGAAGTACGGTATAACGTCTTTGTCATATATATATATATATATATCAATTGGAAAATAGGCATCCCAAGAAATATAATTAGATGCAAAGACGTTCTTTGGGAAACAATAGGTAACTTTTTTATGAAAAATGTTCTACGCTGGCACTCCAGGTCGTCTTCAGACTTGTGGTAAATGTGCAAAAACAGTTCACATTTAACACGTGCCGGAAAAATCGATATGGTTTTGTCATTCCTGCCAATTGTTGTCATTGTGAGTGTATTTCCATTTGGCTTTGCTCTCGTCTCTTCCCGCTTTCTTTCTGGTAGCCGTACACATGGTCCAATTCGATGTGTCAGTTGATGCATGAGTTATCTGAGAAAATGGCCTCTAAAAATTCTCGGCCGAGAAGTTTTTGTTTTAAGCGAACTTAGAACATATTTATCGGCATATATACACTTATTTTGGTTCCAGAATCGTAGTAGGGATTACTTATACTTCCCCCATAACCGGATATGAGCACAGGAACCGCCCGCAAATTGGGTTGCCTTGCGCCAAATTCTAACTAATGGAGGATAAGGGTTCCGGGTAACTGTATTGCTGGGGTTTAGAGCGGGCTGAGTTAAGATCAGAATTGCGTTTTGGGTTTATGTTAAGGATAGTATTGGGGTAAGGAGATGAGGCTTTTTACCTTTCATGGAACTATGCGTAAGGTAACCTAAATTAATTGGCAGGAGCGTTCTTATTCCCGTATCTTATTCGTGATCAACGAAGAAAATGACACTATAATGAGCATTTCTGGCCAGATTTCCGTCAGTCAACGGTCAAATTAGAATGGCGTGTACCAGACTATCAGGATCGCACGAAAATGCGGGCTCATTTCCGACGTGCATTTGGATTGGCTCAGCGAACGACACTCAATTTCGTGAGGCTTTTAATGCTGTTACCTCCTTATATATCTCAAAATGGCTGGCTGTTTAATTGTTAACTTTTTTCCTACTTATCGACTGTTGTTCTAATAAAACAGTATTATTGCATTTACTAATCGCAGTTGGGATTTTTATGTACGTTTTCGTAATAACTCGGAACCTACGTTCTCAAAAATAGCCAGTAATTATCACGAAATTGAATCTTGATAAAAAAAAAATGGATGGTAGCACTTCATTGCCTAGCTAGGAGGATATCGTTTATGACAACCATAAAGAGATTCATACTAGTGATAATCAGGTGAGAAAAGTCCTAATTTGAAAATAGAAAATTACTCTACCAACAGGGGGTGCATACATCTGCAGATTTTGTGTACAGTTTATCCACAAATAGATTCTGCTTTATTGTCATCAAATTCCTAGTTTGATTATGAATGTTCTTTTTGGCTCATGTGAACCGAGTTTATGTACGTATTGATGTTAACGGAGTTGATGCGCCTATAACCGAAAACTGACAAAATGAGAGCTCTCAACGATATGTGATGAATATTGCCCCACTTTCAATTCTGTTTGATGCCCAAGGATAGCGGATATTGCCTCTGAAAACGTGAAACAAGAATGTCCTACCCAAAATGGAGAGCCAAACTATGTATGGTGATTGCATACAGCGACCCTCGTTGTATAATTGGACAGACTGAAATGACAATTCTCTGGATAGTAACATGGTCAGCTAGTCGTACCTGAATTATATATTGAGAAGGCGCGAGAAGTTGATTTGGCTTGACGCGATGAAAGTGACAACTGAAACATTTAGTCCATCTAGTAACTTGTGGTGTGTTAAATTACATAATCAACTCACACCAGCGTAAACCTCAGGCTTCCCGTATTATAATTTGGTTTCCTGGAACCGAATACGGCAAAGTGACAACCGCAGTCTCTTTTGTTAATCCACTGCTTCCAATTATCAGTATAAATTACGCTGAATTACGTTACTAAGGCTAACTGGAAACTAGGTAAGTATTGATCTCACTTCGCGGGATATAAAGCGCGCTGTCTGTGATTGGAAACTTTAACGCGGTGGCCACTAGCTGTAATATTTCGCGATCAAGTCGCGTGTCCCATAGAGAACATCTGTTTTGCTGGACAACGTAAGAATGGCAGTTTTTTACAGTCTCCTCTCTTTATATACACAGAAGTTAGAACTGAAACATCTTCTATTCAACGGCAGGTTCTAGACATGGATCAGGATAGGAGTTTCCGCGGACTCTCGTGGCTTTGATTCCTCATCCCACATAACGTGTCACTCATGACCTCATAATGCTATTAGCAGATGTGAATTCAATGAGCCGAGATCTAATGTTGAACGTGCATTCAGGCGTCGTTAACATTTATTAAACATCCTTTGCTAATACGACACCTATGAAACCTTAAGGAAATCTAAAATCACCGGTTCTTCCAACTGATTTTTATCCTGATTCACTCAACTCCGCCTCTACCCAACACTTAAAAATGGAACCATAAAGGTACACCTTAGCGAATTCAAAACGCTGCACCTTTAGCTAAAAAACTAGGTCTAAACAGTGGTTTGCAACACTTTCGAGCGGAGGGTGCCACCCGTTCGTGTCTGTCAAAGTAGGTTGTTGTTTTATGCCCCCTAAACGGGCCACGTGGTAGATACGTTGGACCAACACGGGGGCCACATTAGGGCACGGCAGGCGTTATTCGGGTTGCGCTCCCCATAACAAATGCCGAACATGGAGGTGTGGTGGCACGCCTAGGGGCAGCTAGGACTTAGGGGACCCAGCCGCGCCAGCCACCTGCGTCCTCTCCCGCCTCCGGTCTTCTCGACTCTGTCTTGACACCGGGCTCAGGTGGGGGAGGAGGAAAGAGTGCGGTAGATGCAGCGCAAGTCTACTATCACTTTAAACTAAATCACGCGCAAGTCACCGTCCCTGCTCCACTTTCCCATGGAGCATACGGTGGACATCGTCGGACTACGACGGTCGAACTGTCGTGTATGTTTTAACTCACAGGTGCTGCTACACAGATAGAGCTTGTTGAAAAAACATAAAGCATCCATAGAATCGCCAAGTTTTCGTGCTTTGTCGAAATTTTCCGCTAGTTTATTTAGAGAATATTTGCGCTGGGAATGTAAGCAGATCAACTTTTGCCTTTTCCTGAGTTCGGATATATATATGTATTCGAAGAAAAGTAGTTCTTTGGGAAACAGTAACAAACTCTCTTACGCAACTTTTCAAAGCTGTTCACAGCTCGTTGTCAAATTTGAAGTAAATGTGCAAATCCGTTACAATTTTAATCTTGACTGCAAAAATAGATTTTTCTCAGTCATTCGGGCCAATAGCCGGCACCGTTGACTGACACCTCGTCTGGAATGGCTGTTGCTTTTTCGAACGTTCTTTAAGATTGCCTTACATAGTGCCCAGTTCGATGTGTCGGGTAATACACGAGCCATCAGGGTGTATGGCATCAAAACATTCTCGGCCTTTCTTTGATGGACAGAAAGCAACAGTGCCAGTTTTGTTTTAGGCAAATTTTGCGCCCAGCTTCCAGTGTATACATGGCAACTAGAGACAAGTTGTCTCGCCTCTTTACTGATAATTAGTGTTCATGTAGGCGTGTCGAGACAAATTTTTCCTGATTGGCAACCGTACACTTAATTGTAACTGCCACAGGCAATCTTATAAACGACTTATTTTTATTCATATTGTCAAGTCTGGCCTTAGGGATGCACAAGCAAATTTAGGAGTGTAACTATCGGTTTGTGCGCCACTTGGATTTGATGGTTCCTTAGGAAACGTTCTTAAGGTACACATATTATTAGTACATATGGTGGTTTTACCATTTCACCAAAATGGTTTCTAGTTAAAAGTCCAGTCTAGTGTCTCACCGGTATATTTTCTTTGCATCTGTATGATTTTGAACACCGGTGTTAACTGTGAGCTGTACGGTTCTTTAATTGTGCATATCAAGCTAATAATTTCCTAAACGGTTTTGCGGAGTACTTGAATTAACTGTCTTAGGCATGGCTGTTTACAGTCAGTCCAAAACTTACTTGCATTTGAATGGGTATTACGCGATTATTCCGCAGCTCATGATTCTCGATGCAAATTTCGGTGTTGGTCGTGAATGACTATCTTTCGGGTACAAACCTGCAAGTTGTACTCAGAATACTCGGTGATATTTTTAGGTTAATATATATTTTTTTTCTGGCATGTATGCTCTGCTTTGTATGTTCTGCTTGATATAAATATTAATCAAGCGATCTAAGTCCCTGATGCTCAATTGCGGGGATCAGTCTGCAGATTGTAATCCTATGTCGAAAACTCAGATGACTTAAGAACTATTATCTACGCCTCTTCACCATTCAGTTTCCTCATCTTTGCGGCAGACTTCGGTGACCTCTTAACCAAAGAAAAAATGAAACGCTACTTGATGGGCGTTTCGTGAGGCTGGGGCGTTAACTTGCATTTTTTGGAATATCTAATTTCTAGAAGCTTTAAAGAAATTATATTTAAAAGTATCTTGGCTTGTCAATATCTTGTTAATAACCTCCCTCAATTAATGATCATTAACACATTGGTGAAGTATTTACCTGAGTTAACTTTTTTCTCCAACTTTCGCAAAAGTTTAATTAAAATTTTCTATAGAAGGCCAAAATATCCGTGCAAAGGATTAAAAGGCAAATTTTAATGTATATATTTCAATTGAATGAAGTTCTTTCAAGTTTTCACGTGCTCCATAGTCTTATAAAATATTTTGGTATGCGTTTTCTTCTAAGACGTCTTTTTGCATCGCATAACCGCTCAGTTACAATAACCTATAATCGGGTCAATTTACTTAGGTAAATAGTAAATTTATATAGTCTAGCCCATATCTTCTTGGCGCTTACGGTAGTCTTACGGTATTGTTTATTTTTTATATTTCCATCCACTTCCACATAAACACTGTTTCCTGACTCTACTAGGGATTCACCCATAGCTTCCCTTTAGGGCATCCTTCCACGATTACTATACGGTAGCTTCTGGTTGATTGGCCCATTTCATATGCATCACATTATCTGCTTCCTTTGTCTCTGAGGATGGGTTTCAGTGGAAATCCAAAACTTAAGACAAATAAACTTCTTAATTCAACGATTGCATCTTTTCCTTCTGAGTATGAATATAGACGCCTGCAACCGACTCTTGTTGGAGTGTTGCTTTATGTATGTTCCACTAGGGGGATTCGGCCCGATGTTGCTGAGGCGTGTCTTAACATCTCAAATGTTTTCCGAGTGCGAAACGTGCCTTAACCGACTGACTAAAGCGTAGCCAATCAGTACGCCCCAAATTATCGATGGGTGCCAAGTCTGCTGCTTGCATTTCCCAACACCTTCGTCAGCATCGGCCACCGTACACTTAATTGGTCCCCTGGTTCACTTGCTCTCAAGGTCATTCAACCGGAGGGCGCATAGCCGGCAACTTGCTGACGTCATATCCTTATAGCGTTCGTTGTCACGCCGCCTGTAAACGTGAGCAGACCACCTGACTGAACTTTCCTCCTGCAGACCGTCCCTAGCATCCATAAGAATGTATACTATACTCTAGTAATTGCACCACTAAAGTCTGGCTTGCGACACTAACCGACATAATGGACCGGAACGGTGATCGTTACAGGTGACGAAAGTCGTAATCATACGGGTAATTATTTTGCTTTGCTTCAGCGCGCGACCTGTACAAACGGCTGAAATGATCGTTCAATCAACCAGAATTCATTGTGCGCAGATAAGGGTGACTATATAAACAAATCTCCTGGTGGGACTATGAATGAATAAAATAATGTTTGTGAATGTGTGCCAACTGTCATTCTTTATCAGGTGACGAGGTCTTTGAACTTTCGAACGGTATTCGAATGCACAAAGGACATTTCGCGTGGGTCGCAGGCAAAATTGATAAAGTCATTATATTGATTCGCACAAATAAACTACTCTTTATCTTAAAATGGTCAAAGTTGCACATTTATTTAAAAGCGAAGTGCTCGTTACACTCGTAGCCCTTAACCTTACGGACAATTGATTGACCAATGTTGAAGAATGTGTAACAAGATGCGTATTTTTTCTATTACTAAAAATACAATAACTTCTTGCAGTATGGCGTTTCGGCGTTCGCAGATTTACGACATAAGCATATATATATATATATATATATATATATATATATATATATATATATATATATATATATATTTATATATTTATATGAAGAAGAGGCGATAACGGGAACCATGGTTATATTGTCCTGACGTTTCAAAATCAAACAGGATTTCATCGTCGAAGGTAAGTCTTGTACCGTGCCTCACAGTATTTATAGTTGGTAACATTACGGGTAATACGGGATTACTAAGGTTTTTGAATTTGCGTGGAGAAGGGGCCGGTTTGGGGGTGGAGATGCTCAGTCATCATTCTGCTTGATGAGGAGGGTGGTGTTTCATCCTTGGCGATCATCCTTTGCCTGTTCACCGAGTCCGTGGTGGCCTGGTGGAGAGCGGGTGATGGCTGGTTCTCAATCTGGTCGGGGCCGGCGTTCGCATGTTGGCAGTAGTTGCAGTAGTCGTCAGTACCCCCATTGACCGAAGCTGCCGCCCCAGGCTGTTAATCTTGGTTGTGATCGCACCTCCGTGTGTATTCGCACCTGCCGAATAAGTGGTTGAGCTGGCCGAGGCGATAACTGTTCCTTCGTCGGGTCTGCTTTGTGTTGCGATTGCGTGCGTGTCCACCATGGACTCACCTATGTTCGCATGAACGTTAGGCCCATGTTCACGTTGGCTCTTTTGATCATTGAGCTGCGTCCGGAGGGCTTTGTAGGCCGTAGGAAGCGTCACACAACGATTGATGGAGGTTGTTCCCGTGTGCCAGGCCTCGATTGTTTCCCTTGCCACGCGGTCACTTCCCCGACCCAGAATTTCGGCATTCTGGAAGGCAAACGTGTCCAGAGTCTGCGCAGTGTTCCGCCACCAAAGACAATGGGTCCATACTTCTTATTGCCCTCATGTGTTCTCCAACTCGGGTATGTAGCCGTTTCCTGGTCTCTCCAATATAGTTGACTGCACAGAAATTGCATTGAAGCCGTTTGATGACGTTTTTATTTAACCTCGGCTTTAATGCAATTTCTGCGCAGTCAACTACACGGACGCTATTGGTGGATGGTTCTTAATACAAATCCTCAAGGATAGACGATATAAACATGGTTTCAACGAATCGTACCTCAATCTAAGGGAAGATGAAATATGATTGCTATATAACTGTGGGGTAAAATGCTCATAAGAATGTGGAAAGGCTTATAAGGCCTTAAAACCTATGAAAATAAGCAGCTTTCGACTTTCGAGGGTGTTCTGGAAGGCAACGCTCACGATTGAGGTGGTATTACTGTATGTATTTACCTGAAAGTCCACATATAGCTAAAACGGTTGGCATGTTCTCCTAATCGGTATTTTCCAGTATTAAGTAAGTTTAAATCTATCACTCCAGTATTTTCAAAGCCTTAGTGCTTGTGGCAGGTGTTCATATTTTGTGTTCACAGTCGCCACTGCTATGATCATCGCTGCGATCACAAGAATATGTGCAGAATTTGAAGCGCCAACAACGTTTTGACACCTTTTTACAATAGCATCCCCCTCCATATCCTCCCTTAAATTTTTGTCCTAAACTGCTAGTTTTGGCTCCGAGTGACCGGAAGAGTTAAATAGAAGACGTCAAAGAGACTTTTTAATATGAGAAGATGCTGCTAAGGTTGTGCGTGTACCTAATCGCCACAATTAGCAAGTTGCTTTGTTGCTTTTTGACTTCCCCGTCAATTAATTGCTAACTTGTATTAAATCAGTCTGGAAAGAGATTTATAGGCACAAACCGACCTTTGATGTGACTTCTTGAGCCGCAGTCGATAAACCCCGACTGAATACCCGCAAAATACTAATTACACTGCAAGCAGGCAACTAGGTTAAACAATACATCCCACTGGCAGCACAGGTTCTTGCAGGACCTTGAGCTGCCGCCTCGGATGGTACAGGCCGTTGACGAGCTCCGGACTTCTTTTGTCCGTGTTAGGTTTTTTCTGGTTACGAGACAATCTCTGGATTCTTCTACTTTTTCTATATTTTTTGCAGAAACAAGATCAAGGTATGCATGCCAACTGGTCTGTTGCATTACATGAAACATAAACTATCGTGGTTATATGGAGGCAGGCGTGCGCCGTGTTGCAGTCGGCCAGTCCCTTGGGCGGGCTTGTTAACGGTGGAGAAAATGAATAGCAGGGCACTGAATCAAGGCAGCCGGGGTCGCGATTATGGGAGATGAAGGCAGGTTACCATTCAACGCAGAACCACTCGCAAACTTGCCAGTATTTTGGCCTTGTGTGCGTACGTCCTCCCGTGCAATCACTTGTAAATCCTTGGACCGAGTAACGAATTTAATTTGCACAGAATGTCTGGACGCGCTTCTTTTGGTGGGGAGGGGGTGGGGGTATGTTATATGGAACGAAAACTTGACAGTTTGGAGCAATTATATATATCATAAGTACGTGCGGATAATTAACAAGCCTCCTGTTGAATATTCCGATTCCCGTACACCTGGGATGACTGGCGCTCATCCTCTGCTAGCTCACCAACACCCTACCCAATTTCTCGCTTACCACCTCTTCCCAACCGTCGTACCTACCGCAATAGGATAGGTGTTGTCACTGTACTTTAGAGATGGCTCTTTCTTCCTTCTATGCCAACAAAATTGACCTACTTTTGTATTCAGCACAGCCTAGTGGAACTGAGGTTACAACACTGACGGGAATTGAAGGACTCTTAATGGCCGCTTTCACTCAACACCGCTAATGATAGGTAAATCTGCTTTATTTGGGCCGTTCTAAATGTCAAGTATAATAATAATTACGATTCTTCTTCCGCTACAATTGAAGCTAGTCCTGTCTGCCATCGTTACTTACTCCACTAGCCAGTCTATTTCGGGCAAATTCCTCACAAGACGAATCGAGCAGGAAATGATGTAATCATTGAATAAAGTATTTTATTTGGCGGACGTTTTGGATAGTCACGCAAGGATTAAATTCATCACCTGTTATCTGTGACTGGCTCTGATGATGGGATGGATTGAGAATCCGAAATGACAGGCAAACAAACTTCTTTTTCCAGCTATGGTATCCTTTTCGTCCAGGATTGACAAACTTTTGCAGTAGTAATAATTTTTTGACTTATGGGCCCCAACGTCCGCCTCTAAGTTCTCCAGGGGGTGGCTTCGTCTTCTGATTTATAATAGGTGACAAAACTCAAAAACTATTTGCAAATTCGTGTAGAAATGGCAAATACACTGATGAATAGTCGAAAAATTACAGCATAGTGAACGAAAATATGACCAAATTTACATACTAAGACAATAGGAAAATATTATTTTTTTTTAGTGAAACTTTCCTTGAAAGTCATAAATATTGATTAGTTGTATAATTAAGCTTGCTTTTTAAATGTATTGAGATCGGGTGGGCGATGTTATCGTATAAACAATATTTTTTTGAAAAATCTATAAGTTAACTTTCTTTACGTTACGTGAAAAATGAAATATATGACTGACAAATGACAGCTGCATGAAGAGAGTGGTTTTCTTAATATAAAGCAGTTGGTTTTAGCATTGCCAAGCATGTAGATGTATAAGTTAAAGATGGTTTTGCTCGATTTATCATTCTGAACGCAAAAGGTTAAATGATTCCTTTTTGCTCCACGGCACAAAACATACAATCGCCTGGAGTACTTTCATTCAGCGAGATTAATGGAGGTCGGTGATTTCGCCGACATCTCTGAAGAACCCCAAAGGCTTTGCGCGTTTTTTGTGACTGTTCAAAGTATTTGCTGATTAAATCGTCCGTACGAAAAGTGTTCGCCGCACCTGATAATATGGGTCTCACCGATGTCTTCTCATCTTTGAGGAACCGAGTTCTAAACCATGAAGGCCCGATATGGACATGATAGGTGCGAGTTGCATCTTCTCAAAAACGTGGGGTCATAGAGGCAATGTGCAAATTGAGCCTGCGCATATGCTTCCAAACGAAACTAATCTTTGTCCCCCTTAGAGGCTCAATTTTGCGTCCTGTCTTAGTATCATAAACAGGTCATGAATTGGCACAAACATATTGTAATATAAGTAAAGGGAAAGACTGATCGAGTACTGGAACAATTTGTTTATTATTGTGAGCTTTCGAAGTCGTGCAGAACCCCGTCGTCACTGAGATAATTGCAGCAACAGAAGAAGGCAGCTATTGCGATTATGAGCCAAATCAACGGCCTCAGATGGGAGCTCATCACCACCTGGGGTTGCATATGCATGGCTGACGATGGCTAATAAACCAGATAAATTCCAGTCTCCCTCGTCTTTGCCGGCAATATTCATCTGCCTCTTCTACTACTAGCCGCTGTGCGGCTGCTGGTGGGGCTCAAAAATGAGCCTCAACGCAGAGCGGAACGGGTGACTTCTGTGAGCGATCGTTCATAAACGAATGCGAGATGAGAACTCAGTCAATCGATTTATCGATCTGGGGCTGACATCCAGCGCCTCGCGCAGTCACCTCCAGACTTGCATCATAGATCTTTGATTAGCGTATACCCCCTACAAATGTGGTTTCTTCTGTTGTTGCTACTATCGCTGCGGATGGACTCCTGAAAGCGTTTGAAAGCTAAGAATCATAACAAAAATTGTTTTTTACTCGACAGGTATTCTTATTCTTCTTGACTCATACAAACTGCTGGAAAGTCAAATATTCGCATCTATTCATGGTAAAGTATTTCATAAACGGATCCAACGGGATCTGTGGTGTCTTGAATTACTTACAGGCTGATCATACACCGTCCAAAAACATTCATCACTTTTGCAAAGGTGTATCATATCGATTAACGCTAACTTCCTGTTATTCAGATATGAACATGAAATACCAGTACGGTCTGTTTGAAGGTTCCGCCAACTTTTGAAGGAAGCGCGGCTTTTAAAGTGCTGAATAATTCAATTTCCAGTTGGTGGAATGATTTGTTTTGCCGTTTATTCCAGCCGCGTGTATAAGCGGTCAGCATTTAGCTTAATTCTTGTTCTAGGAAACTGCATGCAGGCATGAACATCCGACCCTCGGTCGTTATTCGTACGGGCCAATAAACCGGATGTGACTAAAAGTCCATTATCAGAAAAAAAATTCCATCTTTCATTATGCGCACAGCTGGTAAACCTATTCTGTGCGTGTTGAAAGTCTTTTTTAGCCCCTTGTTTTGCCAACAAATCAAGTGCACGGAGGCTGGGACACATCTAAACTAACCATACCGATTTCGGCCACCGTGTTTAGCACCTTCACAAGCACGTAAAAATCTCCTTCGAAATTATACCCCAGGCGGCTAATAAAAAGAAAGACGTCGACAGCAGCGGGCGAGGAAACATGTTTCTAGGCGCACACGACCGTGAGAAACACGTTTGCGATGACATTCTAATATCTCCCAGCCAGGGAAACCTGAAGGCGGAACAGTAAGCCGTTTCTGCGATTGTGGATGGACACATTATAGCCGCTCACCGGATTTGATGATTAACCTGTACCATCGCGAACGCTGAATCAGCCCTGTTGCGTGTGTGTACCCCCTCAACGGGCCATGTGCTAGATGCGCTGGTCCAACACGGGGTTCCACATCAGGGCACGGCAGGCGTTATTTGGGTTGCGCTCCCATAACAACTGCCGAATATTCCGGGGATGTGGTGGTACGCCCTAGGGGCCGGCTAGAGCCTCGGGACCCTGGCCGTGCCAGCTACTTGTGCCCTCTCCAATCTCCGATCTTCTCTCCTCTGTCTTCACACCAGGCATAGGTGGGGGAGCAGGAACGTGTGCGGTAGATGCAGCGCAAGTTTACTATCACTTTAAACTAAATCACGCGCAAGTCACTGTCCCTGCACCCCCCTGCTGTGGAGCATAAAGTGGGCATCGTCAGACTACGACGGTCGCACTGTTGTGTGTGTGTGTGCGTGTGCCCGCTGGGGTGTAGGGGTGCTATTTAGGTTTGGCACCACACAGATAGCATTTCATCGCTCCATTTGTCTCGTAAAGGTGGAGAATGCTCCTGCGGCCGCCTCTAACTGGTACCCAACTCTCACCTGTGGGGCGACAGCAACCCCGTAGACGGCCCAGGCTAACTCGGCTCGCTCTCCCACTAAAACAAAACCGTGACCCATAGTGGAGTTCAGCAGCCGTCTGGGATGTCCGAGCAGCCCTATTTAGGGACAGCAGTGCTTGCCTCCTCGTGCAGTAAGGGGCTAGAAAATGTGCCCTTTAAAAATGCTGTCTTCCGCAGCTGGCCGCGGCTCGCAGAGCGCAAAATAGGCGGTCGTAAAACTCAAAAAAACAACAATGCCACTCGTCCCCATACCCCACGCCATACCTTCCAGGCTGCTCGGGTGAGTCCACTCACATTAGCAGCCTGGAATGTTTGTTCTCTTTTAGACAATCCTAGGACCAACGGGCCGGAACGGAGGACGGCGCTAGTCGCTCGGGAACTGGCGTGCTACAAGGTGGATATCGCTACTATCAGCGAGACCCGATTCTCAGAACAGGGTAAGCTGGAGGAGTTGAACCCGGCTACACCTTCTTCTAGAGCGGCCGGTCAAAGGGAGAGCGACGCGAAGCTGTTGTTGCCTTTGCAATCCGGAACGCCATCGTGGGACGTCTGCTCTGTCTGCTGCAGTGTATCAATGATCGCCTGATGAGTCTCTGCCATCCTCTTCGAGGAGACCAGTTCGCCACCATCATCAGTGCCTACGCTCCACCAATGACGAGCTCTGATGCGGTGAAGGACAAACTATACGAGGACCTGCTCGCCGTGCTGGTGACTGTGCCGAAGTCGGACAAGTTAATTGTCCTTGATGACCTCAACGGTCGCGTCGGGACAGCTCACGTTGCCTGGCAAGGAGTGCAGGGTCCCCGCAGTCTCGGTAACTGTTACGATACCAGCTTCCTTCTTCTGCGAACGTGTGCGGAACACCGTATCCTGCTGAACAACACCATCTTCCGCCTTCTGACGCGGAAGAAGGCCAAGTGAATGCACCCTCGGTCGCGGCGCTGGCATCTGCTGGACTATGTTCTCGTCCGGAGGCGAGATCGACAGGACGTGCTGGTAACCAAGGCCATCCGCGATGCCGATGGTTAGACAGATCACCACCTCGTCATCTCCAAGATGAGGTTCCGCCTGCAACCTTGACGAAGGCCCAAGTTAAGCGACCGTCAGGTAAGTTAAATACTCTTTTATTAAATTTGCCTGCTCACTGTTTTGATTTTAACAAGCAGATAACGAAGAAACTGGAGGACCTGCATGCTCCAGATGATAACGCCACCGTGGAAACGCGATGGTGTCGACTGCGAAATGTTATCCAGTCAACCGTCCTCGAAGTCCTCGGACGCGCACACCGTTAACACCAGGACCGGTTTGATGAAAATGAAGTCGACATAAGCAACTTTGTCCTGGAAATGAATGGACTACACAAAGCCTACATGGACTTTTGAACTGACGCCACCAAAACAGCATTCTTCAGATGCCGCCGCCTTGTACAGCAACGGCTGCGAGAGATGCACGACGCCTGGATGGTCCGAAAGACTGAGGTAATTCAGGGGTATGCTGACCGCAATGACATGAAAAACTTCTTAAAAGCCATCAAGGCCATCTACAGCCGCTGCATCAAGGAACCCGCACCGCTACTCAGCTCTTAGGGCACAAAATATCTGACAGAGGAATAGCAACTTCTGAAGCGCTGGGCCGAGCACTTCAGAAGTGTCCTTACTTGCTCATCAGCCATCTCCGATGCTGCCATTGACCTGCTTCCTCAAGTGGACACTAACAATGAACTAGATTTGCCGGCTTCCCTACCGGGCCGTGCAGCAGATTTCCAGAGGAAAAGAACCGGGATCCCACGCAATCATACCGGAAGTCTACAAGCACGGCGGGCCCCGGCTGATGGCAGAACACAAAAGTCCATTCCAGGTGATGTGACGCCAAGGACAAGTTCCTCAGGCTTTCAAAGACACAACTATCGTCCATCTCTGCAAGCGGAAGGGAAACCGGCAACGCTGGGATAATCACAGAGGCATATCGTTGCTCCAGATCGCCGGGAAGATCTTCGCCCGTATCTTTCTCAATCGTCTGAACGGTCACCTACAGCAGGGCCTGCTCCCGGAAAGCCAGTGTGGCTTCCACCGACACCGCGAAACAACCAATATGATCTTTGCTGCCCGCCAGCTACAAGAAAAGTGCCAGGAGATGCGAACTCACCTTAACACTACCTACGTGGATCTGACGAAAGTCTTTGACACGGTGAATCACGACTGACTGTGGAACGTCATGCAGAAATTCGGCTGTCCTAAGCGGTTCATGCACACGGTGCGTCAGCATCATGACGGTATGATGGCACGCGTCACTGACAACGGGACGGAATACGAAGCATTTGCAGTGACCAACGAATTGAAGCAGGGCTGTATACTGACCCCCACACTCTTCAGTCTCATGTTCTCGGATTTACTGTTTGACGCCTACCCTAATGAGCACCATGGGATCTTCTCACATTGGGCGTTTGCATGCCTGTGTCTACGACTACAGTACATGACTTGCTCTTCGCGGACGACTGAGCCCTTAACACCATGACGGGGGGAGGTAATGCAAAGGAGCATGGACTTCTTCGCCGCAGGCTGGGCTAATTTTGGATTAGTAATCAGTACAACCAAAATGGTTGCCAAGCACCAGCCGCCACCCAGCGCGGAATACAATGATTCCCTAATCAATGTCAACGGTGCTCAACTCAAAAATGTGGAAACCTTCGCTTAGCTGGAAAGCACGCTGTCACGCGACACGAGAATCGATGACAAGGTTACCCAACGGATCTCCAAAGCCAGTCAGGCCTTCGGCCGACTGCAGGCCTCCATGTGGAAGCGCTACGGTATTCACCTGAACACCAAACTGAAGATGTACGAGGCCGTCGTCTTGACGACATTCCTTTAAGGAGGGAAGACCTGTACCGTCTTTTCGAACCAAGCCTGGAGGCTGAATCACTTCCATCTCAGCTGCCTCCACAGAATACTGAAGCTGAGATGGCAAGACAGGATCCCGGACACTAAAGTCCTGGAGCGGACTGGAATCCTCAGTATCCATGCCATGCTGAGGCAAGTGCAACTGCGATGGAGCGGCCACCTGGTGAGAATGGACGATGAGCGACTACCCAAACGACTTTTCTACGGAGATGTTGCTACGGGTGCTCACCGACAAAGAGGTAAAAAAAGACGATACAAGGACACTTTGAAGATATCCTCTGAAGCCACTGCAAATCCACCTGGCGACCTGGAAAGACCTCGCCCAGGATAGACCAGTATGGAGAAGATCCGTGAAGACTGGTGCAGCAATTTATGAGGCCAACTGGATCGCCGCTGCTAAGACCAAATGGGTGGCTGGCTAGTCACAAGCACCGCGGATCAACACCGCCAATGCCCAAGCCCAGCCAACTTGCCCACGCTGTCAACGCACATTGCATGTGCAAAGCGGCCTGGTTGGACATCTTCGAACTCGATGCAACAACAATCCCACAACATCAACCTTTGCCAAAAGCTGCCTTAGAACCCACAACGACCACCCCAAGCAATACTACCTACTTCATCGATGCCCCACCGCCCACGATCACTGACACCATCCTACCTGCTCCACTCCCTTCGCCGATCTCGGCGCCGAACACTACTTGCCCCACTCCCGCCACCTAAAATCTCCAACAACACCGCCGCCCCCAGTACCAGTGATGGGGACTCAGTACTAATCTGCTCTCACTGCGATCGGTCAATTGCGAATCCATCGCACAGAGACCGGAGAACCAGTGCCAGGAACACCAACACACAGCAGAGACCACCGCCTCCAATGCCCACGCGCATTTACTCATCACATGGGACTATTAGGTCACACGCGTCTCCATGAAAGCCTGCGGTAGAACACCGCCGGCAATACCACAACGCAACATCTATACCCATCAGCCTCTGCACCTCAAATGATCACACGCAACAACACAAAAACATGCTCTCAGTCTACATAGCTGATTGAGAGGCAAGTATGATCCTCGGCTCTTTCTCCATGGGACTCCTTTGCTGCACGTGTGATCTGAGCTTGAGAATAGCACGACGCGATAAGCGCCGTTGATTGGAAGGTTGCCAACCGACAATTACACTCAGACATCGCCGTCAGTCCAATATATGTCGTATGGAGTGGCTGACTGGTGGTCTGAGAGTCGGACTGCGATGGCTCCTTCTAAACGTAACCTCTGGGTATCTCACACATGTGCGATGTGAGCCGTTCAACCCCCTGTTGTGTGAAATCCTGGTGCTTGTGTTTGGGGGGCCAGGTGGGGAGGAGGAGAGTGCGGTAGGTGCAGCGCAAGTCTACTATCACTTTAAACTAAATCACGCGCACACACGGTCGTGTGTGCGTGTGTGTGTGTATCTGTATCTGTATCTGTGCCCCCTAAACGGGCCACGTGGTAGATGCGTTGGACCAACACGGGAGCCACATTAGGGCACGGCAGGCGTTATTCGGGTTGCACTCCCATAACAAATGCCGAACATGGAGGAGTGGTGGCACGCCTAGGGGCGGCTAGGCCTAAGGGGAACCAGCTGCGCCAGCCACCTGCGTCCTCTCCCGCCTCCGGTCTTCTTGACTCTGTCTTGACACCGGGCTCAGGTGGGGGAGGAGGAGAGAGTGCGGTAGCTGCAGCGCAAGGCTACTATCACTTAAAACTAATTCACGCGCAAGTCACCGTCCCTGCACCACCCTTCCATGGAGCATACGGTGGACATCGTTGGACTACGACGGTCGAACTGTCGCATATCAGCCACATATCTATATAATGCATTTATGTAATGGTAGGCAGTATTATAGACAGAATGACATTACTAACAAAGCCAAAGGAGTCTGGAATGGCCATTTCTATTATATATGGTATAGTGTATAACATTTTTTTGTATGAAATTCTTTTTAACTGTAGTAATAGTAGTTTTTAGGGTGAGTATTATATGTTTTTTTTCACTGCCATTGCTTGTCTTCGACAAGGATGTCCCTTGAAATTCAGGCTTCCCCCATCAAAAATTAATGTTCTTGCCAATTAGCTTCATATCCTGCACTTAAAAATTTCTGAAATCATTATCTTGATATATATATGTCGGAAGTACCGTATAACGTCTTTGCCATATAAGATTCATACTACTTGTAGTACTACTTGTTTGTAGAATGGGCATTACGTGGTTATTCCACAGTGGTTGATTGTCTTCGACCCAAATGTTCATTAAAATTTCGGATCTGACCCTAAAAAGTTCTGTCCGAATCACCTGACTCCATGTCCTGCACTTAATAATTTCAGAAATTATTTACCCGATTATTCTCTGGAGTCCATATACCAGAAACCGCATAGAGAACGCTGGGGGACCCACTGAGGAGCCGAACCCCTCGTTGCTGTGTCACACAGCAGCAGAAACATTCGGCGAAACACGTGTCTGGGCTTTTAGCTAGTATCTATGTCGGAAGTACCGTATAACGTCTTTGCCATATATATATATATATATATATATATATATATATATATATATTTATGAAATGCCAAAATGCAGATCACCAGTTCATGTTACACGTGAGAAAGAAAACAGTCTGCCATAATAATTTGGGTGAGCATGTATTGTCAGACTTGACTAGTTTTGCACATTTTGCCGCGTTACCGTTTGATTAGTCGACTTTTCGCTCCCCAGCGAACAAAACTAACTATTGTTAATCACAGAAACCCAGAGATGTTATCTTGATGGCCGTCCGAACAATAACAGTTTTTGTAGTTCAGGTATGGCAAGAGGTAGAACGTTAGAAATCAAACTCCGCTTGGTAAGCCTTGTTTTAACAGCGAATTTTAGCACTTCTAGGGTGGAGGTCGGTTTTGCGGATGACGTTTACGGCAGGAGTTGTGTCAAAAACAGTCAGTCGGCTTTTGGTTATCGTTGCACACAATTGGGAGCAGGCGTATGATCGGGATCGGGACATTGTTGTGCGCAAAAGAAATAAATCAGACGTCTTTTCACATCTTACCACTGGATTTGTGAATGCCGCCAATAACGGGAGGCAAAACTATAAATATGTTCAGGTGAAAGCACTTTTGGGAGAATCATTCATTTAACTAATAATTTCAATCAGTAGGATGTTGCGCATTAACTGTGAAATTTCCTCGAGAGCTTAGTAATCAGAGTTTGTAGTGGGTCAGTTGCGCCTGTCGTATAATGGCAACAGGGTAAGGTTCCCGCTTTTGTAGTTATACTTAAACGTCAAACGTAGCGGCCGCAACGCTCAGCCAAACCAGGTACATCAAAGAATGCATAAGGTCAGAATAACAGTCAAGTGGCCCTTACAATATTTCTTGCGTTGACTGCCCCTGTAAATATACGGGACAGACAGGGCTAAACGGAAGAGGAAACAACATGAACGTAAGAGGATAATTTAAAAGGGGTGGCTCACCATCACACATGGCTGGTCAGAGTCTGGACCCAGGTTGATAGTTCAACAAACCGCCGACAGAATTGCACATGACGGGTTTGGGTCTTCGGAATCAGGTTGCGAAGAACCAAACGTTCACTTCGACCTCTCGTCCACATATCACGCCCTACGTTATTTGCGATAAGACGCAGCCCAAGGAGTCGCTACTACTGTAAAGATCTCTACAGCTAACACCAATGGTAAGAGATTTAGCCGATTACTTTATATTACAAGCCAGACCGCTTGCCTCTGAGGATAGACCGAATAAGTAATCCGAAAGTTCAAATGGAAATGGCCTTTGCATCTGTAGCAGACGAATGACACCAGATTATTTCTCAACTCTTGACTGCTCATCTTTACAGGACTGTCCATTAGGGCTGTTGTTCAGACCAACAAGACAAAAAAGCATCGCATTTCACTCTGTAATCTGGTCAGATAATTTGACTTCATTTCTCTATGAGTCCGAGACTGCTTGATGCGCTTTGACCTAGGTTGCTCTGAATGCACCCTTGCACGTCGTCTTAAAAGACAGTCAATGAAACTTAAAATCATCAAAACAAATCCGCAAGACTCTACTTGAAACACAAAAATTCAGTAAGAAAACGCGTGTAGAAGAGTGAATGCAAAATTTCGACACATGAGCTTCAGGGACCCAAATCTCGAATGTCCCTAACACTGGTATTTAGCATGAAGGTGTGAGATGCACCTGAAAGTGGATTGCTTTGCCTTAGGAGACAGCGTAATGCTCCATGTTAGCCGGTACGTGATGTACGCTTCCCTGTTGGATATGTTACCTCCAGACCTCGTTGATAATTCAAACGGATTTTGCTTTGGATCCCATTATCTTTCTCAAAGGAATGCTATCGTATCGCCTCCCTCCTCCGATCTTTCAAAACACCCGTTTTTCACCCACGTGAACAGTTCCTTTAACTTCGCAGTCAGGACCCACATGACCAAAAATGCTAGGACGTTTATCGCGGAAGACATAAATCACGACTAATGCCGCCCTACTGCGTCCAAAATGCAGTACAAACTTGCCGCGTGAGAGACACCACGCTTAAACTATCTGGTGGCAGTCCAGGAGGATGAAGGCTGATGCTGATGATGAGCCTGTGAATGAGGAGAAAGGAGAAGGAAAACGGGCTGCAATGATTGGTGAATTTACTTTGCCACTTGTATCTGCACTTCAAGTGTCCGTCTTGATTTTACTCCCCCGCCTCCACCCCCTTCCCCGATACCCCTGCTTCCCTCGCATTTTTTCGCACGTGCACCGATTACGTGTGCATGCGGGTTCTTATCCTTCACTGGTTGTCCTTTCATGCAGACTGCGTGCGCTTTCTAACTAGAGTTTTGCTGTTGCCTTCCGTTAAGATCTCTTCCTCCTCCTCCTCCTCCTCCTCCTCCTCCTCCTCCTCCTCCTCCTCCTCCTCCTCCTCCTCCTCCTCCTCCTCCTTTGCTGCGTGATTAAGCCTCTCAGAGACACAAGTTTCTTCCATCTACGGTCGTCCGCTGCATGACCGCCTAAAAAGTCAACGGGGCTGTTAGTAATCACCAGCAGATAGCGTCCGATTTAGCGCTTTCTGCCGAAGCGTCAGAGGAGAGAAGGATCAACTGGGCAATCGGCAGCTAAAGACTGTTTGGACCTGCGAGTTTGACCTTCTAAAGTGACCTATGAGTAGAAATACGTCCACTTACATCGCCTTAGATCGCATTCCTATTTAGGTTTCACAAATTTCTGGCAAAAGTACTTCACCTGTTCCTAGCAGTGCTTGCTACAAGCCGTTTGTGCGACACAAATTGAAAATGCTCTCCAGTCAATTTGTAAACTATTCTTAGCTTCAGAGTTGTAAGTTATTTTGGCTTAAACTCGGTACCACGGTTCAAACAGTTCCACGTGACAGGGCACTTGAACAAAAAGACTATGGTAACCACCGCGTAACCCAGAATACGACAAACCAACGAAGTAGTGCAATTGACCAAAGTATTCCGTGGTGTTGCCTACTGTGTGTCTCTTGCCGACACTAAAGTGAAATAATTGCTAAATTACAACAGGTCAGTCAAAGCCTGAAAATACCTTGGTTCATAAGAAGGTTTTCGAGTAGAAAATGGTACTTTGATATGGTTGCACTACCAGTATCAACATTCAAAGACAGTGATGATGAATCATCAGCTGAGATATGCTGGCTCTCCATTCATTCAGCTATGACAACACTTCAGCCGGCATTTCATCGATTGATTAGGCTAAATCCTTCTCATCGGTTTTAATGCAGTGGGACAGTGTTCTGACAGGTCATTATTTAATATTACCAAAATTTAAAGGCACATTTTAGGGGATGCATCAATGTGCCCCTCACCTGCCGTACGCGCTGAAAGTCACCAAACACTATCTGAGGGGTCATCTTTCACCAATCAGCTTACGGGACGTGCCCATTACGTTGCGTCTGTGAGCTCGCGCAGACAGTCCGATGATAATTGCATTGGCTTTGAAGTTCTATGACCAAAGGTACTGCATTCGAGACCCAGGCTCTACAAACCTGACGATTACTAAGACGCCATAACTGTCTACTGTAGTCTCCATTGTCTTTGTTCGTAAGCATTACTGGCTTGAACTGTTTAAGGATGCCGTCAACTCAGGAAAACTACTTAGTCTGGGATATATTAACGATCAATTCACTGATAATACTTGCAAAGCGCATTTCCTGTCACTCATTTTGTGCTAAAATAACCATGAACTACTGGACGTTGTTGAAACGCACACGGGGATACCTCACTGCTTTTGGCCAAAACCTCTATTCGAGTCAACCGAATCATCTATATGCTTTTACTGTACCTACGGAAATCTGACGTCGACGGAGGTTAGTAGATATTATGTATACGTATGACACTACTCACATGAAAATCTTGCCCTATTAATTATGCAAGTTTCGTTTACACGACCAAAACGGGATCAGCTGAAGGTTTGAGTAAGTAAATATGTTTTGCAGAAAATGGTGTGTTAAGGATAGGATATGTAGTCGGCAAGAATTTAATATGCAATACTGGCTACTTTATTTATTTAAGTAGTTGTTGTTCGTTAAGGTTCGATTAGGGTTGGTTGAAGTCAAGAGGAGCTTACAGTTGACGTTTGGGTTTGGGCCCCAACTGTATTACCCCTATTACCACCATTCTCGTAAGACTTGGTTCACGGGTTATCTGTTGCTGACCACAATGGTGTGGCCTTTCGGCAACACGAGTTTATTTGTAGTCTGACGCTTGGATTGGCGAACTCTGCCACCTACCGCGGAACTGAAGAAGATGAATGCGGAACCCACGTGCTCGTCGTTTATAGCCCAACTGCTAGTGCAGCTTGTTTGGGGATATGGACTTGTGTCAATCCTTTCGATGTTGTGATGATGGATTCGATAACAAATCCAAAAGAGTTTTGTCCAGAGATCGAGATTATTTATCGACAGGCGTATCGCGAGCGTTGCCGAACCACTCCATTTGCCCGGTACTGGTGTGGTCACGTGTGGTTCTTCCTGTCGATTGACTGAGTTATCGTCCAAGAATCATGTCTCCTCCAACTGTCTCAATGCATGGTCTTGGTCTCAACCCGCCACCTCGACTACACTGGTTTCAAACTGTCACTCCGCTTAGACAGCAACTCAGTTTGTGAAGTTGAGCGTAGTTTCCACAATTGTGCTGCCATTTTTAGACTGTGGAAGAATTTTCACGTCAGGTTAAAGGGGGTATTCGAGTTTGTCTTGTCTCCTACGAAAAATAATGAGATAAATCGCGTCAGGGGCTCCAAGACGATTTTCTGCGCCTCGATAAGGGTTCATTGGTCTCCTCGTTCCTGTTCTTCTGTTATTTATGACGTGTCATTTGACTCCTAAGAAATCGCGGAGTCGATTATTCTCTGCTTGCTTTGACGGCTTGATGGCACATATCCCTTTAAATTTTTAGTCTTGGAGACAGGGATGTCTATGGAAACTGGTTATCCGCCCTGAGCCATTTCTCGCTCTGAACACCGACTTTATTGGCTTACAGTCGGGTCGGTTGCAGATGAGTTCTTCTAGTTTGGCAAGGTAGACATCCACTCGCATTTACATTGAGGGATAGAACTAGTAACGACTATGTACGGCTATTCCTTCTATCTAACACCCCATCTTATCCTACTCAGCTGACTAGTGTAAAGCTATTTACCTGGAAAATTATTTTATGCCCCTCTAAATACATTTATTTGTCAAATTCTTATACCCTTGAGTCACAAATAAGCTTCGATTGTGCACCGGTTAAAGCACTCGTAAACTACAGTTGGCTAGATTCCGGATATACCCATTCCCGTAACGCTAGGTCTCCCGACCCCTAACCCAAGCCCAGCATATCCTAAAACTAATTCCCACCTTAATCCCTCCTGACAGTAGGCCTACGGCTGAGGGTACTCGAAACCGTATTCTATCATTGCTTCAATCATAAGCGGCAGACGCCAGACATCAGTTGGTCCCCTGCCACATCTCCTGTGGCCTCTGTAAGTATTCATTTTTGTTCAAATCTGTCGCTCTGCGCTCGTTAGACTAAATTCCTAGCCAGCGATCCCTCTGCTCGACGGGCTATACAAGGAACCACACCAGGATAAACGGTATTCAGAACGCCGAGTATCGGAGGCGTCTGTTTTGGAAGGGACTGCTTATACGCCATCCCGGCAGGAGATGGCAGCGATCATCGCCCTGCGGAGAGAAGAGGGAATAGGAACGCCCCCCAGGTGGCTTTGCGCTAGATTGCAGGAAGGGTAAATAGTGACATTCGTTGATGAACGGTCACCGAGCGCTAACGGAAACTTACTCGTCCCATTCTGCCTTGGGGCTCACACTCGAGCCCCGCCAACAATCGCAAAGCTAGTAGTAGTGGCAGCAGCAAAGGCAGATGAAAATGCTGACAAAGACAAGGGAGAATGGAATGGAAATTTCAGACTCATTAACCGTCATGAGTCATTCATACCCGACCCCAGGTGGTGCCCTACCCGAGCCTCGAACCTGCAGCCTCGTGATCTGAAGTGCAGTGCTTTAACCATTGGCCCACGGTTTCTTTTTCCTGTCGGTTTCGATCGGAAATATTGACATTCATTGATTATCGATCCCCGATCGCTAATGGAACTCGCTCATCCCACTCTACTCGATTCTCGCCAGCGGCTAATAGTAATGGTAGTAGTAGTAGTAGTATTAGTATTAGTAGTAGTAGTAGTAGTAGTAGTAGTAGTAGTAGTAGTAGTAGTAGTAGCAGTATTAGTTGAAGTAATAGTAGTAGCAGTAATTGTAGTTTTTGTTGTAGTTTTAGTAGAAGTAGTAGTAGTAGTATTAGTAGTAGTAGTAGCAGTAGTAGTAGTAGTAGAAGTAGTAGTAGTAGTAGTAGTAGTAGCAGTAGTAGTAGTAGTAGTAGTAGTAGTAGTAGTAGTAGTAGTAGTAGTAGTAGTAGTAGTAGTAGTAGTAGTAGTAGTAGTAGTAGTAGTAGTAGTAGTAGTAGTAGTAGTAGTAGTAGTAGTAAAGGCAAATGAGTAATGCCGACAAATACAAAAGTGATTGGATTGGCCAATTCTGGCTCATTAGGATGAATATTTTGCTGTCATAAATTGAACATACACCTTAACCCAACACCTATCTTATACCTAGCTCTAAGCTTAACAAATCCCCAACCACAATTTTTCTGGAATAGAGCCCTTTTTCCTCCGTCCTGCAGGGTATCAATGGCGAGGAGATGTAAGTAGTCTCTACCGAAAATAATTTTATTGAGCTCCCATCAGGATACTCTCAGAACCAGAAGTCTTCATAAACCAAAAAGCGCAGTAACGTATGTTGTGAGGCCACATAACCCATCTCTACTAATACTGCTGGTCGAGGTGGTAACTGTTTTTTTTTCTATGAACCTTTTTCTTGCTGGCCAACATGCGGCTGAAATCACCTTCATAAATGATCGAGAGTTTAGGAGAACTTGCTTTGGGATTTCCGAGCTCTCGCCTACTAGCCTGTTGAATGCTCATTTTATCCCTTAAGGTCGTTGACGTGGTGTTTTCTCTTCGAACGGAGACAACCACTGTCGCGTTAGAAAGCAACATTTCCGTCTCCTAATTTATAGGATGTTTCTACTGTCATTCATAGCTGACTGGAACTTTTTAAGTCAACCCTTTCGCCGTGAAACTGGGACTATCTGAAAAGGTGAGGACGCCTCTTTACTGCGCTCGCACCACTCTTAAGTCCGGAAGGGTGCTTTAGTAATAATGCATGCCAAATTGGCTTTCACGGTAAACGAATAATCAAGGCGTGCACCTCCTCTCATGATCTGCTCTCGCGGGATCTTCCTCCTTCCCCCTCCTCCAACATCACCACCAACTCCTCTGTTCATTTGAAACGTCTCATTTTTACTTCTTTTGGAGTCCTTTCTCATCTCAAGTGTTCTCGACGTCACTAACTTTCTGATGTCTTTATGATTGAAGCTTTCTGAGTTGATGGTTAGGAAGGGGAGTATTTGATCCTGTGCCAATACTCAGATCGCCGGGACAGATTTGTATGACATTTCGTAGTCAATCAACTCAGTTCCTCATTGGGCATTGATGTTCAACTAAAAATGTAGCACACGACTTTAGCTGGCACTCGGATAAATTAACGAAACCCGTTCTTTCTATATAGGCATGCGTTCGAAATTTTATCTTTTCAAACGATGCATGCCTTTGCTAGACATCGACTTTAAATGTACCTTAACTCTACCGCTACCTGTACCGTTTAAGACCATCTTGTATGACGAGTGTTCATTGTTCAGGGCTGTATGAATTAAAACTCTCTTCCCCAGACAGTGGCCGCCCATAAAACACCCAAACTTCAGAGGATGTTTTAAGAGTTCGTTACATTCGTAATTTCTCCCAGTCTTTCCTGAAGCCCTTAGCATCCTTTTAAATATATTCAAACTGTTGAAAGTGACGGGATGCACCATGGGACCCCAGGAGTTGAGCCAAAAAGCTATGACTTGCACGTGAACCTGTTCAAAGCGGATTAGATGTGCATGGCGTCTGCCTAATCGACCTCACAGAGGCTGAGCGTGGGTGCAGTTAATTGCAAAGCTAAATGGCCCGTTTACGCATACCACACATTATCTGGCCTTTTTTATGTACAGTAGATTCCCTATCTCATGAAATGTTAACCAAACTTCTGAAATGTGCTTTCGATTAAAACAACTTGCTTAAGTAGGGCCATCACTGGTCCACTTGTTCGCTGCCGTTCCGACTGTGCTCAGATTTATCTCATTAGTTTCTTCTGAACTTTAAGT
The DNA here is from genome assembly GCA_017591395.1 of Schistocephalus solidus. NCBI lineage: Eukaryota > Metazoa > Platyhelminthes > Cestoda > Diphyllobothriidea > Diphyllobothriidae > Schistocephalus > Schistocephalus solidus. The sequence goes on along the minus strand of WEDG01007400.1, from coordinate 52,279 downwards.
AGGTACAGGTGAGTTAAGCAACCACATATACCTCACTTTGTTGAATTACTCCTAACGCAGCCACCATATCCATGAGGGAATTCTAGCCAAGCTGTCACTGTCAGCGACTCTTTAACAAACCTCGCCACATCAGTGGATGTACAACTAACATCCGGGTTTAACTTCCCTAGGCAATGATTTATTTCATTGAGTTCTGCGAACATTCACAGGGTATGATTAAGAATTCAGGTTGGCAGAACATATGTTTTCGGTCATTCATCGTCAGTTTAGTTATACTCTTCGTTCCCGCGCCGACGGTGTTGGCGTGTTGAAGACGCTGAACCTGGAGGCGGAGGGAAAAAGGGAGGGGTTACAGGGTAGGCGGTTAGTGATTTCTGCACGTCAAACACGCGGAGTGCGTGTGAATGTTATCATTTACCATTTACCGCCTTCGGATTTCATAAGTGGTCGTGTGTCCGTAAACCCACTCAAAAGGAATTAGGTGGCTTGGTGTCGGAATAAGTGACTGTGGAGTAGTATCTTGCTTCTGGCCTAGTTAGCAGCATCAGCATGCCATATCTAACCTGAATCTGGGATTCAGCCAGCTCAGATGGCGTTTTCTGTTACAGTATTTTAACCTTTTAAAAATAGGAAAAATTACCCCAACAGCAGTATTCTAAGTTTCTATCATGTTTCTCTACGTCTCCTTTCATTGCGTTTGGCAATCTGTTGCCTACGTGGGGTAAAAGGGAAGCCCCACGTTCTCTGTAATACAGATGGAATGGCGCATAATCTTAAGAGGTTAAACTATGCCCTGGTCGTAAACCTAGTCCCAAAACTTACCCTAACCAGAACCCTCACCTTTACGCCTTAAAACTAACCCCAATCCCCTGTACCGAGGAGAGTCTCTACTTTCGTGTGTTTCTTACATCTTTGATGCTGAAAAAGCATTATTCTCATTTGGAGTGATTTTAACATCCTTCGATATGATATTATTTACATGTTGCATTGTTTTGTGGATTCTCGACGACCACTTCCCGAGAGCTATGTACTTATTTTTCTGAGAAAGTACAAGCTTGCACTTTGCGAAACGTAAACGAAAATGCGAACACCCATTAGGTTTCAAGATCTGCGCTGCTAAATGTTTTCTCAAGACGCAAGCCCCCTTTTTTCCAGGTACTATAACGAAAATAATGCCGATATCAAGAAGCAATGCATACTATGAGAACAGACCTCACTTGGAATTGTATTTCATGCCAGTCAGCAGTTCAATCACACACACGACAGTTCGACCGTCGTAGTCCGACGATGTCCACCGTATGCCAATGGGAAAGTTGAGCAGGGACGATGACTTGCGCGTGATTTAGTTTAAAGTGATAGTAGACTTGCGCTGCATCTACCGCACTCTCTCCTCCTCCCCCACCTGAGCCCGGTGTAAAGACAGAGTCAAGAAGACCGGAGGCGGGAGAGGACGCAGGTGGCTGGCGCGGCCGGGTTCCCTAAGTCCTAGCCGCCCCTAGGCGTGCCACCACACCTCTATGTTCGGCATTTGTTATGGGAGCGCAACCCGAATAACGCATGCCATGCCCTAATATGGCCCCCGTGTTGGTCCAACGCATCTACCACGTGGCCCGTTTAGGGGGCACACAGACACACACACACACACGAGCTTCGCCACCTGCTAAAGATAGGGAGATGACGGTTCGCCTAACTGACTACAGTTAGCTGCGTAGCTCCTTTAAATTTCTCCTTTTACTGTGTTCGTCCTTATAACCCCGAGAAACCACTGGATCCATGCCGGACACTCCTGGTTTAGCGTTCGCCGCGACTATAATGCATGAATGACTGTCAACGTGATTATTGTTCAAGATAGTTTAGGCACTAGCACCTGTGGGGTATGCGTAGACGTGTGTGTGTATATTTTTGCAGTCGTTTTGACCGTGTTTTATCCTTGAACCGTGATAGCTGGCCTAAGAGAGGGTGGCAAAGATGCTGCGCAGGTTTCTCGGAAAATAAATCAGTTCGAGTACAAGTCATCAGTATGCCTTCCTTGATTCTGATGCACGAACTACCAGACGCCTTTTAGTCGTTGGTAAAATTGATTTAATTATACCAACAAGTACGGTATTATTGTCTGGACAGGACTTAATATCCCCGATTAGGAGAAGGAAGCATTCATTCTACAATGGCATTTTTTAGCAGAATGGGGTTCACTGCGTCCCACAACTGTACCTTTGCGAAAACTTTGATCTTTCCGTCAGACAGGCACAATAGCTACCTAACTTAGCAAGTCTATAAATCGGGTTCAAAACGCAGTATGCATGTAGACCGACTGCGCGATAGAAAAATATCACTGATCAGAAGCAAGGCGCACAATACAAACTGCACTTCAAAGTGCTTTAGAACCGGTTTTCTCATTCACTCTCTCTCTCTCTCTCACTCATCGGTGGGGCATTTAACGAGATAGGCTTAGCCCATTCAGCACCATCATTTGCCCGAGCAATTCAGTGTGAGAGCTTTTATTCAACAGTCTGGTTGTTTCTACCCGCTGCTGTTTGGTCTAGGAAACCTCCCATTCTCCCTTTCCAGTTCTGATTTCAGGCATGTGCATTTTATTTTTAAAAATGGGTAAGGATACGTTATGTTAACCCCGTTGGGTTTCGTATAAATAGATAACTACTCTGCGTGTTTCTAAAGTATGGATTGGATTATTACTTCATAGCTACGGGAAGGAACTCTTTGTAGTTCAACAGCTCAATTTATATAATGACAAGCACAGCGTTGTTTTATTGTAATGCATGTTACTCTACTGCCTTTAACTTAGTAATAGTTGCTTTTTTATTTGTGTATTTTCACGAATAAAGTTGGCGGTCACTTATTTTTTTGACGTTGCCTTGCACACATAACCCTGCTTGTCCGCATTGAAGCCCCATCCATAAAACCCCCTATTACCACCATGCACATTTAACCCGACCTTGGGGAATGTCGGGGTTAAGCAGGCTAACATAACCTACCGTTGCCTTAAAAAGGAGCTACAAACAGTTGAACTAACTCGTAATGACGCAATAGTTCCCCTTCGGTAGCAAGTATTGTGCTAATTTATGGGGTCTTACCGCACTTTCCAGCCCCACAGACCTTGGACAACACGTTGGGTCCCTTCAGACTCGACGATGGAAGTATCATTTCATGTGGCTGGCACTTGCTACCTGAGCGGATGAACGAGACCTCCAGAGGAAACTACTATAATAACAACGGTGTGGGTAAATGTGCAACCTAAGTAGTCCGAAAGCGCATAAGTGGATCACGATCGAATGACAGGCCCACTGAACAGTCATAGGCATATTCGTCAGTTTTGTGAAACTTCTACCAATAACTAACTACGGTGTGGGTAAATGTGCAACCTAAGTAGTCCGAAAGCGCATAAGTGGATCACGATCGAATGACAGGCCCACTGAACAGTCATAGGCATATTCGTCAGTTTTGTGAAACTTCTACCAATAACTAACTACGGTGTGGGTAAATGTGCAACCTAAGTAGTCCGAAAGCGCATAAGTGGATCACGATCGAATGACAGGCCCACTGAACAGTCATAGGCATATTCGTCAGTTTTGTGAAACTTCTACCAATAACTAACTACGGTGTGGGTAAATGTGCAACCTAAGTAGTCCGAAAGCGCATAAGTGGATCACGATCGAATGACAGGCCCACTGAACAGTCATAGGCATATTCGTCAGTTTTGTGAAACTTCTACCATTGCTTGCGAGCATGTTTGCAAACTCGAGGTCAGAGCGTGGAAAATCCTTCGTGTGTAGTTGGAAGCAGCTGCATTGGTGATGTGGAGTAGATTTTTTATCACATGAAATACTGACCGAAATGTGTTTTCGATTCGAACAACTTTCTTATAATGATTAGCTTGCAGCCTAATCTTAAGATACTACTGTCACAGAAGTATGCCGGCTTTTCAACGAGCTTCTTTTTCACCGCCTGCTGTAAATCATACACTGTAAAATAGCTACTTAAGTAGTTTGTAGTTTTCTCAAGGATTTTCACTGTACTTATAAATTTGAATATATTTGATAGAAAACATGCACTAAATATTCTTGCTTATACTCATTTGATAGAAAATGCCATCTTCTTCTAATATGACTTTTAAAGAAAAGGTAACTTTGGGTTTTAGAAAAGTTTCTAAATTGCCGAATAAGTTTGACCCCTACCGGCCGTTACACTTGCGTTCAAGGTTTCCAAACGACATACTGTATACATTCTGCATATGGAAAATCAGGCATTTCTATACACTATGCGTAAGAGCTCACACATTTTTCATAAAATATTTTGCTATAGATGTTGTCATGTTGTATATATTATAGGACGCATTCCTAACTTGACGCACACGATCTATTATGAAGGTAAATTCCCCAGTTTAAAAATCTCATAATTTGAAACTTTTTTAAAAACCGAAAGATATTATTTTTCAAGTATAAAATTTTTAAAAGATGCTATTTTCACCAAAAGAGTAAAAAAGTTATTTTATGCATGTTTTCTCAAAAGTTTATTTGACAGTTAAACTCAGTGAGAAAAATAAATACTACTTAAGTAGCCACTAAAATGCATGTTTTGTTTCCTGTCTTCAAGTATGCTCGTGGAAGGGCATTTTCGATGCACTATTTTAACAGGTTTAGAATGAGCCTCCGTTTTACCTCAAGACCAACAGATAATCATGAGAATAGTTAATGTTTCGTGAAAGATCAGGGTGGTTTTTAATGACCATACTGAACGTATTTCTGTCGATGATCAGCACCTGTTGAGTTTCCTGTTACTGCATCAAAACCTTCTTCGAAATAAATAATATGCCAGTACTTTTGTCCAGATGCCATCATTCCTTAAATTCTTTCGTGCCCATCTGCCTCCTCTCCAACCTCAGTTGATGAGTATTTTACAAAAGCGAATTCCTTGGCCATCATCCGGAAATATTGAAAGTTCAGCGGTATGAGGTGTTCATGTTCCTGCGCGCAGCTTATGTCACTACACGGGGGTATCCCGGTTGCTTTAAAATCTACCCGTTTCTAGCCCAGTATCCTGCGCAGAGCGTCCGTGGTAACCTTGTTTAACTCTCACCACTGTTCAAACTCTTTGGCTTGTCAGGTTGTGTTACCTTGCCCGCGATTTGCTATTTTTAGCGAAGTGACCTTACAATAACTAGCTGTAGGGACTATCGTGCGTGTTTTTTTGTTGTTGTTAAGACTAGACCCGCTTGCGGGTAAGTGAATGCCAATCAACTCACGGCGATTATACGAATAATGTGATTGGTTACGGCAGGCCTTTAAGCCTTTAACCACGCAAGTAGGAGTTGCGTTTTGAAGCATGTCGATTCCCACACTTCGACTGCTGACAGCCTATTTGTAACTAGCTTCCTGTCTACGCTTCCACCAGGGAGGGCTTGAAATACTGTGGCTATACTGATGTTTGTCGGCAAAGTAATTGCAAACTTGTCTTACGATCGCTCTGCTTCTGCTGACCGCGGTTTTCAGGCAGGCTGAAACGTTAGTTGAACTTGGATACAAGTAGTGTTAATTTTCTTAAACTTGCCGCCTCTCATTGGTATCTTTTTCCTGATGACTGCCAGGTTAGGCGATATTTCCAGCAGGCTAATCACGCAGAACACGCAGTTGGCCGTTTCACTTAGCTCTCTGAGATTTCAGCAGGTTAGGAAGTATGCGTTCTGTGCCGGCCCATTTTTCCTTCTAATCGAGCAGACAGTTCAAACGGAAAATATGAGTCTGTCCAGCCTTCAGATACATCCACTCCACCTTTCTGAACGCTGTCTGAGCGCACGTTTGGTGTTTTTTACGCGGTAATCGGTTGAGATTGCGTTTTACTGGGGTTGCCAAAAAGTCGGGCAAGGCTACCGTGATATGATTCTGAAAATAAGGACAATCAAAAACAGTTAAGGGGTCCCATTCAGAACCGTTTTAATAGGTTGACATAGTAACCAGTACCTTCTCAAGATCATGTGTGTGTGCATGTGCGAGTAGCAGTGAAGACACACAAAAGAGCAGCAGAAATGATTAGAGTAGCAGGAGCAATGTTGCCGTTGCTGTGCTGAACACTAGCTTTGTTTGCCGGTAGGAATAATTCACGGACAGGACAGAATGCCTAACAAGGGCTGTAGAAAAACTCCATCTCAAGGCCTATTTCAAATTTTGGCCAGTGATTGTCCGCTCAATAGGCTGACCACCACGGTTTCCTAGAAACCGTGGCTGGGAAGTCTGCCAATCTGACGCTTCCACCAGACCACGCCGTCGGCCCAGTGTATGAACTGTGTGTGTTGAGTGGCTGACCAGTGGACTGGGAGTCAGACGACGATGGCTGCTCCATATCCCCTGAGTATGTGAATCCTGGTGTGTGCGTTATGGGGGCCAGGTCGTGCTGTGGCGCGCGAAGACGGGTACGCCGATCCGTCAGCCAATGCGCTCGCTTCCGCATCAGACAACTGACCGGCTCGGACAGTGGCCTGATTGTGGGGGTGGGGGAGAGAGTGAGGTCGAAAGCTCAGCGTATTTTCCTCACTATAAACAATCTGATGCGCTTGAAACTATCACGGTGCGCTAAAATCCGTGGTTTGGAAGGTTGCCCACTTACGGGATAACTCGGACCGCGTGGTCAGCCCAATGTGTGTTTTGTGTGGAGTGGCTGACTGGCGGACTGAGAGTCAGGTTCCAATGGCTCCTTTTTAATGTGGCCTTTATGGCACTCCCACTCCGTGGGATCCGAGCCAGGTGTGGTGGCACGCCCAGGGGTGGCTCCGGCCGCGCCAGCCACCTGCGCCCTCACCCATCTCCGGTCTACTTGACTCTGTCTTGACACCGGGCTCAGGTGAGGGAGGAGGAGAGAGTGTGGTAGCTGCAGCGCAAGGCTAATATAACTTAAAACTAATTCACGCGCATGTCACCGTCCCTGCACCACCTGATGTGGAGCATGCGGTGGACCTCGTCGAAATCGACGGTCGAACTGCCGGCTGACCACCGCGCCTGCAGTCAGAAGTGGTAATTCCTGCTACTCGGTGAAAATCTAGTACCCATGACTCAGAAAAACTGTGCTGACCGCAGGGGACACCGCGCTGCCCCCCCCCTCCCCAATCGAAACCAGATGAAGATTTCTTTGCGCTTCTCTCTTTGCCTTCACACCTTCAGCCCCTTCCACGGGGCACGCGATTGATTCGCCGGACCAAAGTGGAGTCAGATCTGACCACGACAGGAGTCACGAGTAGGCTTGAGCCCGCGCCGGGCCATCCTCTTGGGTCCAATTCCGCCTCCGGTCTCTTGACTCTGTCATGACACTGCCACCCTCCCTGCGCCCACCCAGTCGTAGAGCACACAGTGGACCTAAACGGTAACGATGGTCATACTGCGGCATTATCAACGACATCCCACCTAATCGGTCCTGTTGACACTGTTTTGCCATTACTTGGCTGTCGGCATTGGAAGACGGAGGAATGTCATTGCCAACAAAGACAATGGAGACTGGAATATAAATTGCTGGCAGACAGACATACCCAGCACCGAGTGTTGCTGCACTTGAGGCTCAAACGCGCGACCTTTTGGTAAGAAGTCTTACGGGCTCGTTGTTTCGATCGGGAATATTAACAATGGTAGACGAGCACTCACTGAATGGTTAGGGAACTCACTCGTCCCGATGTGTCCTAGAATAATGTTGGCGCTACGCTGACAGTCTCCCTTTAATTCGGTGCGGGTCACCCCTTTGGGTAATCGTGGTTCGCGTAGTGTTGAAGGAGGAAACTATCTGGTATAATCTACATATGATTAATTTTCAGCCCTGATTAACAGAGCAGCCGTTATTCCTCTCCCGTTTCCTTTTTTATTAGTAGCATCGTCCGTAATTTCAGCAGTCATATCACCACTACCAGCATCAGTTGACTGTCTGTGAGTTGGAGTCGGAATAACTAAAAGGAATTGGAGATGTAATAAACTAGTTCATGCGCAGCTGACCATCGTCGTTCGTGCCAGTCGAACGGTATTATTTGTAGTAGTGATAGCAGTGGCATTAGTAGTAGTAGTAGTAGTACTAGTACTAGTAGTAGTCGTAGTAGAAGTAGTATTAGTCGGTAGTAGTAGTAGTAGTAGTAGTAGTAGTAGCAGTAGTAGTATTAGTAGTAGTAGTAGTAGTAGTAGTAGTAGTAGTAGTAGTAGTAGTAGTAAGAGTAGTAGTTGTAGTAACAGTGGTGCCAGCATTGCTGGGCTCCATGGTTTTTGTCAGTAACACTCTCTTCTTTGTTGTATAATTATTGTTGGTACTAGCGGTAGAATTAGCAATATAACTATTAGCAGTAATCCCAACATCAGTATAAACGACAGTTGTAATGTCAAGGATAATGGTCAGATTAGATGGAATTTTTGATAGTAGTGGCAGTAGTGTTATTATTAGTATTAGTAGTAGTATTGTTATTATTAGTGATGATGGTGGCTTCATCGGTAGGAAGGAGAATATAATCAAGCGTTTTCACTGGCACCGAAGTCCATTAGTACGGAACTCCTTCAGGTCCTAGGTTTGCGTTAGGCCGTGCCGATTGCTAGTAAGTTTGGTCATCGACAGGCACATTTAGAGTGCCTCTCTTTTATGGTGACATCCCTCGTCTACGACGGTTACTTAACGTGGAGGCATATTGCGACTTTTTATGTCCTTTTTGCCGCAAGTTCAGGTTTGTGTGTTTTTGCCGTTAATCACTTGTGGGTCAGGTTGAACGACGGGATTTGACCAATGTGCCCACCGCTCTCTGGGCAGTAGCCATTAGTTACGAAGTGTGTACAGGTCCTAATTACTACTTTGGGTTGATGTTTGACTTCATCACTGGCAGACTTGGGAATTTTTCTGAACAATTCCTTTTTTGCGGCAACAGATGCCCACTTGCAGGCGAAATTTTCGCATACACGGAGGAAAAGGAGTCATCAACTGTTCTCTCGGCCACGTTTCCCTGGAAACGTGTCTGCCGGGGTTGGACGAAGCCTCGAGAAATCGAACGCCATCTGTTTAGGCAGGCTTTGACACTCACTTATCTACGTTTTGTTCACTTTAAGTTTTCAGTCTGATTTGCTCTTTTGGTGCCCAGACACGCACAAATAGGCCCACAAACGACGTGCATTTTGCGCGCTGACCTTTTTTACGCGCACGAGAGCACCATACACCTGCACTCAAACGTCATCCGCTGACGGTTTTTTGCGGACGGAAGTCATAATGACAACCATTTTCGAGTAACCCAGACGCAGGAATGGGAACCCCCTAGTAATACCGTTGGCTTGCGCTAGATTTCAGGGAGAATACATATCGCTTCCTTTCCTCATCTACGCCCTCCATTTTCCATTTTTACCGCATCCCTTCACTCGTTTGACTGCAGTCTTGCCCGTTCCGGAATTTTTTCTCTTCTGCCCGTTATGCTCACCTTCCTCTCTGCCGTAGTTTTCAAATTCAGACGTTCTTATTCGAGCTCGACACTACTTTGTTCACAGCCTATTTTCTCACCTTCGTAAGCTCCTTTCTCTCTTTTTTTTCTCATCTTTTGGCCTCGGGCCTCAATCACTCACTCCCGTTCCGCTCATTCTCTTGCCCCAACTGCAGTCAGTTTCTGTATCTTTCGCCCTCGTTTCCGTCCGATACCATGCGCTTTATGTCCTCTCACTTCCTGTTCCTCCCCTCCATACAATATTCTTCTTCTTCTGCCTTTCACCTCGCATCTTGCACTTTATCTCGTCGAAAATGTCGAAAGAAAAGAAGTTCTCTCCTGAACAGCGCAAGCCTGATTTCATATGAAAGATTGCCCTGTGGAGATTCCAATTTAACCTTCTCTATGCGGAAGATTGACTACTGTGAAGGGCACTTCTAGCGTAGTCTGCAATTCCATGATTTGAAGGCCATCTGCGAAGCTATAACACATAGCTCGTGGCCGTCTCCTGGAAGAGGGACTGCAACGGCTTACGCTTCTATACGACACTAATGGGTCAAAGTTTGGTTAAGAAAGTGCTCAGAAGTTAGTCAGGTGGTTCTTGCTTTGAGCCGAGTGATGTCGAAGTCCGTTCCACCAAGCTGTCGCGTTTTTGGCCGCACTTGTAGCCTAACTGAGTTCTACCTCCGGTATGACGTTCGTTAGGACTTTGCACTCAACCGACCTAACGAGTACCGTTTAGTGTACTGGCTGTTTGTGTGTATGGCATGCTTTACTCCACGATTCCATGTTTTTCAACTTGGTTTAGGCTTCGGAACTTTCAGTTGAGGGCGCATGTTAGTTACAGTGTGAGTCTGTTGGAAATACTACATGCCCAAGTGTGATCCTCATCAGATGACCTCCAAAGCATCAATTCTATTGAACCGTTTTTTGTAAAATGTAGATTGGTTTTTTTTCTGTCATAGGCACTTTTTCTCCAGGTCTGAGAGCTCTTCAATGAGTGCTTCATTTTGGACGTTGAAATAGGCATCGAAGAAAGTGCATTTCCAGGAAAGTTCAAAGATGCAAATTGCTGATTGTACCAATTATGTCTATTTTAGAGACCAGTAGAACATATAGGGACAAGTACGTAATATATGCCCCAACTCAGAGGACAAAATATTGTTTAGCGAATAATACTGGACCAATAGTAATAGGATTGGTGTGAATCGGGCTAAATGCAAAAAATGAGAGCGTCAACTTCTCCTTACCCTATCCATTGTTTTCGTTAGGGTTATCGTAGGGCCAGACAATTGTTGGATGCCCCAACAAGTATTGGTGATCGCGAGATTCATTAGTTTTACCTCAGGCCGACCACTAGGCTAGATAGCCTTCGTAGCTGACCTAACCCATTTTTATTCAGACCCTTTGCGGGAGTAAGAACGAGGCCCGCTCTGCGGGATCTTTCGTTCTAAACGTAAAACCGGTGAGTTTTCAAACTACCGTGGCGTTCTAATAGTTGCCGCTTGAAACTTTGCCATTCGACCCGATACTTCAATCCTCCTACTACCACCAACATATTGTGTGATCCTGCTAACCCGGCAACGAATGTAAACCCTAAGGAGCACAATTGATCGAGTTAGGGTTACCATAGCATGTATTACGGTCGCATATTACACGCTGAACTATCTTTTGTTACCCGGGGTTGGGTCGCATATTACGTTCTTACGCATTTAGGATTTTATTGCAGATTTTATGGGGGGATACAGTGTAATTTACCTACTAAGGACAGAAAATAACACGTCTCTCACATGGTGAAGGTGAAGTGTTAGTGTCAGATTCAGTGCGTTTATAGCGATGGCAAAGGGACATTTGCTGGCAAACCTCCGTTTGTATCACACCAAACATGCCTTTTTCTCCCTTGTCCTGTAAGAAGTACCCAGGCGTACCTTTTGTGCCATTGTTTCATCTTCCAACTAATTTTAATCTTACCCCAACGCGGCAAGTTCAATGGTAGCAGACAATGGACGGAGTAGGCTTAAGGTACCTGTCACGTCTGAAGAATCGCAATTGGGCGTTACGTTCCGGTCTTTTGTCTCTATCATTTACGTTGGCCATAAACGCATCATTGTCTTCCTATTTTGCACGCAAGCGGATTATGTCATTTCTTTCCCTGGTACTACTACTGCTACTTCTACTACTTCTACTACTACTAATAATAATATTAGCCACTGTGCAGCTGCTGGCTAGGCTCGAGAGTGAGCACCAAGGCAAAGTGAAACGAGGGAATTACGTTAACGATCGGTGAGCGTTCATCAACGAATGCCAATATTTCTGATTTACACCAGCAAGACAACGAGCCCGTGGCTCAATGGATAGAGTTTTGGACTTCTGATCAACAGGTCGCGGGTTCGAGTCTCGGGTGATGCACAACCTGGGGTTGGGTATGACTGGTTGATGACGGCTACTGAGTCATAAACGGTCATTCCTGTCGCCCCTTTCTTGGTTGGCATTTGTAAGCTGTATTTAACGTTATCTTTAAACAGAGAGAGGGAGGATTGAACATGCTGCAGCACTGTTCAGTGCACTCTAACCGCAGCGGTAAAATGGCCATTTGTGTAAGATGCATTTTTCCGCTGCGGTTCGAGGGTTTAGTGTAGTTCGCTTCTGTCCTGGTAACAAGAATCAAGCAGTTAGCGTTTAACTGCTCTATAGGAAATTACGATTGGTTACAGAACCTTATAATTTCTAAAAAAACGTAACCATTGCTTGCATCACTGCATATTCTCTGAAAGTGTACTTGCATATTTACTCGCATTTAAGGTAGCCTATGAAGATCATGTATGTTATCCGGAAATAGTATTACATTTTTCGAACCGTCAGTAACAAGAAACATTCTGATAATGATAAAATGTCTGAATATAGCAGTGATTTTTGACATGTTTCCGTAATAGGCTCAAGACTATACAAGTTTGCACACAAAGCCTTGAACCCATCCCAAAATATTCCCTTTTGCAATACTAGATTTAAAGCAGCAATATTGTGTACGAAGCGAATCTTGGAAGCGAACTTCAGACAAATGCTTCGCTTAATATCACGTTTAAATTTAGTTGACAAAATATGCACTAATCAGGTAGTGGTTTCTCATTTAACGAGCAGCTTGCCGCAGTGGAGAGATCAACTCGATATTTTGGTAAGGGTAACTTGTGTGGCCGCCTAGACAGAAAACGGGATAAGGGATGCCCCGCCCACTGATTATAAGGGTAAATATTCCTATGCCTGAACTCTAACACAAATCCTAGCACGAAATTGAACCTTGACCGTAGTCTGAACACTAGAACCAACATAAACCTACACCCTACGGTTAACCCGAACATAAACTTTAACCTTTTGCATAATCCTGATTTTAAGTCCGATTTTACACCTTACTAAAAAAAAGTAACTTCAACCCTCACTTTAATCCTAAACCGCAGGTGGCTGGCGTGGCGTGAGCTTGAACCTACGCGTGCCACCACCCCGCCCCCTCCCCCATGTTCGGCATTTGGCAGCTCATGAATGCATCGCAGATAGTTTTACAACCGTTTGGTGGGACAGGAGAATAGGGTTAGGGTTTAGGGTTAAGGTTTGGGTGTTAGAGATGGGCGGCCACAAAATGAATTTAACTACTAGGATGTGCATTTATTGGTTTTCAGGCTGTGAGTCCAATCATCTTTAACCCATATTGGCTAAGCATTCTTTCGATCCAATTTTCGGAACATTTTTGCACTGAATGTTTGAGACCCACCCCAGCGGATCAACTGACCCGGGTGGGATTGCTTATTCGTCTGCCGCTTCTTCTAAACTGAATCAACGTTCTTCGTTTACACTTGTCGCGTGATTATCTTCATCTTCATCAAGTAACCATGGCCTATCCTTACTGTTTCGTACAATTTTTTAATCCGCCCTTCCCACTTCCCTCTGTCTCAGGCATTCGCCTCAGCCCGCAGCAATGACGCTGGACGGGCCGGTAGTGGTGACTCCGCAGGCCTCTTTGGTGATGTGAGGTATCAGATCATCAACTCCACTGCAGCGACAGTCGGTCTTGGGGGCGACACCTCGCAGTACCAGCATCGGCAACACCAACGTCACCAGCACCTCCACCATCACGCACATCAGCACTACCAGCACAATCCTACTCAGCGGGTCGCGCCCGTTACTGCCGTCGTAACTGGTGAGTATTGCTCGGTTGATTTGTGTCCAAGGCTTATTTGCTGCCTTTTTGCGAAAACGCGGCCGATGTGATGAACGCAAGGCCAAAATGGTAGCACTTTTCGCATGACCACGTGTGCAGTTGTTGGTTCCGGCCCTTGCAGTTTCGTGCACGGACTATTTTATCTATCAGCTAGGCGTTGGTTCTGTACGCACAAATGAAACTAACTTTTGTGGACTGCCTTCTGCCTCCTGCAGTTTGAATTAGATTTTACTACGGTACATCTTGTGTTTTACGACAGTATATGTTCTGCCAACAGAAGTGAAGAGGCGAGGGTAGAGATGCCTTCTATGGTCGCCCAAACAGGACGCAGGAAAGAAACCGCTCTGCCCGCTTAAAATCCGTGGTTATGCGGTAAATTTCGGATAGGGTAAATGTACTCCCGTGTCCTTACGCTAAAATTACCTCAACATAAAACTAAACTGTCATCTTACTCTTAACCTTAGCCTAATCAGGAGCCTCTCCCAAATCTGACCTTAACCTCAAACTATTAATGTAAAACACAATTTCCTTGGAATTTGGCGCAAAACACATTTTTTGGGCAGACCCTTGCCCGTATACCGATTAGGCGGTCGTAGAATGCATCCTTACCAAGGCGAGTTCCAGAAAGCAGGCGCGAAGAAGGAGGCAGGATCGCTCGATTAAGAGCGTTGTTAGTCTGCCTTTTAAGAATCTTACTCGAATCCAGCATCAGACACAAAAGCAGATAAGTGTACGGGATTGCACAGTTGTTGCAGTATTTATAGGCATGCAGTTGTTACGCAACTGCATGCCTATAAAAATTGGCAGCTCCAGCATTAATCTCTAGGGGTTGGACGTCGTGCAATGAAATTTCGACCGTGGATTCCGACGAGGTCCCCGGTGTGCATGGCGGTGCAGGGACGGTGAATTGCGCGTGAATTGATTTAAAGTGATAGAAGACCTGCGCTGCCGCTACCGCACTCTCTCTCTCTCTCTCTCAATTCCCTCACCCGCCTGTGTTTGGGGTCAAGCCAGAGTCAAGATGACCGCAGGCGGCGTCGGGCTCAGGTGGCTGGCGCGGCGTGCGCCTGCACCTAGGCGTGCCACCACCCCGCCCCCTCCCCATGTTCGGCATTTGGCAGCTCATGAATGCATCGCAGATAGTTTTAAAACCGTGTGGTGGGACAGGGGAATTGAAGCTCGCCATACTACCGGTGGCATTGCACTAAATTCCAAGAGATTGGCTTAGCATAAAGGTTAGGGTTAATAAAAAGTTTCGCTTTAGGGTTAAGGTTTGGGTGTTAGAGATGGGTCACGGCAATATGTTCTTTTCTCGAACTTTATCGCCAGTCCAGCAGTATTACACTGAGAGTCTGTATTCCCGAATCTTACCAAAAAGGGGACTAGATCAGGACACTAGTTGGCACAGGCTCACGCCTACCCAGCCACCTGTGCCCTGTCATGCCCCCAGTCTTCTCAACTCTGTCTTGACACCGGGAGCAGGTGGGTGAGGAAAGGGCGAGTGCTGAAGATGCAGTGCATGTCTACCGTTACTTAAAGCTTCTTCATGCGCAGTCCCTGCCTCACCATGCTCTGGAGCACGCGGTGCAGCTCGTCGGGAACGACGGTCGAACTGTCGTATGTTATGGTGAATGTACGTTCGTCGACGAGGTTCCCGGACATGATTGTCCTGTCATGTCTTTTGATTCAATTTAGAGCCCCACAGCGATTCGTATTATAAACAGAAAGGCATTAATTGTTCTTGAGCACGCGTTTTTGAGTTTTTGAGTCCGAAGTTCCATTAATTTCCTCGAACTCGAAATTGGTCTTCAACCGAATTCCTAAAGACGTTCATCCCAGTATTTTTGATGCAATGTGATAAAGGTAACCGATGTATAACAGCTGCACCTGACAGAAACTTATATTCGGAAAACATTTGGAGCAAATACCGCACTTTAACCTGAATTACCTGTGGACACTGTATTTTTTAACATCCTGATGCCGTATACGCATCTGTTAGATTTCACCTGTTATCCATCTGCACAGGGCCTTTATTTTTTCGTTTTAGCTGGTTGGCCCAATATTTAACGTCACTGCTTTCTCTCTATCACGCAGCATATGCATATTACTCTTTTCTCATTCCAAAACTCTACATCGCAAAAATTAGTTGATTTAATGAGAGAGAGAGCCCTAGTGTTTTGCGCTTTTTCGTAGAAAGGAGTCTAGTCATTTTCCGTGTCGTTTCCGGATATTCCTTCCGTTTCGCAGGCGTAAAACTCTCTTACTGCATCTGATATTTCCTCATCTTTACGATTTGATGATTAAATTTCGAATTCGCCATAAAATTGAATTATTTTTACCCCTTTGGGCAGCTCGTTGTTTAGTCGTTCCAAACTCTTAATTCGTCATTTTTCGTACTGTAGGCACAGAATCGCCAACCAGAATATATCGCACAAAGTCATCACGACTGCTTATCCCTGATTATTTCACAATCTAAACAACTCACGCACGCGGTTGTTTAAAATCTCTTGGTGGGTCAATCGTGTCGATATATATTCTTGTCTAACTTGGGACTTGAGATATCAGAACACAGGACAATTTCGCCTGATGGTTAAAATCTCGCGGATCCGCCCCCCTTTCGCATGCAAGAAATTATCACCAGGCTGTACTTTGGCGTTCTATCCCAAAATCCACGGAGATGTCCTCTCCCTATGGGGACGTCAGCCGACAAACATACCCGGGTTTATTTCAGGGCAGTTACCTTTCCCCTTTACTCGCTATCACGCGCCTCCGAACACTATAAACGAGGTCAGTTTTTGTGGTCTTACCGCGTTTTTGGCCACTGGCGTTCTGCCCTTAATGGGCTCGGGGACTTTTGATGTGGACTGGACTAAGCCACGACCAGACTCTAATACACCCACCAACACACACCCACGCACGCACGTCTGCGCTCGCGTTTGGTCCGGTCTAAGGTCATGAGACCTAAATAACACCGAACAGTAGGTCGGAGGACAAGGCGCTCTTTGCCCTGAAACTGGCAGCGTTCAGCCAGCTGCTCTTTCTTCCCCCTATCCTCGCTCGACCGTTGCTTGCCAAAAAGACCCTGCGTGTTGTGGAGCTTAGATGTCCCTCCTAATCTTTTTTTACATACATCCCCTGCCTTCTCCAGTTTTGTTTGACCGCCAGAAATCAAATAAATAGCAGTATTCACGGTAATATTGCTGCTACCGATGATGATGATGATGATGATGAGGAGGAGGAGGAGGAGGAGGAGGAGGAGGAGAGGAGGAGGGATGAGGATGAGGAGGATGAGGATGAGGATGAGGATGAGGAGGAGGAGGAGGATGAGGATGAGGATGAGGATGAGGATGAGGATGATCGCTCATATAAAGTAGTGGGGCAGGGCTTGACGCATTGCCCTGCTAGTCGACGCTGTTGACAAGTCTACTTGCAATGTCTTACTACGTAGTTAACGGTGAACGCTAGCCGCACAGTAAAGTGCTGATGGAGAGCTGATTGGTGCTGGTTGAGCTGGCTAGGTACTGGCGATGGTTGGCTGAGGAGAAAATTTAATGGAGATGCATGAATGCCCGGCAGGAGCTATCAAAGAAAAGTATTGTCAGTTTTAAGTTTATTAAAATTTAGCTAAAGAGGGATTGGCCGGAGAAAGTTGACGACTACAGCCGTTCTGTGGACTATCCACTACTGCAAGGTATCGCAACCGTTTTTAGGATGAAAGCAGTTCAATTTCGGCTACATGCCCTTGAGAAAGGGGGGAGGTCTCCATGGCTTCCAGGATATAGTGATCGGTCTTCTGAGTCGGCCAGTCGAGACACTTGGGTCCCTTTATACCAAGATCGTTCGGTGAAATGCAAAAGTTGAAGACATATAGAGCCTAAAAGGGCCTTTTCAGTCAAACCAGGCTCTTTTTTAAGACAGTGTGATTGACGCTGTCTGCTCACTGTTTACTTCAGTCTTTTTAAACCAACAGTTGTTTGAATCCACAGGTGGGGTTGAGGCTGTAGATAGCCTAGAAATTAATATGTTTTTTATCAGCTTAAGATGAGCGAATCCTCCTCCTCTTCTTCCTCCTCCTCCTCCTTCTCCTCCTCCTGCTTATCATTCGTGGATTGTGCTACTTTTAAAGTATTTTTGCCAAAGAAAAACCTTGCTTCTCTCATCCACTTCAGCAAGGAATGCACATGTCGATGCGCGCATACTGTATTCATCTTTTGCCCACCAATCAGACAATCTCTGGATGACAATCCTCAGCTGTATGTTTAATTTATTGAAGTTGGTAATTGCCAGATATGTCCCTCAGTCTGGCTAAAAAAAGACTTTTGGAGTTACAGCAACATAGGACACTGTCTGAAAGCTAAGTTTCAGAGGGAAGCATACAAAAGGCTAAACCGGTTAAGCATCCCAATTTTCAGCCAACCGCACATTTTCTCAGACAGTTTCATACAAATTGGCCAATCAGCTGTAAATCGTGTTCGCCAACCTGCAGAAAATTTATGAACTTGCATATGCTTGTAGCTGCCACATAAACGCATATTTCTGTCTCTCAGTCTGATTTATTGTCATTAGGCCGCAGGTAACCAAAAAACACATTTATTTTTTCGAAGGAATTCAAAACATGAAGGGAAGCATAAAGAATGCAATTCGGTCCCAATAAAACACCTGTTTTCAAGGTTAACACTATGATTACAATGAAAAGTTGGCATACATTTTCATAGGCACTGTACGAACTTTTTTAGAAATTCTGTGTTCTGGGTAAACCACTCTGCCATATATTTATGTTTCACAACTCTGGATCCATAGGCCTACTTTGTATTTCAGGCATATACTTGTTATTAACGCTTGCGAACTGACACAATTTTAAGGAGTTCAGCTGAGCGTGTTTTACGGCTGAAAAGTTAAGAAGCATTTCTTCAGCAGCAACAAGTCTTCGACATAAATTTTAACTCGCCTCTGTGAATGCGTATATGTTCTCGAACATTTAAGCATTTTTTTGACGGTTTGTGCGTTTTTGTGCAAATACTGCTGATGGACAACCGAATGGTGCGTTGATGAAAGGGGGTAGAGGGAGAGAAATTCGCTTCAAAATTTTCAACAAAAAACGTCCATTCTCCGTCGATAAAAATGGTACACAAGAGAGATAACACCGAAAGTTAAAAAGCGATACTTAGTGAGCGTAAACGGCAACCTTCGGTTGTCGGTGAACGATTCACAAAGTTGCGCCGGATTTTCTTCCTTCAAAAGGGGTACTAACGTTGTGTGCACGTAAAATAAACAAAGGGTGGTAAATAGCGGTATACAATGAGCAAAACGGCCCTGCCCATGTATATAGACAAAACTTTCATATGTGGATGGAAAGGAGAAAAATACTGGCAGCTACATCTCAAAAGCCCACCATCAGAGAGACGGTGACTTGCGTGGAAACTGCTTCAAAGCAACCATCCTGAGCCTGGTTTCATGACCGAGTCAAAAAGACCGAAGGCAGGGTCGCCTCGCCTCCTACATGTGTGGCTCTCGGTACGGTAGCACATCGCCAATGATGCGTGTCGTGGTCTGATCTGAACCCCGTCTTGATCCAGCGCGTCATCTACCGCTTTGTCCGTTGTAGGGCCCATTTAACGTTTACCCGCTGTCCTCCCTCCCCCCCCCGCAAAGGTCGCGATTGATTGTACTGAAGATCACGTCAGACACAATTCCACTTTGTGGACGAGGTAGGAAATGGGTCAAATTATATCAGATGGGTACAAGGTTATTTCATATCCTCGGGGTCTTAGTATAGCGACTTCCTGTATCACCATCTACTTACTCTGGTTTCTGACGTTCTTTTATCGACTTTTTATGATTATCTACATTCCTGTAGTCTGTCAAATTAGCTTCTTCCCATTGCCTTCCGCCCATATCATTTGCTTCTTAAGATTCTCGCGCTGGTGCCTGTTACTGCACCCACATACATGTCTGACTCATTGTGTGTGCGTGTGGACGTCCAATCGCTAGGCCACACCCATAATCCTTTTGTCCAAAAGTTCGGACTTCCTAGTGGCCCCAGTGACGATCGACCAGACGTTGTCGAGCCTTGATGACTAAGCGGGCTTTCCCACATATATCCTCGACGGGAGGCTTCTATTTTTTCTATTTCTATTCAGTCCCATTTGCATCGGGGTTAGGTGAGGGGAAAGAGTGATGGTGGGACAGTCGTAGAGACTGCAGGTTATTTATGTAGTCTGAGGGGCCTGCGCGCCGCCTTCTAGCCGAACTTGAATTTTTATTGAAAGCTTGGAAACCCGTTGTTTTTCCTACCGAAACCTCAGTTAATTAAGATATATCGGTCCTGGTCGGCTCGGTCGGTAAAAGCGTACCTTAGGAGGCAGAAGACATACTGTCAAAGACAACAGAGACTGATTCTGGTACTTTAACTATCATCAGCGAGCCAAGCACCACTATCGGTTCTGTAAGGCCTAACATTTGGTTCCGCGTTGACCGATCAATGAACCTTCGGGTTCGATGCTCTGCATCGCAGGCAGGGGCACGAACCAGCGAACTGCAGTTTGCACCTCTTCTAATTAAATTATTTTATGAAGACGTACATCACTCGGAAATGGGTATTTCGATCGTTCACGTCTTAATCGGTACTCCCGTTATTTTTTTATTAGATTGTTCCGTTGAAAAGGCCTTTGGTGCGAATTAAAATCTGCATACTCCATCCTGCTGCCGGATGCATGGAGCTCCACTTCCTTCTCAGATATCATGATCGTTTGAAAATGCTGGTGCACACTGAGCGTACGCCTGGTCAGGTGGATATAAAACGTGTATAAAAGCTTTCCATGCGCGGAATGAATTTCCTACTGAGACACCCATCGATTCATCTGTCGTATTGTTGACACGCCAATGGGTTTTCAGATTTCAAGACTCATTGCCGAGGCGGTTTTGCAATGGTCAGAGTCACTGGTCTTTCGACAACACAGCCCGGAAATCTGGGCTCGGTATGTAATTAATACCTTCATTCTCCTCGAACGGGATCAGGTGCTGACATTCAAAGAATGGCCAAACGCCGTCTTCCTGGGCATTCAATTTACGATTGAGGGGGAAGGAAACAACAAGCTGTCTTTTCTAATTGTGATCATTTGCCGCAAAGATTGTGGTGGTCTGAAAACCAAAGTGTTCAGGAAAGCAATAAATACGATGCAAGTACTGAATTTCAACAGCAACCACCCCATCAGTCACAAACGCAGATGCGTAAGGACGCTTTACCGGCGCATCAAGACGCATTGACGTTAAATGGAAGACAAGGTTGCTGAGGTACACTATCTTCGACGGATACTTGGAGCGAATGGTTACCCGTGCAACTTTGTCAGTCAGTGCATACGCAAACAACAAGAGAGACCAAATCAAGTGGTTCTGAATTCTGGCGAGCTCTTATGTACGTGACGAACGTCTCAGAATCAGTCGGTCACCTTCTCACGCCACTTGGAGTTGGGGTTGCACACTGGCCCGAAATAACCATCAGGCGCCGCTTCATGAGGCCGAAAGACCAACTGCCCCGGTAGGAAACATCTGACGCTGTTTACCGGATCAGGTGCAGTTGTGGACGAGACAACTACGTCGGCGAAACCAGGAGATTACTCCAGAAGCGAATGGCCGAGCACGCAGCTGTGGTGAGGAGGAAAGACGCTTGCTCGCAGGTTGCAGCTCACTCGACGGCACCCGGATATACTTTGAAGCGGGATAAGCTAAAAATCCTCGCAGGAGGTGATAAGCCTGTTAGCCGCAAGTTGCTTGAATCATGGTTCTGAGGCCCACAGTCCAGCAACAAGCGCAATGATCTCCCATTTTCATATTCCGTGTTGAGGCACCGCCTGAGCAGGGGAATGGATCCCGTGGGGTGAACGTGTGTGACCAACACCTCCAATGACAGTGAGCCAAATTTCCAGATCATTTTCACGCCCGCATCCAACATGGTTGTTGAAATCACGGTCATTACTGACTCAGAGGCGAACTGCCAAACTATCATCCCATCAATTACAACCCCCAGTGGTGATCGTGAGAGCTGCTAATTGTAGTACGCATGTGATCGCGTGACCACTAAGTACTATAAATACTGCTCACCTATCATCGTCTATCATCTTTTTCTGCAACTGTCTCTGATTATGGGTTTGGGAGAGAAGGTGGAACATCAGGCCAATAAAACAATATATTCCGGTGATCTCATGTTCCTCTTCTGGACTGTTTCCTGGAACTCCTGTTTGCTTCTATCAGCAGTAGATAATCGTTCACAAAAAGGAGCCCCTAGTTCACTCTTCCTAGGAAGATTAGAATCTGTTTTCCTATTCACTTACGAGGATGATCTTGTGGTTGTAGAAAAGTAATTCAAAAGCTTCTACCTCTGGATGTAAATCCTCTCTGAAAACTAACGTACCTTTATAGACATGAGATTCAGGAGGAGGGAACATATTAACTTCGTCTCGCTGGTGCCCATCGCCTCGAATGCCTTTGGTTTTGAGGTGGAACCTTCCACAGGAAAGTGCCCGCTGTAAAGTTGACTTACCCTATCCCATCGGCGATGGCTCACAGTCAGCGGATGGGCTTGGCTTGTACACATGTGCATGCACACAGTCACAGTCCCACTTGAATACTTACACCTCGTTTGAGACTGTTTGAAGGTCACACGTGACAATATCCTTTCATGGAAAGGGAGCGGCACCGGTGACATGTGAGGCAGACTTGCACGCACACTTTGTCCTCCCTGAGCTGCCCTTTTTTCAACTGCGTAACAAAACCAAGACGCTCGCGAGCCTCACACAGGCAGACACGCGCAATCAGGACTTTGCTCTGACACCCTCTCGGGTGTAACTCAGCCGGGCCAGTATGAGCCTTAAACCTACCGGTGGCTACTACTGTCTTGTACAGGAGCTCGGAGTATTGTACGGACGAAGGCAAGGACTGAACTTTACCGACAAAAACAAGGGATACTGGAATGGTAATTTCTAGTTCATTAGCCGTCATCAGCCAGCCATACCCAGCCCCAAGTAGTGTACCACCCGCGGCTCGAACCCGTGACCTGTTGATTTGAGGGTTCAACGCTCTAATCCGTTGCGAGTTGGGTAGGACTGGCTAATGACGGCTAATGAGCCACAACGGAGCAAGCAAAGGAGAGTACTTGGGCCATAATTTTGCAAATGAATCGAAGACATCGCTCACAAGCACAAAGTTCTCGTGTGGGATGCATTGAAAAGGAACCTGATTTATTTTTCAAGGCAATAACATACATTAATTGTCCATGGATATGCTCACAGACAATCATCAAGCACTAGGAATGCCCGAGATTGCAGGATCTCTTTCTTATCAAAGGGTAGCCGGCGTTTAGCTAGCCTAATTCGTACGAAAGATTTTTTGGTGCTATTCGAAGTGATCTTAATTACGCTTCGGCCTCGGTATAATCCCTACAGTGGTGACGATTGCAATTCTACGAGTTTTCAATTCTGTCCCTTTCATTTATTGTCGGAGACTGTGTTGTCATGGACGGTCGTTGTATTTAAAACTGTCGTGGCTATCCGAGTTTGGTTTGCTTGGTAAACGTCGTAGCGCAATACCTTACTTTGATCGATGCGGTGTTTCCTTGTGAGAGCACGACAACCATGGTGAACCCTACTGGTTGCTCCAATCATTAACAAGTTGAGAAAAGTGCTCTTCCAAGTGCCCGAGGATTAAACTGAAACCTCGCGTCTGCATCACAGCACGTATATAAGCCAGAAATGGCCATTCCAGTCTCCCTTATCTTTGTCGGTCATGGTATTCCGCCTATATACTGAGCTGCCTTACGGCTGCTGGCGGGGCTTGAGAGTAAGCCCCAGCCACGACGGGACGAGTGAGTCGTGTAAACGATCGGTGAGCGCCCAACTAACATTGTCAATATTCCCGATCGAAACCGGAAAGACAACGAGCTCGTGGCACAGTAGGTAGAGCGTTGGACTTCAGCCCAACAGTTTGCGAGTTCGAGCATCGTGCGCCGCAGCGCCTGGGGTTGGGTATGGCTGGCTGATGACGGCTAATAAGCCAGAAATGGCCATTCCGGTCTCCCTTGTCTTTGTCAGTTCCACATTATCAACATATGCTACACGTCGCTATGCGAGTGCCTGTGAGTACTCTAGTCTGAGGTCCAGGGCACAGCGGAACATAAATGTTCCTTAAGCAGATCGGTGAGCCACACACTATCATCATATTCCCGATCGCAACCGACAAAGCAACGAGCCCGTGGCTCAATGGTAGAGCGTTCGACTCAAATACCAAAGGTCGCTGGTTTGAATCCCAGGTGTTACACACTTGGGATTGGGTATGACTGGCTGATGACGGCTAATAAGCCAGAAATGGTCATTCCGGTCTCCCTTGTCTTTGTCGGTTCCACATTATCAACATATGCTATATGTCGCTATGCGACTGCCTGTGAGTACTCTAGTCTGAGTTACAGGGCACAACGGAACATACATGTTCCTTAAGCAGATCTTTGAGCCACACACTATTATCATATTCCCGATCGCAACCGACAAAGAAACGAGCCCGTGGCTCAATGCTAGAGCGTTCGACTCAAATACCAAAGGTCGCGGGTTCGAATCCCAGGTGTTACACACTTGGGATTGGGTATGACTGGCTGATGACGGCTAGTAAGCCAGAAATGGCCATTCCGGTCTCCCTTGTCTTTGTCAGTTCCACATTATCAACATATGCTACACGTCGCTATGCGACTGCCTGTGAGTACTCTTGTCTGAATTCCAGGGCACAACGGAACGTAAATTTTAGTGGTATTGGCGGTAAGAATGGCAGTAGTGGAGGGTGTGCATGAGGTATCGGTGTTGTCAGTATTGCAGTGAATTCCGCTGTCATGGATTCGCATTTGACTGAACAGGCCCATGCGATAATTGAATGCGCGAGAACAGAGAGGGCAGTTGAGGCGCGATCTCTGCTGTGTGTTGGTGCTCCAGGCACTGGTTCACCAGTCTCTGTACGATGGATTCGCAAGTGACTGACCAGGCCGATGCGTGAGGTGAATGTGTGGTCGCAATGAGGACAGTTTAGGATAGAGTCCCAGTTTCTGATAGTGGTGGCGCTGGCGGGGGTGAAGGTATCAGGTGATGCGTATTTGGATGTGGTCTCTATGATGGTGGGAGTAATGGAATTGATGTCAGGAGTGAAGGTGGGGGAGTCCGAAGGAGGGTTGGCAGAATTTGACGTATAAATTGGAATTGTCGGATTGTCGGCGCAGAACATTCGATCATTTCCGACCAGGCCGATTCGCGCACGGAAGGTGCGTTGACAGCGAGTTCATGTTGGAAGGGCCTGGGCATTGATGGTGTTGGTCCGGGGCGCTGGGGAATTTTCGCCACTCTTTAAGCCTTGGCAGCGGCGATCGGGTTGGCCTTATAGATTGCTGCACCAGCCATCACGGATCTTCTCCATGACGGTCTATCCTGGGCAAGGTCCTCCCAGGTCGCCGGGTTGATTTGCAGTTGCTTCAGAGATTTCCTCAAAGTTTCCTTGTAGCATCGTTTTTGACCTCCCTGTCGGTGAGCATCCGTAGCGACATCTCCGTAGAAAAGTCTTTTTGGGTAGTCGCTCGTCGTCCATTCTCACTATGTGGCCGCTCCATCGCAGTTGCACTTGCCTCAGTATGGCGTGGATGCTGAGGATTCCGGTCCGCTCCAGGAATTACGTGTCCGGGATCTTGTCTTGCCAGCTCAGCTTCAGTATTCTGTGGAGGCAGCTGAGATGGAAATGATTAAGCTTCCTGGCTTGGTTCGAGTAGAGGGTTCAGGTCTCCGCTCCGTAAAGGAGTGTCGTCAAGACGACGGCCTTGTACATCTTCAATTTGGTGTTCAGGTGAATACCGTGGCGATTCCACATGGAGGCCTGCAGCCGGCCGAAGGCCTGACTGGCTTTGGAGATCTGTTGAGCAATCTCGTTATCGATTCTCGTGTTGCGTGACAGCGTGTTTCACAGATAAACGGAGGTCTCCATATTTTTGAGTTAAGCACCATTGACATTGATTCGGGGAGTATTTTATTCCGCGCTGGGTGACGGCTGGTGCTTGGCAACCGTTTTGGTTGTGCTAATTGTTAATCCAAAATTGTCGCAGCCTGCGGCGAAGAAGTCAATGCTCCTTTGCATTACTTCCCCCGTCATGTTTTTAAGGGCTCAGTCGTCCGCGAAGAGCAAGTCATGGATTGTAGCCGTAGACACGCGCGTTGAAGCCTGCATACGCCGACTGTTTAAAAGGTGTCCGTCAGTTCTGTAGATGATTTGGACTCCATGGTGCTCATCACGGTATGCGTCAAACAGTTAAGCCGAGAACATGAGACTGAAGAGTGTGGGGGCCAGTGCACAGCCCTGGTTCACTCCGTCGGTCACAGCGAATGCTTAGGATACCGTCCCGTTGTCAATGACGCGCACCGTCATCCCGTCATTCGTGTTGACGCACCATGTGTTTGAACCGCTCAGTACAGCCAAATTTCTGCATGACGTTCAACAATCCGGCGCGATTCACCGTTTCAAAGGCTTTCGTCAGATCCACGAAGGTAGTGTAGAGGTTAGGTCGCATCTCCTGGCACTTCTCTTGTAGCAGGCAGGTGGCGAAGACCATTTCGGTTGTTCCGCCGTGTCAGCGGAAACCACACTGGATTTCCGGGAGCAGTCCCTGCTCTAGGTGACCGTTCAGACGATTGAGAATGAAACGGGTGAAAATCTTCCCGGTGATGTTGAGCAACGAGATGCCTCTGTGATTATCACATAGTTGCCAGTTCCCCTTCCGCTTGTAGAAATGGAGGATGGTCGTGTCTTTTAAATCCTGAGGAACTTTTCCTCTATGATACATCTCCTGGAATAGAGTTGTGAGTTCTGCCATCAGCCGGGGCCCACCGTGCTTGTAGATTTCCGGTGGGATTGCGTCGGATTCCGGTTCTTTACCGCTGGAAATCTGCTGCACGGCCCGGTAGGGAAACCGGAAAATCTAGGTCATTGTTCGTGTCCACTTGAGGGAGCCGGTCAATGGCAGCATCGGAGATAGCTGATGAGCAATTAAGGACACTTCTGAAATGCTCGGCCCAGCGCTTCAGAATTTGTAATTTGTCTGTCAGCAGTGTTGAGCATTGGTGCGGTCCCATAGGTCAGGAGACGTATATGGCTTTGATGGCTTTGGTAAGGTTTTTCATTTCATTGCAGTCCGCATACCCCTGGATTTACTCCGCCTTTCAGACCATCCAGGCGTCCTGCATCTCCCGCAGCCGTTCCTGTACAAGGCGGCGTCATCTGAAGCGTGCTGCTTTGGTGGCGTCAGACCGAATGTCCATATAGGCTTTGTGTAGTACATTCTTCTCCACGAGTAGGTTGGTGATGTCGGTGTCATTGTCGTCAAAGCAGTCCTGGTGTCGACGGCGTGCGCGTCCGAGGATTTCGAGAGCGGTGACTAGATGATATTTCGCATTTGACACCATCGTGCCTCCACGGTGGCGTTATTATTTAGAGCAGTTTCTGGGTTATTTGGCTGCTGAAATCATAACAGTGAGCAGGCAAATTTAACAAAAGAGTATTTAACTTACCTGGGGGCCGCTTACCTTGGGGCCTTTGTCGGGGTTGCAGTCGGAGCCTCATCTGGGAGATTACGAGGCGGTGATCTGTCCAACCATTGGCATCGCTGATCGCCTTCGTTACCAGCACGTCCTGTCGATCTCGCCCCCGAACGAGAACATAGTCCAGCAGATGCCAGCGCCATGACCGAGGCAGCATCCACGTGGCCTTCTCCTGCGTCGGAAGGCGGAAGAAGGTGTTGGTCAGCAGGAGATGGTGTTCCGCACACGTGCGCAGAAGAAGGGGGCCGTTATCGTTACAGCTACCACGACCGTGGGGACCCAGCACTTCCTGCCAGGCAGCGTGGTCCGCCCCGACGCGGGCGTTGAAGTCACCAAGGACAATTAACTCGTCCACCTTCGACACAGTCGCCAGCAGGGCATGCAGGTCCTCGTAGAATTGGTCCTTCGCCGTATCAGAGCTCGTCATTGGGGGAGCGTAGGCGCTGATGATGGTGGCGAACTGGTCTCCCCAAAGAGGCAGGTGGAGGCTCATCAGGCGATCATTGATACTCTGTGGCAGACAAGGCAGACGTCCCACGATGTCATTCCTGATGGCAAAGGCAACACCAGCGTCGCGTCGCCCTGCCCTTGGCCGGCCGCTCCAGAAGAAGGTGTATTTAGCACCCACCTCCTCCAGCTGACCCTGCTCAGAAAATCGGGTCTCGCTGAGAGCAGCAATGTCCACCTTGTAGCGTGCCAGTTCCCGTGCGACAAGCGCCGTCCTCCGTTCCGGCCGGTTGCTCCTAGGATTTTCTAAAAGGGAACGAACATTCCAGGCTGCTAATGTGAGTGGACTCACCCAAGCAGCCTGGAGGGTATGGCGAGGGGGGATTCGACGGGGGGTATTGTTGTTTGTTTGAGTTTTACGACAGCGTATTTGCGATCTGTGAGCCGCGACCGGCTACAGAAGACACGGTTTCCAGCATTTGTTTAGGGCATCTTTTCTAGCCCCTTCCTCCGCGAGGAGGCAAGCAGTGCTGTCCCTAAATAGGACTGCTCGGACATCACAGATGGCTGCTGAACTCCACTATTGGTCACGGTTTTGTTTTAGTTGGCAGCTGCAGCAATCACCGTAGATGTTTGAGCCTCATGCAGTGACAGTTCGATCGTGGATTCCGATGAGGTTTATCATGTGCTCCACCGTATGGCGGTACAGGAAGGGTGACTTGCGCGCTGATTGGTTTAAAGTGATAGTAGACTTGCGATGCAGCTACCGCTCTCTCTCTCTCTCTCTCTCTTCTCTCACCCGCCTCTACATTATGTCAAGACAGAGTCAACAAGGGCCGCAGGTGGCCGCCGCGGCGTAAGCCCGCATCTACGCGTGCCACGCCGCCACGCCCCACCCCATTTTCCGCATTTGCTATGGGAGCGCAATCCCAATTATTGCCTTCAGAGTCCTGATCTGCCCCCCACGTTGGTCCAGCGCATCAACCACGAGTCCCTTTCGGGGTGCGACCTCGTACAGAAATGTCTCAATGGCCCCTGGTAACTCCGCTAATTGCCGTAATTTTACTCCCCCTATTGGTGGGATAATTCCTCGACCATTTGGTTCATCGAAACTGACACTGTGAACCGTATTCGTCTATGCAGTCATCGTGTGGCTTCATACTTTATCCGACAATGTTTCAGCACTCGATACGGAGGAGGGATGATGAGTTCGCTTGCGGGCAGAAGAGCCATCACCTCGCCGGCTCACGCGTTCGTCGCCATTTGCGAGGATTGCGGCCTCATTTAACTCCACTTCAGTGTGACCTTGAATCTGGCCAATCGCTACGCACAGGAAACGATTCCGCGCCTTAATAGATTTAGACTTAGCTGTGCCTAAAATCTAAATTGTCCCAGTTCGGGCTTCCACCACTCCCGTTGGAGGTTGAAGGTGGGGCTGTCTGACTGGAACTCGTCAGTCCAGTCGCCAGTATGTACACTGTTCTGTGCCGAAGTGTGCAGCGAACTGTCATAAATGGAAATGCCGAGTTATTTCACCATGTCTGCCTAGACTTTATAATCTGTTTAGTCCGCTCTGTCCTCGACTAGCGAGGGCATTGAGAGACTGGCCGTTTAGGACAGGCTTCGCCATCCTGAGCAAAATCCTACCTTGTGTGACATGATTGCGAACGCGAGACTCCTGGTGGCAGCTTCCTCTCTTGACATCCACACTCATGTCACACCCCCCTAGGAAATAAATCTGCAGTTGTGAACCCTAGGACCCTGCAGCTGTGCTGCCAGCTGGCGATGACATTTTCTTCTCTTGCTGCCGCGGCTCTCAGGTAAGCGCTCACGCAATATGCGGCGGAAAGGTGACAAAAAAGGTTCTCGAGCAAAAAACGTTTTTTTTTCGCGAAAAATGTTTTCTATTTCTCCCTTTTGCATCCTAACTGGGCTGTGAACCAGGCAGAATTGCTGTTCTCTCGGACTGTACGCTGCCTCGATCTCCTTGTTTCGTCTCAACCCTGCAACCCAAGTCACAGTGTTCTAGAAGATAAGGAGAGTATCGACCTCAGTCGCACTCACGCGTTTATTGGCTAGCATGATTAATGAGTCATAAGCCAATAGAAAGGAGTTGACTGTTGCAACCGAGGTTATGCTACGATCCTTGTATGCCTGACAGTATAAACGGCTCTACAAACAGTCTCTGTTCATTAATACGCATAGGAGCTCAGACAGTTATTTGCGTGCTGGGTGAAGATGTCAGCAAACATCAGCATTTGGGAAATGTTATGTTTGACGTGGTCACTCAAAAAGGTGGGAATTACTTATTTGCCCCCCTAAACAGGGCATGAGATCAGTAAACGTGCGGATTACCAGGAAAATTAGGGTTAGCTTAGCAGTTAGGGTGAATTTTTATGCTAGGGTTAGTGTTAAACTTAGGGCTGCGGTTTATGTTTCTGACAGAGCTGGTGTTGGAGTTAGGACAGGGTGATATGTCTCTTTCCTACAATTATGCGTGGCCTTCATTATTTGGGCGGTAAGTTCCAATTCACGTGTCCTGTATAGGGGGCCATGTATTTAATCATTGCCAAAACGCTACTGAGCACCGACTGAAATATTTGCTTTTCACCTAAATGTACTCTTTGGATGTCAGCTGTGAATCAAAATTACATGATCTCATGTGCACGCACGTTGAGGCAAATTCGTGTCCAGTATAAAAGTAAACAAGTGTGAACCTTTTCTATTGAAAGCGAAGATTAGGAACGTTATGATGCTGAGATGGGAGAGGATGCTGATGATAAGGATGAGAAAGAAGAAGAAGAAGAAGAAGCAGAAGAGGAGAAGGAGTAGAATAATAATAAGAATAAGAATAAATAGAAGAAGAGGGACTAGAAAGAGCAGGAGGATAGTGGTTGTTGCGGTGGTAGGTTTAGGTCTTGATAATGGACGGAGAAGACGAGGAGAAGTAGAAAAAGAAGCATAAGAGGAGGAGGAGGAGTAGAAAAGTAATAAAAGTAAAACAAGGAAAAGAAAGAGGAGGAGGATAATAGTTGTTGTGGTGGTAAGGTTATGTCTTGATAATGAAGGGAGAAGAGGATGAGAAGAAGAAGAAGAAGAAGAAGAAGAAGAAGAAGAAAAAGACGAGGAAGAAGAAAAAGAAAGAAGAATAAGAATAAAAAGCATACAAAAAGAGGAGGAGTAGAATAATAATAATAATAAAACGTAGAACAAGGAGTAGAAAGAGCAGGAAGATAGTGGTTGGTGTGGTGGAGGGGTTAGAGTTTGACAACGGAGGGAGAAGATGAGGAGCTGATGAAGAAAAAGAAGAAGACGAGGAGAATAATAATAATAATAATAATAATAATAATAATAATAATAATAATAATAATAAAAAAAGTAGAACAAGGAATAGAAAGAGCAGGAGGATAGTGGTTGTTGTGGTGGTAGGGTTAGGGCTTGACAATGGAGGGAGAACGTGACGACGACGAGGAGGACGACGAAGAACAGCAATGTCGACTAAAACTATTAACTACTGCGGTTGCCTATCCTCGGTATCGCACTCTACATTCGCTCTTAACTTTTAAATTGATTACCGACTGAAGGAGTAGGTGGGATCATTAATCCTTTTCGGCTTCTTAAAATGTGGCTTTTAAGTTGCAAAAGATGGATGAATCAATATGGGTTCCACAGACGCTGTTGGTTACTTCGAAACATCGTTCCTTGCTCTATCTTACACCTCTATTTGCATTCAGCGTTGTTCTAAGTGCCAGTAAAACTAGGCAGGTTTTGATTTTTAAAAACCCCATCGAGGAACTGCTTTCATTTCCTACTCTCGGCCTCTCTGCTTACTCGGTATTCAAACCCTGTGCCTGTTCTGGTTTCTGCTGGTCTCCCTACCTCCCCCCCCAAACGCTTTTCTGATTGGCTCAACGCGACTGACCTCAGTCGCGAGTTCAAGCCTCGGGGGGCGCAGCGCCTGGGTTAGTTATGGCTGGATGTTGACGGCTAATAAGCCATAAATGGCCATTCCAGTCTTCTTTGTCTTTGTCGGTCATGTTATTCTGCCTTATTTCCTTATCTGACTCTCGGCTGCTGGCGGGGTTCGAGAGTAAGCCCCAAGTCACAACGGGACGAGTGAGTCCTGTAACCGATATATATATATATATATATATATATATATATATATATATATATATATATATATATATATATATATATATATATATTGTAGTGAAAAGAAGGCATCCCAAGAAATAAAGTTGAAGTTGAATACGTTCTATGGGAAATGGAGCTTTATTGTGTATATATATATATATATATATGTATATATATAAAGCTATATATATATTGCATAGGTACGTTGCTAAAGATGCAACAGGCAAGACGTAGACAGCTGTTTCACGGTTATTACCGATCATCAGTACGTCATATGTCTTACGCAGTGAGGTATATATACATGTCAAACAAGCGTATGACACTCACTGATGTGGTTAGGATCACACTTGATCCCATTATGTCCGCCCGCCCGCCAGATAGCCCCTGGCGATAAACGGACGTTGTGTCATAAGACACATGCCACATATAATGCACAGGTACGTTGCTAAAGATGCAACAGGCAAGACGTAGACAGCTGTTTCACGGTCGTTACCGATCATCAGTACGTCATATGCCTTGTGCAGTGAGGTATATATACATGTCAAACAAGCGTATGACACTCACTGATGTGGTGGGATCAAGTGTGATCCTAACGGGATTCCACCATAAGCAAGGCAGTTTGGGATGGAAATTTTTTTTTTAGTCGTATCCAATCAGCCTTATCCAAACGTCATTACGTCATTAAGCGTATTTTTTTCAATCGCTCTACTAATAAACCATGAACGCATTTTCGCGTCGGTTGTGATTGTGAACGTATTGCCACCGATACACATATATGTTTAAACAGAGGAAGAATAGGAGGCTAGTCTGCAACAAAGGTCGTGCGTCAACCACAGCTACAATAGGAGAGATGTGGCGAAAATAAATTAATGAAAGAATGAAGACGAGTAGGAACAAACACTACACATCTCTAATGATGGAAATTAGGAAATCTCTGGAACTTCGTTGTGAATATAATTTGGACAATTAACTGCCCGTGTTTTCTTACCTTCGTCAAGAAAGTTAACTTAACTTCGATTCTTCATGCATGCACCCACATAATTATGCTTTTCATCCACTTAGACTGACTAGCTTTCGACCTATCGCCTAAGAAACCTGACATTTCTGGCCTTTTCCCCTGTCGATCGCCGAATAGCATTCATAAAATGCCAACGGTATATTTCTTTAAGGGTCCAGTCGCCAACACGAAAATTCACATGCCTACGTTTGCTGTTTTCAGAAGGAATTTTACCATAAAATCGCAAAAAACTGCCTTGGTCTTTTGACCTGTACTCCGCCATTTGTCCGACATCCCCAGCTTGACATTTGGATCACAGCAGGGTTGGCCGTGCCAAACTACTTTGTTTGCGAATATTTGAATGTAAGCCGACTCAACGCTTCATCGATCCCGTTCGGCTGACTTTCACTCGAGTACCGCTCCTGACAAGACTATCCTGTGTGCTGTGGCATCTAACGAAAAGTTAATAATTTCCAGTTCTGTCGCGTGCCTTAATTGTTTACTTTAAAAACTACAGTCGATGCCCATACTCATGAAATAAGATGGGATTCACAAGTAAGGGCCTCCTACGCTAAATCAGCCCACGCTGCGTCATCCAAAGTTTTACGGCAGCAAAGAAGCGACCGTCCTTAAGAAGGCATATTGTAGTTTACAAGTTAATATTTCGTTGTGTGGAAATACTCATTGTTTTAGAAAAGCGGCAAATTATGAAAACGTGAAAAATTCCTGGAACTAAATAAACTAAAGTTTTAAATGTACACGAAGCCTCTCCATGCAAAAAAAACAAGTCAATAAACTAATAAATGTAAAATTACGTTCGAAAATAGTCCTTTTCTGAGTTTTTGCACGCATAGTCCTCCGAATTGCTGGCGATTAAATTTATAACCGTCACCAAGTAGCCCAAATTCAGCATGTATGTTTCAACATTTTTAAACGAAAATAAATGGGTTTTCTACCGTTCGTACATTGTGCTGACAGGGGTGTCATAGGAATATCATATTTTATAAGTTCACTTGTTGACAGGCCAGACACTGACTATTAAATTTAAATAAAATTGTCAGGTCAAATCGTGAACGGTCAAATCTTGTGTATATTAAGAGGACTTTCTTTTTGTTAACTTTTTTATAATTTTTTCGGGTGTTGGATTACGGCAAGTTTCAAATCCTCCTTGAAATAGGGGTGATTACTTTATGATTTTCAGATCTTTCAATCCATTGATCATACGTGTAGATACTGTTCTATGTGTTTATTAAAACCTTACAAAATAAGATTTTTCTTAAAAGCATTTACCACATCAATGAATTTTGAGAAATTCTTTCTAATACAGATGGTTGTTTGGGTCTTATTTTTAGACTCATTGGAACATGAAAACCCGTTGCCACGCAATATATATACCCACAACACAATTCGGCAATTACTATATCTAAGAAAAATGTAAAAAATATGTAAGGTTTTCTCTTTACAAGGCCCTTTTATTAGATATTTTGCTGTCGAATATTTGCGTACTTTACCTTTTTCCTAGACTAGGCATGGCAAAATTGGGAAGATTGACCGGTTTTTAGACATCCCTGGAAACAAGTTATATATTTTCGGTTGGAAATGAAAAGCTGATTTGATTCTTTATATTGGAGCGTTTTTCGGTATATTTATTTAATTAAGGACTCCATTTTAAGATTAAAAATGCCCAACAGTACCCGAATATCTACTAAGATTTTGCGAAAATGATTATTTTTCGCCTATTCCGATTAACGTTTCCTTGTTAGTTCGTGCTCAACCACAGATATAAATTATCCGCACATGTCTCGCGCACAGCGTAAAAGATATAAATTATGATATGTCATGGCTTCTGAAATGAACATTTGTTTACAATCCCAATTATCGGCGTGGTAAAGCAAACTACAGTCACAAAAGTTTATTACTGATTTGTATAGCAAAAAATGTCACAAATTTGCAAAACAGCATTTTTAAAACAAAATCTGCCTTCTTGTTTCCGAAAAAATGTGGTTTCACTTACCTGAATTGACCTGCTTTCCGTTAACGCAAAACCAAACTTTCTATTGCGTGTCGTTTATAGTACAACCTGCAAAGATAAGAGCGTTCGATCTGTAGCTCTCAATAGCATAGAAAAATTCCTAACTGTTTAGAAATGCCAGATTTGACCCCCATTTGTCTTCAATAAACAGACTCAAAATGAACTCTTTAATTATTAAACAGCTTTTGTGCCTCAATTCAATACAAAAAACAGAAATAACATCTTAAAACGCGTGCCCTGCTACTACCTCAAATTCGGATATGAACCTTTAATGAGTTGGGAAATATACTGTACTTACGTAATTTCTGTCACTCGTCTAGACTAGACAATGGTGTGTATTTCTTTACAGCGTCTTACTGACGGCCGATTGCACGTTTCGAAGAGACGGTGCAACTATGGACAGCTACACATGATACGTGTTAAATTTTGTTAAATTTTTCATGACTCTACGCGCTGTCATGTCGACGATGAAACGAAACCATAGTCCTCGATGCCGGCAATGTCACCTTTACCAGTCATCCACGTTTAAGCGTCAGAATGATAACTTGTTCATTTCAGCCTTCCAATGGCCATCTTCTTTACTCTGATGCGTTTATGAAAGTGTTTTTGACGCGCGCTTTGACTTGTACGAATCCACCCTATCGGGGAATTTTATATGAAGGCTCATCTAAATGGCGGATTTCTTGCTGGTTCGCGAAGACCTCCAGACAATGGACCTTTTTATTTCTGATACATATTTCCTCATTTGGGCTTGCCCGTTGCATTCATGCACGGGATTCCATTAGCGTATGGCCGTATTTCGCGCCAAACAAAAGTCTTCAGGGATATACGATACTTATATTTACCTATTTAAATATATGTAATATATAGAATATATAATAATATGCATAATCTAATAGTATATACTATACTTCGTATTATTTATATATATAGACAGAAATAATATATGATATTATCATCTAATATATATCATAATAAATATAAGTTAGTATATATGTGTGTAAATATATAAATATATATAATATATCTTTATGTATATATTTACATATTACCATACACATATTTACAGATATTAGTTTTTTACGTAGATAATTTCTTAGAATCCTACCAAATGTTTAGAAAATATAAATACTTTATGCTGTATGACTGTTAAAAAATAGTTATAAGAACGTGGGAGAGCTTATTA
Source organism: Schistocephalus solidus (assembly GCA_017591395.1). Classification (NCBI taxonomy): domain Eukaryota; kingdom Metazoa; phylum Platyhelminthes; class Cestoda; order Diphyllobothriidea; family Diphyllobothriidae; genus Schistocephalus; species Schistocephalus solidus. The sequence continues at coordinate 16,227 of WEDG01007400.1, read as the reverse complement.
GGAGAGCTTACAGTATATTAAAATAACCATCAAAACATATACTCTTTACTTCATGTATTTTAAACTTTCGTGGGGGGTGCTGTAACTCAACCCCTGTGATCAAAGAAAGATCATTGTATTCGAAAATGAAAGCATTCTGTATCTCTATAAACTCTTCTAGACGGTGTGTATGTATGCATTAAGGTCAGATGCAATGGGGCTTAACCCATGTGTAGAAAGTGAAGAAAATAGGTTGTTATTTGAGTAGGGAAGTGCGTAAATCTCAGTTCACACAACCACTAAAGCCCATCGCTAGAGCTACTCAGCAATAACTTGCGAACTTCTTACTTTCCGATGGCCAGCAGGTTTTCCGTATAGCCGAGACAGAGACGGTTGTTGGTAAATAAGAACTGCAATTATTATATTGATATATCTGGATGCAAGCCCTAAATTTTCTCTCAGACCCTCTTTCTGAATTTCTTCTGCGATATCACGAGAAAATTCGCAGCCCTGTTTTAACCCACATTCGATGACTTGGGAGTGTGTACCTTTTCGATACGTCCGATGGCTCGTTTATTGTAATCCCGACGGTGTTGCTTGGTTTGACAGGCTGTGACTACGTCTCTTCGATGGTAAACTGATTTGCTATCTCCTTACCAGGTCCGAATTATCTCCAGTCCTTGTTTTGGCAGTCTTTCGGTAGTACTAAGGGCAAATTAACCATCTGGACGACGTGAGAGAACTCACTTCTTCACTTTTGAGAGGGCTTAAGCTGAGAGCATGGCTTGCATTTCAGATAAAGGTGATCTGATTATCGTTACCGCGATATAGGTTCACGCGTACAATGGTTTTCAGTGTAGCAGCATGCGGGCTGATGTGTGCATGCCAGTCAGAGGGGGGTACCGAGGATGACGACGTGAGTCGTTCAGGGTAGATCACTCCACCGAGTTTGGGTCCAAACAGTCTCCTCGAACAGCCAGCTAGTTCAGGTAGGGCCGAAGTTTTCGGACTTATCCGATCGGATGGGGCCTACATCACCCTCCCTTATGGAATTAATTAATGTCTGCATGGCGCATTGGATGCCAGCTAGGGGGCAGGGCATCTCTGCCCGCATCTCTCATATCACACGGCTGAAAGAGCAAACTTTCTCTCTGTCTTAAGCATTCACACAGCAGTCTTCTCCGTTAAGAATACTCCTCAGTCAGTGACCACACTGGGTAGACGGCGTGCAAAGGACAATATAAGGGAATGAATTCTACCAAGAATTGGAGGAACTGTGCGAAACAGCTGACGTATTCAGGACCAACGGATAGGCCATGGTGGAAAAAAAACTGCTAGAAGATAGGCAGGCGGGTTGGTGCACTCATCATGGTATGTCTTGACAGCCGCGGCTCTAGGCCTGGGTTCCTTATGTTTCACTGACGATCATAATGACGCACACTTGCATGTCACCTGTATTTCCTTGTAAGGGCGATATAGTTCACTGAGGCCAGCATATCAGCTGTTTCTATCGGGTGCCGAAATGGTTGACACATACTGAAAATGTAAGGATGAAAAGGCGGTTTCTGCGTGTGATTTTGCCTAACCATACCTTATTTGTTGCTGCTATTGGGAAAACCAGGATCCCAAAGCTGACCGATTGCTTCCAGCAGTATAAAATTTCCAGGCAGGGTTTTGAACTCAACGCAAAACGTGTGGGGCCGAAGAGCGGCTGTCACAATCGAAAGGTCAATCATTGCGTGGTTCAATGTTAAACCTGTATACTTGCTGTTCCATGACTAACCAGGCCCGTTTAGAATCACTGACTATATAAACCCAGGTTAGGGTGAGTATGGCTGACGATGGCTATTAAACCAGAAATGGCCATCCTTATCTACTTCGATTTTCTTACCATTCCTTTTAAGTGGAATCAGTTTTGCTCTCACCGCTTTACTGCGAGCGTACAAGTTGAATATACTAGCATTTTTTGTGGATTAATTTTTCAACAGCAGCACTTACCATGGGAGCGTTTTTGAGGAAAAATTAGGATATTTTCTAGCCTTTCCAGCCCCTAATACACTTCCATAAAATATCTACTGAATCCAATTTCCGGTTTTAATTTAAAGTCGTAAATTGCTACCATCTGCTGAGTCAACGTTCTTTATTGTATTGCGGAAATTGGAAGCCCTGAGAAAGCATCTGAAAGCATCAAATTTGATACTCCGTGCCAAGAGTATAAAATGGCTTACTGGGAAAAAGTCCTTCGGCGGAGTCTACCTGCATGTGGAAAAATGGGCATTTTGCTTGAACTTACTATTTTTGTACTTCCCTCCGTTTATTAGCTATTTGGCGAAAGCACGATTCTATCTACGGCAAACGAAGGCCTAAGGGTAGGTAGAGTTAAAAACAGAAAGCTAGAATAATTTACCATGCAATTCCCTTGCGATTCAGGGTTTATTCTTTGGAGATGAGATGGCTTTTTCTCCAGCAATTTGGGACGAAGTGGGGTGAAACAAGAAAGATAAGAGGACGAATCAGGACGAAGGGGGATGGAGGAGGGCCGGCATCGGTGAAATTTCACACAGCAACCTAACAAGCAACTTGCATTGTATGGGCAGAGTGTTTTAAGCCTAAACTCGGATTGTACGTTGCCGACTTCTGCGGGCAATCTTTTTTACCATTCACATCCGACAGTTTGGCCACTGGGCGAGAACGTTTAAAAAATACATTTACCCGCGAGTGCTACTTTAAAGTCCATATCCGTCTGCTGGTGTGGAGCGGTGTGAGGCTGAATGAACCAGGGGAGCCTTGAACACGCTGTGTCAATGTTGTATCACCGCCACATGTGAAAAATAAGAAGGATTTAGCTCGCGAGTGGGTCCCTACAGTTTCTATTATATGTTTGGACATTGCAAGTCCAGGCTTTTGAAGCTAAGCCTATCTATTTTAGATATGACGAAAATATTACCGCAACCCCCACAATCTGTGTCTACGTGGATGCCGCTTACTTTATTTCGTTAGGCTTCCGCATTTTCATCTAAATGTCGGAACTGATGCTTTCAAGATAATGTTCAGGGCATCAATTTTATTGCTTTGCCATGGTTTAGCCGAGGTTTGATAGTCTACCCTCAAAATAGTACATTTGAAAATATGCTCACTTTATCTGCCTACCAAGCACACATCATCAAGCCACTGAAAACGAAAACATGGCAATTTCCTATGACAACATAATGGAACCTTACTTCTGTTGATGCTGTAGGATAGATAACCATGATGATACGATTCAGAGTTTACTCGGAAATGCGACGTTCAGAAGGGTGTGCGGTAATATGAGGGTGGCTTTATTGGGTGGATTCTTTTGGTGCAGCCCCTATGAACAGCATTCAACGAGAACTTGAGAGCGGTCGGGAGAGTTGTCTGTGGTCCGGCGGTTGATTTCAGACAGACGGTTGTAGTTCGGTCTCACTTTGTTCCTGCATTCCTCGGTATCATGTATATTGCTATAATAATTATTGTTCGTTTATCGATTGGGAATCGTGCACAGGTATTCCACTGGAACTGTTGAAACCGCAAGAAGTTAGTCCCGAAGATATTTAACTCACGTTCAAACCGTATATTTTGTGGAATTTAAAAGGTATGCTGTTGATGCAAATAGGCTTCATTTCTTTTGAACTTAGGCAGTTCGATCATGGCATTTAACGCCTACAGGTTCGAGAAAGTTTTAAGATATATCCCTTTCCTTGAATTTATCCTACAAGTACTAAAGGTCATCTGAAAAATAGTGTCGTTATGGATTTGTGACCTGTGAGGCTTCCCTTAGGGGAGCAATCGGTTTTGGATACATGACGGACGGTAGGTCGTTTAAGGACGCCTACTACAAGGCTACTCAGAGTTCGAATCCCAGTCCAAGTTCCTGTGTGTTCTTATGCGTTGCACAAAAATGTGATCGGCGTATGCTTACCTTCATCTGACGTAATTCCCTGCATATATGTGTTGATCTGAAAGTATATTGCATTTTTATATAACTGACTAGAACTCGTCTTTGTGTAAGTGTTGTTTTTGGCCCGACATACCTCGTGACAAGGGACCATGGTTAGGAGCCATGGATACCCTGAAACTGTCCGAGGTGAAACCGTCAAATGGAGACAAACTATTGTTGCTAAATTTTGTGTCAGGCGTAGATGGGATAAACGCAATTGGATGGCAATTGCGTTGGTTTCGTCCGTGCATCAAGCTAACACTGACCTAGTAGTAGAAAAAAACGCTCTAGAAGTTTCAACGGCGTTCAGAATAAGTCAGGGTGTTTGGAGTGACAAACTATTCCCGTTGGTTATTCGATTAGAAATTACAATTATTCCGTAAGGGAAGAAATGTAAAATACCTTTTGACCATTGAATAGTACTTAAAAACGTTTAGTAGTGTGCTGATTCCCAGTATAGTTATAGCACCACTTTGAATATGCGAGTAATCGCAAAATATGTCATTTTTAAGCTGGAACAAAACTTTTAATGCGATGTTCGCTAAAATGCTGCTCGGAGACGCAAATCGTCCTAAATCCATCAGCACGGTCTGCGAAAATGGCTAGAAGAGAAACGCGGAGAGCTATTTTGTACGGCACAGATGCACTTGAGCTCCCACCTACGTCCACGAACATGCTCCCAGCTTCATATACGCATTTAAAAGCCGTTCTGGTTTTTTTTCATAACCCTACAGTTGAATCTTAATGCAAATATCGAGGACTTTGGAGTAACTAGGGTCAGTAGAGGTACCAAAAATGTTCGGGTAAGGGTACGGCGCCCTAGATAGTACCTGAGAACAGAAACTATGCCATTTTGCCTGTGCTGCCCTCAGCCCGTCCCCTCCCCATCTATTTTCGGTTAAGTCGCCCTCAATGCACCCCCTTCCAGCTCTCCCCCACTCACTTGTCTCGCTTTGGTCTACCCCGGGTCACGACTGCCCGCTGTTCGCGTCCAGTGTAGATGTGTATTCTCATGAATGCGGACAGACAGGCAAAAGAACGAATTTAATTGACCCGAGGAGGGTGCAGAACAGCCTTCAGGGCGAACTGTGCACGCAGCCGCAGCAGCAGTGACCAGTTTGGGGTTTTTGGAGGTGAGGGTGGGAAAAGGGCCGTCCTGGAGACGGACATGTGGGCGCTGTCCGAACAACCGCAGTTGGCCAGGACTGACAGCGTCGTTTCGGCTAGATTTAGTTGCCTCGCCCTCACCTTTTTTTAGGGACGTTGCCAATGCGGGCAGTGGCCTTGCGCGATGGGTGCTTTTGAACTAAGGAAAACTGTGAGCCAGAGGTAGACCTTGAAAATACCTGACAGCTTCCGCCCTTCTATCTAACCTCCAATTTTTTTTCATTTCATCATTTCTTTTATCCCCTTCTTCCCCTCCTCATCCTTCCGCGCTCGCCCTCCCGTCTCCTTGTGTTATTTTTTGCCACCTTCTCCGCCCCTTCTTTTCCCTTCTTATCTTCCGACTGCAAGCGTCTCTCTGGAATTCTAATTTTAGCGTTTCTTGTGGAACCCTCACTTGACCCCATCGATGTCATTATCCGCCGGCAATTGTATACTGAGTCCTCCCTTCATCCGAAAGGCCTGCTGGGGTGTGCGTTGTCAACGTGCTGATATGCAGTTTGGGATACGGAAGAGATGGTTTCCTTTAATTTGATCCCCTCCTCCACTACACTGGCCTGTGTTTCCAAGATTGGGTCTGATGACAGAAGGCTAGTCCTTATTTGCTGACGGACAGCACTTATCCAACCCTGATACGGTCCTGGTTTTATGATCGTCTGTGATCCCTGTAAAGCCACGCTTGAAGAACTTGCGCCTACACTGTCCATGACGGCTTTTTCGTCAGATCCAGAAACCTACGTATTTCGTAAAGGGCCTTTGGAACAGGCCATTTCAATATTTATTATTTTGGGTTAATGCGTAGGCTTCGCCTTTGCATGGATTCTTTCGTCCTGAATTGGAAAACAAAGTTTCCATGAGCAGGTGGAAATTTTCTCATAGGAGGCAAAATTTACACAGTTGGTTCTAACAAGATTCGGGGGCTGAGGTTCTTGATCTGAGGAGTGAGAGAGGTCAGCCTTTATTAGGCGGAGTCGACCCCAACCTCATTTCCAATTCCATCCCAAGAACTGAACTGTCCGATGCGTTTTTTCGTGGGTAGTGTATAAACTGAGTCTTTGTGGGATTTCTAAAGGTTTTATGATGATGGGACACTCGCGGGGTAGCAACTAAATGTTTCATATAGCTAACGTTCGGGTAGTTATCTGTTTCCAATATTGTGCTTTCGCCGGCACAATATCAACTCATCGAGATCACGTGGCGACATAGAACGTGTGTACAGCGGGTCGATTTGGAACTTTTTGAACCTTTGAATTCCCGGGTTAATTTTAAAAGTATATATAACATAAAAGACTCGTTTAAAACTGAAATATTTCGTACTCTGATTTATTAACTTGAAAGTATTCCATCATAATTTTAAAAAACCGTATGAAAGATGAAATGTTTCGACAAGTTTCCTGTGAAACCAGGTTTCATTTATGCAAATACTACTACTACTACTAAGTGCAAACTCGATTAAATTATTTATTCCCTTCCGTGCATCATTTGAACAGGAGGGTAAAAGTGTAATAAAATAGAGTCCTGCATTCTACCGAGATTATGCCACTTAGGTTGGCCTTGTCGCTCGTGAAAGACTGATTATCAGTCGTTTGTTGTATGACTATTTGCCTAAGAGGGAATATTCAAATTTCTGACCTCAGTGTATTTGAAGTGACTGGTAAATTATCGCCCACGCCGCTGACCTAGGGCAACCTTTCCTGGTAGACTATCACCAGCCATCGCTCAGAGAACTCACAGCTGTTGAGATAGCGTTGGTGCCTCCATCGTGTGCCGCCTAAATGGGCTCTGGATTAGATGCGCTGGACCACCGCGGTGGTTAGATCGGGGCACGGCAGGCGTTATTATTCTGGGATGAGGTTCACTATCAAATGCCGAACATGGGAGGGGGGCTTGGTGTCATGGGCATACGCCGAACCGGCCACTTACGCCCGATCCCGCCTTAAGTATTATTGCCTCTGCCTTGATACAAAGCAGAAGTGGGGGAGGAAAGTGCGAGTGCAGTAGATACAACGCAAGTCAACTATCACTTAAAACTACTTCACGCACAAGTCATCGTCCCTGCGCGAGCATGCTCTGGAGCACACGGTGGACTTCATCGGATACGACGGTGGAACGTAAAAAACTTTGATTTTGGAAGGAAGAAATTCTATTGCTGAAATTTACCGGATCGGTTCCGCATCCTCACCTGTGCGCACTTGTTTTTTTGCATTTACAGCCCGAACTCAACCTGATGGCAGGTTTGTAAGGCTTCAGCCACAGCAACAACAGCAGCCGACGCATAACAGAACGCACGTCTGCCTCCAAGCGACTCGCCCGGGTGGGGAGGGCAGCCAGGGTTCCCCGAGAGAACGCCAGTCTTCCCATTCAGTCCAGCTGGTAGCCAGTGCTGGTGCCCTCACCCAAAACACATGGCAGGTCTCCGCAGTCGCAACGGGTGGTGAGTCAAATTTTGCATTCTTCTTGATGAAGGTCACTTCTGACTTAGTAGGACAGTTTCCTCATCCTGGATGTTCTCCTTAGCATAGGGTTCAACTAAGCGTGTTATCATAACTGTTGTGATTTAGAATTCTGTCCGTCCACCAGCTCGCTACTGGCGAACCTTGCGCCGTACAACACATGCCACATATAATACGCAGATACAGCAGTCTGCGTGTGGACTGTTGCACCCTTCGCGTGCTATCTACGTATTAGATGGGACATGTGTCCTATGAAACAACGATCGTTGTCGCCAGTAGCTGGCTGGCGGGAGAACCGTAGGGGATCGAGCGAGATCCTGACCACAACAGTGAGGTTGACGCGCTTACTTGACTTCACTCCCTAGGGCCTATCGCACACTGATGGCCGTTAACGCACGTGAAACCGTTGTTTGCGTTTAACCTGTTGCACCCTTAGCGCGGCAAGCGTAATGTGTGTTTTGGGGATGATGGATTACTCGAAACGGTCCCTTCTGATTCCCAAAGCCCTCTATTAGTTGCCCAGACTTAGCCAATCACGGAGCGCACAGGTGAGCAGTGAGCCACGAGGTCAAGCAGTCATCACGCTAACATCTATTACGGTGGATGACATTTCCAAGAAGAAGAACAAGAAGAAGAAGAGGCGATCACTGGAACATGGTGTTTTTTGGTCTGACATTTAGGATTCTCTCCCGAACTCAACATCAGAGGGAGAGTTGTAGAAAAGGGCGATATATGCGCAAGGTGAGCAGTATTTATGTTAGTTAGTGATCTTGCGATCACATGCGTACTACAATTAGCAGCTCTCGCGATCACCGTTGAGGGGCGCATTGATGCGATGATAGCTTGGCCGTCAGCGTCATAATCAATTCTATTCCGCAGGATCTGGCAGTTGAAACTATCGAATTACTTCTACGGGAAAAATACAATTTAACGCAGAGTTGCCTTGGATAGGCCCAAATCCTGAAGTTCTGCCTGAAGACGTACTTTACGTTTGACGGAACAATCTAAGAGCAGATGAGGTGCACGCCAATAGGTTCGCCGATTTCAGAACTCATAACCGAGGCGGTCTTGCAACGGTCAGAGTCACTGGTCTTTCTGCAACACAGCCCGGAAATCTGGGCTCGGTATGTGGATAATACCTTCGTCCTCCTCGAACGGGATCAGGTGCTGACATTCAAAAAATGTCTTAATGCCGTCTTCCTGGTCGTTCAATTTACGATTGAGGGGGAAGGAAACTACTAGCTAGCCTTTCCAATTGTCCTCATTTGCCGCAAAGATTGTGGTGGTCTGAATACCAAAGTGTTCAGGAAAGCAACAAATACGATGCAAGTACTGAATTTGAACAGCAACCACCCGATCAGTCACGAACGCAGATGCGTAAGGACGCTATACCGGCGCATCAAGACGCATTGAAGTTAAATAGAAGACAAGGTTGCTGAGGTACACTATCTTCGACGGATACTTGGAGCGAATGGTTACCCGTACAACTTTGTCAGCCAGTGCATACGCAAACAACAAGAGAGACCAAATCAAGTGGTTCTGAATTCTGGTGAGCTCTTATGTACGTGACGAACGTCTCAGAATCAGTCGGTCGCTTTCTCACTCCACTTGGAGTTGGGGTTGCACACTGACCTGAACTAACCATCAGTCGCCGCGTCATGAGGCCGAAAGACCCACTGCCATGGCAGGAACCATCTGGCGTTGTTAACCGAATCAGGTGCAGTTGTGGATGAAGCAACTACGTCGGCGAAACCAGGAGATTACTCCAGACGCGAATGGCCGAGCACGCAGCTGTGGTGAGGAGGAAAGACGCTGGCTCGCAGGTTGCAGCTCACTCGACGGCACCCGGATATACTTTTAAGCGGGATTAGGCTAAAATCCTCGCAGGAGGTGATAAGCCTGTTAGCCGCAAGTTGCTTGAGTCATGGTTCTGAGGCCCACAGTCCAGTAACAAGCGCAATGAACTCCCGTTCCCATATTTCGTGTTGAGGCAGGGTGAAAGATCCCGTGGGGTGAACGTTGGCGACCAACATCTCCAATGACAGTGAGCCACATTTCCAGGTTATTTTCACGCCCGCCTCCAACATGGTTGTTGAAATCACGGTCATTACTGACTCGGAGGCGAACTGCCAATCTATCATCCCATCAATTACAACCCCCAGCGGTGATCGTGAGAGCGGCTAATGGTAGTACATCTGTGATCGCATGGCCGTCACGTACTATAAATACTGCTCACTATGTGCGTCTATCATCTTTTTCTGCAACTGTCTCTGATTATGGGTTCGAGAGAGAATGCGGAACACCAGGTCAATAAACACTATGTTCCAGGGATCACCTCTTCTTCCTCTCCTTCGGAACTTCCTTATGGAACTCGCCTATTGGCTTCTATCGACATTTAAAGATTAACGACTCGAAAACCAGCCATCAAGCAATTATCGCACGAGAGGGCAACCAGCCCTGATGAAGCAGGAGCCATTTATCGTAGAAGGTATGCAGTGGGATAGCGACTGCATCCTCTAAATACTGCAATTTACTCTACCTATTTCTGAGTTCGAGCATGAATCCAAAACACCAGTTGAATAAAGCTCTTGTCTTAGTGTTCACGTCTAAGTATTCTCTAGGTGGGGTAGCTTACTACTCCTATTGATTGTCCTAGTAGGTGGTGGCCGACAACGCTAAGTTTTACATGCACAACCGGATGGATAAAGCGCCTGCAGTCGTCTCTAGTTGACGGGAATACTGAATAGAGTTGCAAAACGGCCTGCCAAACACGCTTACGCAGACGATAAATAGGTAAATGCTTCTATCGACATTTAAAGAGCCGTGTTACTTGTACGGTGAGTGCAGAGTTGTGGGCGAGGTGCGCGGAGTGAGTGAGTGAGTGAGTTATAGTGATGCCCCTTAAACGGACCGCGTGGTAGATGCGCTGGACCCACAGGGGGCCAGATTGGGTCATGGCAAGCGTTATTCGGGTTGGGTACACACACAAATGCTGCACATGGGCTAGGGGGCTGGTGGCACACGTACGTGCCGGCTAACGCCGCACCAGCCACTTTTACCCCTTATTGCACTCCCACTCCGTGATGGGATCTGGTTTAGACAAGGCGGCATGGTTAGGGGAGTCCCCAGTCGCGTGAGCAACCTGCACCCCACCCCGCCTACGTCTTGACACCTGGCACAGTGGGTAAGGGAGAAGAGAGAGCGCGGTAGCTACATCGCAAGTCTACTATCACTTTAAACCAATCAGCGCGCAAGTCACCCTTCCTGCACCGCCATACGGTGGAGCACATGATAAACCTCATCGGAATCCACGATCGAACTGTCACTGCATGACGCTCAAACATCTACAGTGATTGCTGCAGCTGCCATCGCGATAGGTATGCAATAGCATAAAAATGGCATCCTAGAAGTTTCGCAATATGTGTGTACACATTACCATTAGCTGATGCAGTTTCTCCGGATAGACGCCTGTGTTAATGTGCGACCTCGTTCGGTCGATCGCAACCCTTTCCTACCATCTGCTTTCTGGAGTCTGTATTGTTTCTTCTATTGGTAATTATGACTATCAGCAGTATCAATGCTAGTGCATATGATTGCTTAATGGACGTGCTGTGGAAGCAGAGTATTCAGGTCTTCCACGAAATTCGGCCAATCACAATCAAGGAAAAACACTACTGCTGGCAAGTCTTGATTCCGCTAATTTTTCGTGGCCAGAAAATAAAGACGGGGACAAACAACAACCTATGCGCATAAGAAGTCTGCCCTAGAAAATTTGGTTGTGAAAGCTGAAGGGGGTTTTTTGTAAAGAGGTTTCTTAGAATATCGAAAAATTCCCAGATTAAGCAGATTCTTTTCAATGCTGAGATGAACAGACGCACGACGCCTAGAGGTTTGACGGGGGAAAGGAAGTCTGCGCTTCAACACCTTGTCACCAGAAACTTCCGTTTGTCAAGACTTCTCGCTCAGGAAATCAGACAGAACGCAGGCAGTGTCTAGCCCTTCAGACTTCTGGGTGTAAAAGTGCGCAACATTGATAACCCCCCATGAAGTGCTTATTCCACAAAATTCATGTCCGGACTGACGCTTCAGACGGGGAATCGAACAGCCACGGATGAACAGTGGTGAGGATGGTTCAGAGACTGAAGCGAATCTCACTATCAGTAAATATAAGCCTTTACATGAACGAGCCTGGGTTCTTGGAATGTTACGACAAACGATCACCGAGACACGTTTGAGTGTTTAGACAACATCAACAAAGTCGAGACACCCTAAACGTGACACTGGTACAGGAAAGCGAAACCGAAATGGCTCTTTTGGTTTGTTATTTATCAAAAAACCCCGTACTCTGAGATGAGCAGTTAAAGGTGCCCACAGTAGGCAGGAAGAAGCCAAGAATTAAATCTGTCATTGCCAAATTATAACAGCAGCCAATCTGTTCCGGCGTTTCGTCTGGTAGTTCTGAAATAATTGGGGATATATTTGCTTTGTATAACGAGATCCAAAGTTCTTGGCTAAAATGGGAACAGCCAGGTTCGTGCGCTGGAAAATAGCAAAGCAGGCATAGAATTCCAATCAGGATCCTTTTCTAAAATATACTTAGGAAAAGCAGAATTTCACACTTGATCATGCCGCAAATGACTAGGACATTTGCACGAGAACTTAAATGAGACAAAATGATTGCAGTGATGAGTAACGATTAAGAATGGTGATGCAAGAAAGAAACTGTATCTCGGCTGACTGTCCTTGGTTGAGGCAGATTTATAGTCTCCAAAAAGACGAGGGAGCCTGGAATAGCCCTTTTAGGTCATTTGCTGTCATCAGCCAGCCATATTCAACCCCAGATGGTGCTTCAACCGAGGCTCAGATCCGCTCTAGCCATTGTGCCATGAACTTGTTGTCTTACCGGTTTCCATCAGGTATATAAACGATGTTCGATAGGTGCTCACCGAAAGTTTATAGGACTCACTCAGCCCGTTGTGTCTAGGGGCTTGCTCTCGAACCCTGCCAGCGGCTAGCGGCAGAATGACATTGCCGACAAAGAAAAGAATCTGTCCTGTCATCAGGCAGAGACGGGTGAGAGAAATAGAGAGAGTGTGTGTGTGTGCTGTATCTACAGCGCAAGTCTTCTATCACTGAAAACTAATCCGTGCGCAATTCACCGTCCCGGCACCAGCATGCTGGGCAGCACACAATGGACATCATCGGACTAAGACGCTTGTAATGTCGAATGACAGCGGGTCAGCCTGTGAGGATGATAAATGCGGGCACGGGAGTCAGCAATTGCGAGGGAAAGGAACACTTACATCTTCATGGACACTCGAACACACAATCATCATTCTAGGATGGCACCAAACATATTTCAGTTCACTTCAGCAACGCATTCAGTTTCCTGGTGCGTTACACACGAGGTAGTCCCTATCGAGACTCATACCAGCGGCTGAGCCTAGCGGCCACAACTCGGCCAGCGTTGAATTCAGGCAGGGCTAACCCAATGACATTATACTTGTGTCTGAAGACGAAGTTTTTCCTACCGGTGTGGCCGCTGCACCGGTTTTATTCGCGCAAGGGATGTATAATTGGCTTTGCTCCAACGCATTGGCCTTGATGCCTACTCGGGTCCTATTGTAAGTCCGAGTAAGGACCACTAGGCTTGCGATTGAACGCAATGTTTACATGCCTTGCCATAGCTTTTTGCTGCCTGGTATCCTCCTACTATATCACCGGTGTTTTGAGCTTTCTAGCCATTCTTAAAGCTTTGTTGTTTAGAACACGTCAATTGAGGCACCAGCAAAGGAATCTTGATTAATATGACCTGATTTTCTCCATATTCTCCGCCTTCCTGTCCGGAAAACGTGCCTGATCTTATATTTTCCTCCCCACCACTTCTAGTGACTCCTCGCTCGTTTTTATTTTACTTGGCGCTCATTCATTTTTTTAAGCGCTTATTCGCGTCTCGATAAATCGCCACCCGGAATGGCTTTCGCTCTTATTTTTTGACAGCCCCCACCGTATCCTCTGCCCTTTGTCAGATTTTTTGGCTCTCCACATCTCCTAATTACCAGATATTAGGTCATTCTTCTCTGCTTTTAATTCTCTTCGTTTTTCGTTTTATCCACACCTGCGTTGTCCTTCTTTCCTCCACCCCATATTTAAACCCACCATTTCTTTTCTTTTTGCTGCTATGCTTCTTATCTCACGCTGTGCTTTGTTTTTTGTACTTTTCATTTTTCCGTCTTCTTCTACTTTCTTTGATTTGCCCAGTCTCCTACCTTTTCTCTATTTCCTATCTTCCTCACTCAATTCTTGCTTCTTTTAATCTTTTTTTCCTTTTTTTCATTCTTTCTTTCTTCACTCTTTTCTGGTGCCTATCCGGTTACCTCTTTTAGCGGTTTTGCTACTCTAGTAGAAGTAGTAGTAGAAGTAGCAGTTATAGTAGTAGTAGCAGTAGAAGTAGTAGAAATAGTAGTTGTAGTGGTAGTATTGGTAGTACTGGTCATCTTAGTAGTCGTAGTAGAAGAAGTAGTAGTAGTAGTAGTAGCAGTAGTAGTAGTAGTAGTAGTAGTAGTTTTAGTAGTAGTATTAGTAGTAGTAGTAGTAGTAGTAGTAGTAGTAGTAGTAGTAGTAGTAGTAGTATTTGAAATGGTCCTCGGAGTAGTAGAAGTAGTAGTAGTGGTATAACTGGTCCTCGTAGTATTAGTAGTAGTTCTAGTAGTATTAGTAGTAGTAGTAGTAGTAGTAGTAGTTGCTGGTGTTACTGTTGCCAAACTTCCTAACCGCAGATCCAAAAATAATCCCAGGACAGTCGGTTATGGTACCGCGTGGACCAAATAATCCAGACATGATTTTCAGTTTATCCAAAGCTGGAATTTGGCGGTTAGAGCTATTTGACGACTGCTAAGGAGGCCATTTCAGTCTCCCTTGTCTTTGTCCATAGGCCTTCCTATATGCATTCCTGGTCCCTGTGCAGTTGCCTATGGGGCCTCTATATTGACCACGACGGTGCCACGAGACAAGCATGTTCCGTTTCCAGATCGACGAACGTTTGAAGAAATAAAAATCGGAGCGTGTCGCCAATCAGACGCTGCAAGTGCAGGGTCAAGGCTGTGCTTATAGCCATACCTGGCGGACTGGCGTCTGCTGGGTAAAAATGCCACTGGTTGGTTTTATAACATTAAACAGATCGCTAATGCAGACTGAACTCGAGAATTACCTGTGTACATGTTATCGCCCTGCAGTGAACCTTCTGCCCTGTCAACCGGTATATATACATCTTAACAACGACCCTGTAGCCCCTCATCTACTTTTAAACTCTTCTACACAATTTTATCAGGATGGCGAGTCATCGTTGATTAGGAGAACGATGAGGAGGAACAGTAATGGTAGTAGTACTTATAATCATACTGATAAAAATGCTCGAAATAGCAGTAGTAAAAGAAATAGTATCCATTATAGAATTATAAGTAGTTGTATTTGCAGTAGTAGTAGTAGTACTAGTACTAGTCCTCGTAGTAGTAGTCGCAGTACTTGTTGTAGAAGTACAGGTCCTCGGTTAGTAGTACTAGTAGTAGTACGGGTCCTCGTCATAGAAGAAATAGTACTGATCATCGTAGAAGTAGTAGTTGAAGTAGTCATAATAGCAGAAGTAGTACTGGTCCTCCTAGTAGTAGAAGTTGTAGTAGAAGTAGTAGTAGTAGAAGTAGTAGTAGTAGTAGAAGTAGCATTAGTAGAAGTAGTGATAGAACTGGTCCTCGTAGTAGTAGTAGAAGTAGTTGTAGAGGTAGTAATAGTAGTAGTAGAAGCAGTAGTAGATGTAAAAGTAGTAGAATAGTATTAGAAGTAGTATGAGTAGTAGTAGTAGTAAAAGTTGTAGAAGTAGTAGTAGCAATACTGATCCACGTACTAGTAGTAGTAGTACTGAACCTCGTTAGTAGTAGTACTAGTAGTAGTAGTATTAGTTGTAGTATTAGAACTGATCCTCGTAGTATTAGAAGTAGTAGTAGCTGTAGTAGTAGATGTTGTAGTAATAGTACTTGTAGTAGTATTAGTAGTAGAAGTAGTAGTGGTACTGGTCCTCGTAGATGAAGTATTAGTAGTATTAGTAGTAGTATTATTATTAGTAGTAGAAGCAGTAGCAGTACTGGTCCACGTACTAGTAGGAGTAGTACTGAACCTCGTACAAGTAGTACGAGAAGAAGAAGAAGAAGAAGAAGAAGAAGAAGAAGAAATGGTGCTCCTAGTAGTAGTAGTAGTAGTATTAGTAGTAGTAGTAGTAGAAGTAGTAGTAGTAGTAGTAGTAGAAGTAGTAGTAGTAGAAGAAGAAGTAGCAGTACTGGACCACGTACTAGTTGTATTAGTAGTGAACTTCGTAGTAGCAGTACTAGTAGTAGTAGTAGTAGTAGTAGTAGTGGTAGGTGTAGAAGTAATAGAAGAAGTACTGGTGCTCGTATAAGTAGAAGAAGAAGAAGCAGTCGTAGTAGTATTAGCATTAGTAGTAGTTGTATTAGTATTGCTTATCGTAGTCGAAGTAGTAATAGTAGTATTAGGAGTAGTATAAGCAGTAGTATTAGGAGTGGTATTATTATTTCTATTAATAATAGTAGTAGTAATAGTACTGGTCTTCATACTTGTAGTATTAGTGGTACAGAACCATGAAGCCGTAGTAGTAGAAGTATA